>PVIA01000696.1:114026-375005 GCA_004024845.1 Tonatia bakeri | reverse complement strand
TGTGCATTTTCCTTCATTTCTCTTATCATAGCCTGCATTTGTTCATCTAATTTGTGACCAAAATCAACCAATTCTGTGAGCTTCCTGACAGCAGTGTTTTGAACTGTGCATCTGATAGGTTGGCTATCTCTCGGTCGCTCAAAAGGATGAGTTCTGGGGCTTTGATTTGTTCTTCTGTTTGAGCCATCTCTCTCTCTCTCTTTTTTTTTTTTTTTGGTCTGGTCACACCTGTTACAGTAGGGGGTGGAGCCTTAGGTGTTCACCAGGGTGGGCACCCCAGTCGCTGGGTTGTGAGGTTGTATGTGGGGGCGGGGTCAAGAGGGAACAAGGGCGGTTGCTTGGTTCTCCTTGGGACCTCAGTCCCTTCTGCTGCCTCCCCCAAGCAAACTGGGATCCTCTGGTGCCAATTCCCGTGTGGGTGGGTTTGTGTACTTTCTAGGACCATGTGGGTCTCTCCAACAAACTCTCCTGTGAGGCTGGGGGTCTTTCCTGACACCTCAATCCCCACAGGTATTTTCAGTTGGTGTTTTGAGGTCTTATTTCCCCATGCTGGGACCCTGGGTTGCGTGGTCTGTCTCACTCCCCAGTTTCGCCTGGTTTATCTGCACGCGAATGTGGGACCACATGGCCCACCAGCCGCATTGTGCACTGTGCCCGTCCACTATCTGCTGCCTCCCTGGGTTCACCAGCTGCTGCTTTTTTTTTTTTGACCCCGCTACACAACTCTGCCCCTCCCACTGGCCTGGATGTATGTGCCTACTTTAACTCCTTGGTTGTCGGACTTCCATACAGTTCAATTTTCTGTCAGTACTGGTTGTTATTTTGCTCATAAATTGTTGTTGTCCTTATTTTGGTTGTGTGAGGAGGCACAGTATGTCTACCTATGCCTCCATCTTGGCCGGAAGTCTACATGTGTTTTTAACATAAATGATCAGCATGTTATTCTTGAAAGTCTTTCCAGATGGTGCTCTTGGTTTCGTTATGTTCTCATTTACCACTTTCCAGGTGTCCTGGCCTTGCTGTGTGGCTGTTACATGAATCAGAAGACTCCTCTCTTGCTGGTGGAAATTGGGGTGGTATGGGGTTTTTTTTTGTTTTTGTGTTTTCTGAATGTCACCATGATAGACAAAGCTGGGATGGCACTTCCCTCACATACAGGTGTTTTGTGCTGTAGTTTTTTTGTTTTTTTGTATTTAATTGATTTTAGAGAGGAGGAGAGAGAGAGAAAGAGAAAGAAACATTGACTTGTTGTTTGATTTATTTATGCATTTGTTGGTTGATTCTTGTATGTGCCTCAATCTGGGATCAAACCCACAACCTTGGTATATTGGGATGACACTAACCAACTGAGCTACTAGGCCAGACCTATGTGCATGTGAGTTTTTCAAAGACAAGGTTGAGAGAGGATTTCTGAGTGTAGTGTGTACAAACCATACTGATTTCCCCTGCTTGAGCTTTTCTGGAGTGCCCACTCCTTCATACCCTGCTGGAACTGGAGCCTGCCAATGCCAGGGGTAGTGTCTCATCGGTATTTTAATCCACATTTTCCTTGCTTACAGAGCGGAGTTGGGGACCCTTTCAGATGCCTGTTGGACATTTGTATGTCTTCTGTGGATTGCCTGTTTATGTCCTTTGCTCAATATTTCAGTTGTGTTGTTTTTCTTGCAGATTTGTAGGTGGAATTTATATTAGATAGGAATCCGTTGCCTTTTATAGATGTATTCAATATTATCTCTTGGCCTTTCATTTGCCTTTTGACTTTGTGGGAGTCTTCCATCTTTTTATTTAGTGATATTGTCTTTCAAGTCCTTTGATCAGTTTACAGTGTTCTTGATATAGGTCCTGCACGTTTCTTGCAAGGTATGGCTAATGGGACAATTTTCCTATTAATTTAGAAAATATGCATTTTATTGATTATGCTAGGGGTAACTGTCTCCTTTTCTCTTGCTGCTTTTAAGATTCTCTTCTTTTTTTTTAAATTTTAATTTTTATTTTAATCATTGTTCAAGTACAGTTTTCTCCCCTTTACTCCCAATCCAGTCCGCATACCCCTCCCTCCCAACTTCCCTCCCATTACCACCCTCCCCCTAGTTTTTGTCCATGTGTCTTTTAACTTTGTTCCTGTAAACCCTTCCCCTTTTCCCCTGAAACTCCCTCTTCTCTCTCCTCTGGTCACTTTCTGCCTATCCTCTATTTCAGTGTCTTTGACTGTATTTTGCTTGTTTCTTTTCAAGATTCTCTTCTTATCTTTCATCTTGAATAATATAGTTATGATGTGCCTTGGTGTGTGCTTCCTTGGGTCCAACCTTTCTGGGACTCTCTGGGCTTCCTGGACTTCCTGGTAGTCTATTTCCTTTTCCAGATTGAGGAAGTTCTTCTTCATTATTTTTTCAGATAAGTTTTCAACTTCTTGCACTTTCTCTTCTCCTTCTGGGACCCCTATGATTCAGGTATTGGAGTGTTTAAAATTGTCCCAGAGGTTCCTAAGCCTCTCCTCATTTTTTTGAATTCTTGTTTCTTCATTCTGTTCTGGTCAAATGTTTCTTTCTCCCCTCTGCTCCAAACCATTGATTTGAGTCTCAGTTTCCTTCCTTTTACTGTTGGTTCCCTGTATGTTTTTCTTTATTTTGCTTTGTATTGCCTTCACTTCTTCCTTTATTTGACACCCATACTCAATCATTTTTGTGAGCATCCTGATTACCAGTGTTTTGAACTCTGCATCTGATAAGTTGGTTATCTCCCCATTGCTTAGTTCTTTTTCTGGAGTTTTGATATGTTCTTTCACTTGGGCCATATTTCTTCATCTTGGCACACCTGTTACATTTTAAGGGGCTGAGGCTTAGATATTCTCCAGGGCAGAGCAACCCAAGTGGCTGCTGTATGTGGGGGAGGGGTCAGAGAGGGAACAATGGCACTTGCTCAGCTCTTGGCCAGCTTTCAGTCATTTCCTCTGCTACCCACAAGCTAATTGAGTCCTTCTGGTGCTGATTCCCAACTGGGTGGCTTTGTATATGTTCTTGGTCCCTGTGGGTCCCTCCAGTGGACTCTCCTGTGAGACTGGGAGTTTATCCCATTGCTGCAACCCCCACAGATTTTTACAGCCAGATGTTTTGAGGCTTTATTCCCTACACTAGGATCCTGGGTTGTGTGGTCTGTCTCACTCCCCATTTGTTCCTCCCAGTTTATCCATATTGAATGTGGGACCACCTGGTCTGCCAGCCATGATCTCACCTGCCTGGTCTGGCAGCCGCCACCTTGCTGTGTGTCCTTTCTGCTCCGGCTACTCATCTCTGTCTCTCCTACCAGTCTGGATGAGTGTTTCTTCTTCAACTGGTTGATTGTTGGACTCTATACAGTTCTATTTTCTGGCAGTTCTGTTTGTTTTTGTGTTTAAATTGGTTGTTGTCTTTCTTTTGGTTGTGTGAGAATGCAAAGTGTATCTACTTACACCTCTATCTTGGCCGGAAGTGCAGGAATAGATTTCTTATGCTTCTACCAATGCAGATAAAGTTGTACATTGTGCAGTACAGAGGTTATGATCCCATTTATCTGAATGTCGAGAAAATGCCAGTTAACAGTAGAGAGCGGACCAGTAGCTGCCTGTGTAGCTGAGGGACTGACTGAGAAGAGTCACAAAAGAACTGTTGGGGGTGATGGAAATGCTCTTTATTGTGATAAGAATGTGGGTATGTTTTTTTTTTAACTCATTTAATTGTACACTTAAGATCTGGTCACTTCACTAAGTGAAAGTTAATCTCATTTAAAATGTTACAACAATCCAAGTCATGTTGACAGCAGTCTGATCTTCACCCCAGTCTGCCCACCCTCAATGCCATGCAAGAGGAGTTTTAACACTTCCTGCCCATTGCCTGTGTGTGTCCTCATTAGGGCCAGGCCTCGATTTGGGGGCTGCTTCATCACCCCCTATTTCTACCTCCTGTTCAATGCCAGCCTAAGGGGTTCCACATAAAGGGTCATTTGGGCTAACTGAGCAGAAATGTGCACATTCTATTAGCTGCTTCTTGGGAAGTCCAAAGATGACACTGGCTTCTGGGTGGGGTGGCTCCAGGGTCTCTGGCAATGCCTTATGGACCTACTCATGCTCCGTCTCTTGGCTCTGCTTCCTTTGGGGCTACTTCCATTTCAGGCAGGGGAGGCGTTGTCTGCCAGTGGCCCCAGATTGACATCCCACTGCTTCACCCACTCAGGGTAGAGTCTCCCATTGCTTTGAAATCTTGGGCTGAGTTTATAAGCCAGAGTTGGGTCTCAAGCTTTTCCTGGATGTAATCTCTGAGATCAGGGGAAGGAATATAAAATGTGCAATGGTTGGCTCAGGTCTGGGTCACAGGCGGGTCCCTGGGCCTGCAGGGTGGGGGCATGGTTGCCAATCAGCTGGACACACCATCTTGGCTGAGCAGAGGGCCCAGAGACAACCAGGAGCGAGGGAAGGAAGGCTGGTTTGGAAAGCCCACAGTGTTCCCTTGTGGTCCTGGTGACACATCAGCATGTGTTCCTGAATGACTCAAAAGACCCTCTAGGGGACACTTGAAAAATCCCTTCATTGCTGAGCAGAAAAGCAAAACAAAACAAAAAACATAGGAAGAAAGATACATGCAAGGGGATAGTGTTATGCTAAAAAAACCCTCCAAGACCACCCTGACCGGTATGGCTCAGCTGGTTGGTTGTTGTCCCACAAAGCAAGGGGTCACTGGTTCAACACCTAATGTTTCTCTTCCTCTCTTTTTCCCTCCTTTCCCCCACTCTCTCAAAAAGCAAAACTAAACAAAAAACCCAAGACCAAAGTTGAATGGTGTATTTTCTATGGGTACACATATAGGCATGTTAAGCAAATTTTCTTTAGGGTCAGAAAGGCACATATGAAATTTATTTTAGTGTTTACTTCTGGAAAGGTGGGGAGGAGACTGGAATGAGGTGTCAAGAAAGCTTTGGCTTTATATTACTGGACTAAATCCTAAAATTTAAAGGCAATTTACATATAATAAAACACTGTTTTGATGTATAGCTTTTAGTTTTGACAAATGTATAAAGTTATGCCACTACCACAACAATCATGATAAAGAACAGTTTCATCGCCCCTGAAATATCCCTTGTGGTTTGCTCCTCAGTAGTCAACCACTCCACGGACCCCAGCCTCTGGTCTCCTGGCTTGCCCCAGCGTTTTGCCTGTTAGAGAGTGTCATATAAATGGAATCATACAGTATGGAGCTTTGTAAGTCTGCTTTCTTTCATCCATGTTGAGATTCATCCACATTGTTGTATGTGTTAACAGTTCGTTCCTTGTTTTCTGCTGAGTAGTATTCCATTTTTTGCATGTACCACAGTTGATCTTCTTGAAGGACAATTGGGTTATTTCTAGTGTGGACTCTGAAAGAAGAAAAAGACCTACTAAGAGTGGCTCCTTGTGGATAACTGGGCTCAAACAAAAAAGCAGAGCCATTTCGGCACAGTGTCCTGCCACACAGGCTGCACTTCCTGGAGAGGCCTCTGTCCTAAACTGTCTGCCAGCACTGTGCAGCTGTCTTCTGAGCCAGCCCATATAAAGTTTCCCAGGATCCTATTTCAACCAATAGGATTGAGGCTTTCCCCATCCAGTCAGAGCTGCCATAGCTCCAGTCAATTGGAGCAACTCTATTCTGACCAATCAAGACAGGGCATTTGGGACAATCAAACCGTGAGGATTTGGTGGTCTCATTTGGATGAGGATGGACCCATCAAGAACCAGGGGCGGAGACTTCATAAAAGCCAGCTCCCCTTTGGCTTGGAGGAGCCCACTCTCCCTTTCCATGTAAGACTGAAGACCCATCTCCCTGGCTGAGCACAAAGCAGACTGGCACGGAGCAGAACTGACCATGGAGGAGTAGCGCTGTCTGGCCTGAGAGGGGCCGGGCTCGGGGGTGGTTCTGCAGCCATGCTGTATCACAGTTGAGCTGTTTTGCCCTGAATAAAGTTTTCTTTTCTTCACCACACCCCAAACTGGGGATTCTTATTGGTGTTGAATTGGTGCCAATGGCCACTCATTGACACTAGTTTTTGTCCATTATGAATAAAATTGCTATAAAGATTCAAATAGAGATTCGTGTGAACATAAGTTTTAATTTCCCTGGGGCAGTGGTTTTCAACCAGTGTGCCACAAGAAATTTAAAAACATGCACTACCTGACTATTTAGTCAGGGGCACTGACTCCTTTTCCCTTTCATCATCAAATAAAAACATGGGAAGAGCCAATACAATGGTAGCCATCTTGTGTGAATGAATCAAAGGTATACCTATTTTTTGTCATGTCAGCAAGAAATATATATTTTTTGGAGTACCCCAGAAGTTTAGTAATCAGTTTATGTGTGCCATGAGGTTGAAAAATCGCTGCTGTAGGGCAAACACCTATGAGTGGGATTGTTGGGTCGTTGGAGAAATGTATGTTGACCTTTATAAGAAACTGCACACTGGTTTCCCCAATGCCTGTGCCATTTTTCAAAATTTTATTTCTACTTTTTAAAGATATTATTTATTTATTTTTAGACATAGGGAGGGAAGGGTAAAGGAGGGGGAGAGAAGCATTGATGTGTGAGAGAAACAGCGATTGGCTACCTCTCACACACCCCCAACTGGGGACTTGGCCAGCAACCCAGGCGTGAGCCCTGACTGGTAATCCCACTGGGCCATGCCGCTCAGGGCACCTGTAACATGTTTTATTCCCACCAGCATCGTATGAGAGTTCAAGTTGCTCTGCTACTTCACCAGCCCTTGGTACCTTCAGTGTTGTTATTTTAGCCATTCCAATAAGTGTGTAGTGGTTTCCATTTGTGGTTTCATTTTTTTAAAAATTTTGAACTAATTTCAGACTTACTGCAAAAATGGCATTGAGTGTTTCGATGTACTCTTTACTCAGCATCCCTAATATCAACGTATGTATCGTGGTATGCTTATTGAAAGAAATGAACATTGGTGCCATACGATTAACTAAACTACAGACTTTTCAGATTTTCATGGTTTTTCACTAGCGTTCACCTTTGATTCCAGGACCCCGTCTGGGATCCCGTGTTGTGGGTGGTCTTTGTATCTCCTCAGTGTCCTCAGTAGGTGACACCTCCTCAGTCTTCGAGACTTTGCCTTTTATGACTCGGACACTTTTGAGGAGGACTCGTCAGGTATTTTGTGGCATGTCCTTCAATTTAGATTTTTCTGATGTTTTCTCACAGTTAATTAGACTGCGTTATGGATTTTGAGGGAGAATACCATACAGGTTTTTTAAAGAACTTTATTATTTTCTGACTCTGCCAGATCATCTGTGTATTGCACAGACTGCAGTCCTAGACTCACTCTTCCCCGGGGGTCCTGGTTCCTTATATTGGAGAGTAGTATTTAGAAATCAAGTTCTGGGTACTGGGTGTGTTTATTGCTACTGGGGTGTCACTGCTTCTAGGCCCTCTCAGCAGAGTTGGGGAATTTTAGGTGTGTAGTCTAAACATGCATATGCACATATCTGTATTTCTGTATGTCAATGTACATGCTTTAAAAAATGAGATCATACTGACATTTCTGACTCCAGACCAGCACCATAGTATTTATTCTGACACACCTTGTTTTTTCATTCTCAGTCAGTGAAAAACCTGTCTCTCTCATGGCTTCTGATACATTTACTTATTTGTTCAACTCTGCCTGTGAAATCGTTTCAGAATTCGTAGCCTGTGTCTGTCTGAGGAACGTAGTTGTCAACTGGAGTTTCTCTACAGCTTTTTTCTTTAGTCGTACAATGTCTGGTCAGAATATCGTCTTCACTCCTTTCTTCTTCACCGGTTTCCGTGTAGGCGATCCACCCACTCGTGAACATTCATTTGTCGCATAGTGCATGCCGTCTCAATTCCATGCCATTAGGGGCAATTTCTAAATATTTTCATACAGTAAAATTTACTCTGTGTGGTGTACAAAGCTATGATTTTTTGACAAATTACACAAACTGATTTTGCAATGTTGAACCGGCCTTGCATTCCTGGATAAACTCCATTTGGTTGTGATTTATTATCATTTTAATATATTGTTGGGTCACATCTGCTAATTATTTGTTGAGGAATTTCATATCCGTGTTCACGTGGTATATTGGTCTGTAGTTTTCTTTTCTTGTAAAGCCTTTCTCTGGGTTTCATATCAAGATAAATCTGTCCTCATATAGTGAATTGGGAAGTACCTCTCCTGTTTTATTTTCCTAAAAAGGTTGTGTAGAATTGACTAGATTTCTTCCTTTATTGTTTGGTAGAATTCTCCAGTGAAACCGTCTGGGCATGAAACTTTCTTTGTTGGAAGGCTTGCATT
Source organism: Tonatia bakeri (assembly GCA_004024845.1). Taxonomy (NCBI): domain Eukaryota; kingdom Metazoa; phylum Chordata; class Mammalia; order Chiroptera; family Phyllostomidae; genus Tonatia; species Tonatia bakeri. The sequence continues at coordinate 366,677 of PVIA01000696.1, read as the reverse complement.
ACGTATTCCATCTCTGAGCCATCTAGCACTACTCACTTTGTCTGTTTCTTCTCGAGTGAGCTTTGGTAGCTTGCTATAAAGCTAAACATGTATTTATCATACAACTCAACAGTCCAGCTCCTAGATATTTACCCAAGTGAACTGAAAACTTATGTTCATACCCAAACCTTTTAATTCAGAAGTTCATGGCAAGTTGTAGGACACACTATAGGAATATCTGAGAATGGCAACTGCTTGGTGTCAATTCCCAGGGCTTCAAGAGCAGACACTCTAGCCTTTGGCCGCTACTGGACACCTGACCCAAGATGGCCTACACAGAAGAGTACCTGGCTCACCTGGGCCAATCAGAGACCTTTTATAGAATTTGGAACCTGAGTGGCTTTCCTATAATGGGCAGACTCGGGTGTTGTGGGTGGTAAAACAGCCATGTTTTCTGCCATGTGGTTGCAGGAAACAGAAGAATCTGGGGAATATAATAGATTAGGCACAGGGAAAGAGACTGGGAGAGAGATTTGAACCACAAGATTTGTTCCCAAATTTCCCTGTGCATTCCTGTCCTGAGCTCTGGGACACATCCCAGGCCTCATTCTCTTAGGAAAAGTCGAGTCAGGTTTCTATTACTTGCAGCAGAGAGCGTTCTAATGCTCAGATGTGTCTCCTTGGCAATTTGTTTTCTTCTAGAGAGGAGAGTTTTCCCATATCACCTTATCGCTTTCTCTCAGCTGGCTTCCTCCTTCTTAGTGTAAGTGGTGAGCCACTGTGGTGAAGCCAAGCCACGCAGCTCCTCAGTTGGAGCTTTCATAAAGTGAGATCAGTCCACCCTGACTTACTGCAGGGAGGGTCTTGCCTGGAGAGGGCACTCGAAGGACCACCTGCACTAGGATGTTGTAGGGGGGACACTTAGCCCGAAGGTCATCTGACTTTTGGGCTAAGATACATCAAAGAGTGACAGTGACAATTGGGATAAAGATTTGGGATTTTTGTCTTCCAAGGAGCAAAAAAAAACCAAACAAACTGGTTACCTTGAAGGTGTTAGAAATGTTCTTGGGAGCTATTATTATTATTATTATTTTAATCTTTATTGATTTATTTCACTTTTTTGTTTTTCTTTTTTAAATTATATTTTATTGATTATGCTATTACAGTTCTCTCAGATTTTACCCCTTTGTCCCCCTCTACCCAGCGACCCCTACTTCCTCAGGCTATCCCCCCACCGTTGTTCACGTCCATGGGTCATGTGTATAAATCTTTGGCTACTCAGTTTCCTACACTGCACTTTACATCCCCCTTGGCTACTCTGTAACTTCCTACTTGTACTTCTTAATCCCCTCACCTCTGCACCCAGTCCCCCACACCTCCCTCCATCTGGCAACCACGAAAATATCCATGCTCTTCATATCCATGATTCTGCCTCTGTTCTTGCTTGCTTAGTTTGTTTTTTTAGATTCAGTTGTTGATAGATGTATATTTATTGCCATTTTATTTTTCATAGTTTTGATCTTAAAAAAAATAAGTTCCTTTAACATTTTATATAATAGTGGTTTGGTGATGATAAACTCCTTTAGTTTTTTCTGGTCTGGGAAGCCCTTTATCTGCGCTTCGATTCTAAATGGTAGCTCTGCTGGGTGGAGCAGTCTTGACCTCTAGGTCCCTGCTTTCCATGTCTTTGAATATTTCTTGCCAACTCCCTCCAGCCTAGAAAGTTTCTTTTGAGAAATCAGCTGACAGTCTTATGGGAACTCCCCTGTAGTTAACTAACTGTTTTTCTCTTGCTGCTTTAAAGATTCTCTCTTTATCGTTAACCTTTGGCATTTTAATTATGATGTATCTTAGAGTGGGCCTCTTCACTCATCTTGTTTGGGACTCTGTGTTTCCTGGATTTGCTTGTCTATTTCCTTCACCAAATTAGTGAAGTTTTCTTTCATTATTTTTTCAAATAGATTTCCAGTTTCTTGCTCTTTCTCTTCTCCTTCTGGCACTCCTATGATGTGAATGTTGGAACGCTTTCAGTTGTCCCAGAGGCTGCTTACACTACCTTCATTTATTTGTGTTCTTTTTTTCTTCTTGTTGTTTGGATTGGTTGATTTTTGTTTCCTTATGTTCCAAATCATTGATTTGATTCTCAGCTTCTTCACTTTACTGTTGTTCCCCTGTAGTGTATCCTTTGTTTCTGATTGGATATTTGTTGTGGTTTTGAGGTCCTTACTAAATTCCTTGAGCATCCTTATAACCAGTGTTTTGAACTCTGCATCTAATAGATTGCTTATTTCCATTTTGTTTTGTTCTTTTCCTAGGGTTTGGATTTGTTCTTCCATTTTGGCCATGTTTCTTTGTCTCTTTGTTTTGGCAGCCTCCCTGTGTTTGTTTTTATATATTAGGTAGAGCTGCTTTGACTCTGTCTTGGTAGTGTAGCCTAGTGTAGTTGATGCCCTGTTGGGTCCAGTGGCACAGCCTCCTTTATCACCCAAGCTGGGTCTTTGAGGTGCACTCTTCATGTGGACTCGAGATGCACCCTCCTCTTGTAGTTAAGCCTTGATTGATGTTGGCAGGTAAATGGGAGTGATTTACCTAGGCCAATCAACTGCACATGATAGGGGACTCAAAAGTTGGAGAATTTTAGTTTAAGTAATAGCTAATAAACTAGTAATCAATGCATGTAAAAGCTGTTGTTCCAGGGACTAAAGGTATGACCCACCCTGATTCCAGGAGACCATAAGCAGTTCCACCTTTGCGTCTTAGGAGGACTGCAAGCAATTCAGGATGGTATTTGGAGCCAGTGTAGTCCAGAATGAGATGACCACTGCCCAGGACACAGCTAAAGATCACCACCTAGGGTGAGAATGCTGCAGATTTTTTAATCTACTTAACTTTTCCCTGAATTCCAAACCCCTTCCCTGCACTTTGTTCTTCTTATAAAATAGGCCACTTTAAAATGGAATTCAAGACGATCTGTTAGGGTACATATCCACTGTTTTCTCAGCTCTCCGACCCTCTGAATAAAGAACCTATAAAGATTCAATTCTTGTCTCTGCTTATTGGGTCTGGTAGGTGACAGGCAGCACAAACATCTGCTTTTCTGGTTTCACAAGGACTGGCTGTGACCACTGACCACCATCCCCCACATTCCACCCTGCGTGGAGGGTCAGCTGTGCGGGAGCAGGGTGGAGTTGTTCTGCAGTGGTCTGTAGCTGTCCCCTGGCTGTGCAGGGTCTGGGGTTTCCTGGATGGTGCAGGCCAAGGTCAGCCCCAACCTGTGTTCTGCCCGGGGTCACCCTGCATGAGCTATAAAGCAATCTGAGGTGGCTACTACTTGTGCTGGGCTTGGAGATTCCCAGGCAAAGCTAAGCTGTGAATCCAGGCTGGCTGCTACTAGTGCTGGGCCTGGGGCCACTTAGCAAGAGGTACGAGGCTGGGGGCTCACTGAGGCCAGCTGCTACTTGTCTGAGAGGATTTAGGAAGTTGTGAAGCATGAGCCAAGACCAGCCACTCAAACTGAAAATTCACAGTTAACATTTGGGTGGGCCTGTAAGTTGGGTGGGATGGAGTCTCAGGGGATCTCCAAGACAGGGCAAACAGTGTTAGCCTTGTTGATAGTCTCAGGTATGGCACCCACCTACCAGCTCTGTGACTTTGTTGGGGGAGGGTTCAAAAGAAGGACAGTGGCTTCTGCTTACCTTTCTGTCTGGGAGAAAGCTGTCCTCCAGCTCTCGCCTTGATGCCACTTCAAGTGGACATCAGGAACACTTCAGTTCCTCCCTGTATGCCACTGGTGCCTTTCAGGCTGCTACACCTGTGCCTGAGTTCAGAGGGAGTGAGTCTGAGTAAATCTTTGAGTAGGTTCTTTAAGGGGAACTGCTTGGGACTCCAGAAGTTTCTTCCACTGACTCAATCAGAAGTTAGTTTTATAGCCAGAGTTATAGGGACTTATCTTCTTGGCACCGGAACCTTGGATTTGGGGACCTGATGTGGGGCTGTGACTCCTTGCTCCCGAGATATCCCTCCTGAATTTTATCCACCTCATGTGGATGTGGGACCAGCCCGTTCCACATCTCTGCCCCTCCTACCAGTCTGGATGGATGTGGTTTCCTTAATTCTGCAGTTGGCAGACTTCCATTCAACTCAATTTCTGATGGTTCTGAGTGATGGTTGTTCTATATGTTAGTTGTAATTTTGATGTGGTTGTGCGAGGAGGTGTGCCGTGTTTACCTGTGCTGCCATCTTGAACTGAAGTCAAGAGCTCTTATTATTATTGTTGTCATCATCATTATTGTTATAACTAGGTTAACTGTGGACCCACTTTAGGTGGAATCAAATTAGACTTTGGCTCTTGCTGAAAAAATTAATGAAGCTAGAGTTATTTTTACCTCTTAATTAAATAGAATTTTTTTAAACTAAAGAAAAATGATTATCTCTTGGTTTTCTAAGTAGCATAGAATGTTATTTAAATAAATAGTTGAATGTACTTTTGGGATGAACATATCTGTTCCTCATTCTCTAGGGGGAAAATTATGCCCTTGTTTTTTGTATAATTTCCTTTGCTGATGATAGGGATTCAAGTGTAAGAAAGCCCGCACAGAGGATCTCGGTGACCTCCTGTCTGCAGGCAGTTCACTAGATGCCAGTAGTGATGTTAAGTTGAACTTGGCCTTGGTTACCTGAGAAAATGTAGATTTATATTTCCAATGCTAGATAACTTCCTTTTTTTGTTGTCGTTGTTGTTGTCTGAGATTTAGGAGCTTGAAGGAAAACTGTAAGCTCTCGGTGCTGATTGTTTCAGCTGCTGTGATGCTGATGATTCCCGTACTTTTAAAGATCCTGGAAAGCTGCTAAAGGAGGAATTTCAAAGCACATTCTTTTTCTTGACAAATGTGCCCTCTGAGAGGCTCAATGAGGCACAATTTTATGTGTTTTTTTCCTTGAGGGTAGTGCATATTCTTCTTTATTTCTGAATACTTTTTTCCCTTAAATTGCAGAAGCTAGGAATAGGCAATTCACAAAGGAAGAAAAGCAAATAGCCAATAAACATGAAAAGATGTTCAATCGAATAAATGCAAACTGAAGCCATGAGATATTTTCCCTCCAGCCATGTAAGAACGTGTTCTATAAAGGCTGATGATAAGCCCCAAAGTTGCAGATAAACCTAGCACTTTTTATGTCCCATCCTCTAGGTACAATCTGGTGATGAGCTTCGGTGTTTTAACTGCTCCCTGTGGCTCAGAAACCAGACCTCCAGGCACTTGTCTTAAAGACCTGGCTGGTCCTTTGTGATGATGAAGACTGAGGCCATTCACTGATGCTTGCTCAGGACAGAGACGAGAAACGACCTAATGCTCCCCAGCAGGGACGCACTAGACAGGTGGCACATCTGGCTCTCCCTGGAGTGGGGGGCGGGTACTCAGAAGGAGTGGGACAGAACTTCATATGCGAATGTGGGCTTGTTGTGATGTATTGCCAAATAAAAAAATTACAAACCTTGCTTAGTATGATTCTGTTTCGATAGAAAATCTGTATGTGTGTTTAAAAAAGTAGTCTGGCCAGTCACAAATGGACAAATAACGCATGGTTCCACTTATATGAGGTACCTGGAGGAGTCAAATCCGCAGAAACAGCAAGTGGAGTGGTGGTTGCCAGGGGCTGGGAGAGGGGAGAGTGGGGAGTTACTACTCAATGGGAACCGAGTTTCCATTTGGGGAGATGAGAAAGTTCTGGAGATGGATGGATGGATGGCGGTAGTAGCTACATAACAGTGTGCATGTACTTAATGCCACTGAAAATAGTTAAAATGATAAATTTTATGTTATGCATATTTCACCACAGTAAATTGTTTTGAAGCAGCCAGAAGGATATTTGAAAAATAAAGTGTTGTTCTCTGTGTGGTCAGTGTTTGTTTTTTTCCTACAATGAGCATTCATTACTTTTATATTCTGTGAGCCCATCTTGGCCAACCAGTGAGCTGTGAATTCATTGAATACCTCTATTTCCATTAAAATTTTAAAAATGTTTTTATATAGACCTGGAACCTGCCCCCATACTTTCCCTCAGGTGTTGCCGTTTGAAAATTTTTCCTTAAGAAGCTATGTGTAATTCTTGCTACCCTCCTGTACCCCGTTCATCCCTACCCTATATTACCCCACAAGAATGGCTGAGGGGCCAGACTCTGGGCATTGGGCCTTCCACATTCCCTGGTAGAACATCAGTTTTGGCCCATGCACCCAGCTCTTAACAACAGAGGGCACCACTGTCTTTTCTAACTACCAGGGGACTTTGTGGGACAGGGCGAGGACATTCTGGAGGCAGTCCATGGGCACCAGCTTGGCACTGGCAGTCCCAAGGACCAGCTACCAAACTCCTCACCCCCATTTCCTGCCCCTACTTCCCACCCCCACCCTCCCTGCTCTGGAATCAGGGCTTCAGAGAGGTGGTGATTGGCTGATCTTGGTCATGTGCCTGTCCACGCTTGCAGAGAGCAGAACAGAGTGCAATTAATAGACCTCTGGATTTCTCATAATGGCAAGGGGCAAAGCATCCGCAGAAGGAAACCGAGGCATGGGACCTTTTTGCAAGCTATTCCCTCTGCCTCCAAACCTTTGCCTGATTAGCTCCTTGTCATTTACTTCTCAGCTGGAAGGCCACCTGTGCAGGCTTTGGCCACCCCAGTGCATCCCTCTGCCAGGCCACCTGAGGTCCCTCTGTCCTGATCCCGTGGTTTATTTTCTGTACTGCACTTATCTTCCCTTCAGGGTGTTGTGCTCCCTTTTTTGCCTGCATGTTTAGAGTCACCTCTCCCTTAGTCCTTGCACTAGTCAGATGCAGCGGCCATAACAGAACACCACAGACAGGGCTAAACAACGGAAACGCCTTCCCTCTCAGTTTCGGAGCCTGGAAGTCCTAGGTCAAGGTGTCAGCGGGTCTGATTTCTTGACGCTTCTCTCCTTGGATTGCAGATGGCTGCCTTCCCTCATGTTCTCATGTGGCCATTTTTCTCTCTGAGCTCATGCGTCTCTGTCCAGATTTCCCCTTCCTATGAAGGCACTGGTCAGATGGGATTAGGGCCCATCCTAATGGCCTCAGTGTAACCTAATCACCTCTTTAAAGACTCTGTCTTCAGGTGTGGCTCAGTGGCTCAAGTGCCAGCCTGTGGACTGAAAGGTCACTGGTTCAATTCCCAGTCAGGTTACATGCCTAGGCTGGGGACCGCTCGCCAGTTGGGGGTGTCCAAGAGGCAACTGATCAATGTTCCTCTCTGTCTCTTTTTCCCTCATTTCTCCTCTCTCTAATATTAAAGAACTCTATCTCCAAATTCTGATCATGTTCTGAGGGACTGGAGGTCAGGACACATGGGGTGTCCTCCATTGCTGTATTGCTAAACCTCAAATGTTGCCAGGTGGGTAATAAAAGGAGGGGGGAGAGAGGAGGGAGTGAGGAAGGGAGGGTTAATGAGTGTGGGAGCACTGTGGAGTCAAGATCTGACAGGGGTGCCCAGTGTGGTGACGGCGCTGTCCCCACAGCCTGTGTGGCTGAGTGAGGGTGAACATGAGCCTGTGATTACAACAGGACGGTGGCAAGAGCAAGGGTCCATTGCTGGCTGTGGGGCAAAAGAATTAGACATTTTTGAGTGCATTTGAAGAAGGTGTTAGTCATCTACTCCTGCATACCAAATTACTGAAAGTTTAGTGGCTGAAAAACCAATATGTATTATTTCAATGTGTATTATCTTTTCTGTGGGTCAGGACTTCGCTTAACTGGGTGCCTCTGATGCAAAGTGACTCATGAGGTTGCAATCGAGGGGCTGCTGTTCCGTCTGAAGGTCCACTGTGCAGTGACCTCCATAGGGGTGGCTGGGGGCCTAAGTCCTTGCCACGTGGGTCTGCTTACCTAACAGCTCACAGCATGTCTTCCTGAGGAAATAAGTGTGGGAGTGAGGGCAGTCCAAGGCAGGAGCCATGATTTTTGGTAAAATAATCCTGGAAGTGACATCCATTGCTTTTGCTCTTCGTAGAAGAATGCAGCTAGGTCCAGCCCACGCTCAAGGGGAAGAGAGTGCACAAGAGCATGACTGTCAGGGGCCTGGCGTCACTGGGGCCACTGAGGGCCACAGCACCCTGATGCCGGGCTAAGGGGAAAAGCCCAGCTGTGCACCCCCATCACGCAGAAACCATCACGCGTCAGCGTCACTGGCAACAGCGAGACTCGGAGACGGTCTGAACGCTCCTCAGCATGGAATGCATACATAAGGGTGGCATTCTGTATACACTGGAATAACAAGAAAAAGTTCGTAGAAGTTGTGTTAGTTCGTGTCCTTTGAAAGGTAGACACTAAGATGGGATTAGATCTGCAGGATATTTACTGGCGGAAATGTCTGAACGATAAAGGGAGGCAGCCTGAGGAAGCAGGCCAGCCAGCGGGCCAGCCTGCAGGCCAGGTGCCAACAGCACCAGGTGAAGGAGGAGTGGGTAGGAAGAGGTTCCCAGGGCAGCGCAATTTCAAGAAAGATTTGGCTAGGCTGCCAGGGAGTCCTTGAGTCAACGCTTCTCATTAAAAAAGGCCCACATCTCACCGCGGCCGACTGGCCTCAGTGCCAGGGCCACGCGCTTTTGCTGGCTGGGAGAAGCACACTGGAAGCATGGCCTGGGCGCCTGTGTCTTCAGGCTGGCAGGTGACTAAACTAGATCCCCACACATCCACGTGAGTAAATCTTGAAGACACGATGTTGGGTGAAAAAAGTCAGTTATCAGAGGATAGATAGAAGCAATATGATACCACTTAATAAAAGTTTAAAATACACAAAACAATATGAAACATTGGTCATGGGCACACAGTACGGAGTAAAGAAAAGGATAAAAATGAAGGAGGGAGCATAGGCACCAGACCCAGGCCAGGACTCAGAGGCAAGGAGCCCCTGGTGGTGACGCCTGATTCCGAGGGATGCTGGGTGGCACTCCTGTCCTGCAGGCTGTGATGTGTGGGATGAGAGTGAGAGACACGGCAAAACAAGGGCATTTCTGTGGGCAGCCCGAGCCATGCCGTTGCCTGCTTCACCTCGTCGGTAGATGCTTGCTGACCGCTGCTACGCAGGTGTGAGCCGAGCCACCCCGGGTGCTGGCGATGGAAGAGGCGTGTTAGCGCCTCAGGGAGGGAGCCGGCGGCCTAAGGACTCAGACGGCCATGAACATGAGCCTGTAACTTGCATGCGGGAGGATGATGTGTGCCGCTCCAGAAGCCTGTTCAAGGTACAGAAGGAGCAGTGAGGAGAGGAAGTTTTGTCTCCTTCTGGGAGGGCAGAGGGAGGATAGCTGGCCTGGGTTCTGAAGACCGAATAGGAGTTTTCTTGGAGGGGCAGTGGCATCATGGCTGGTATTTACCTAGTGCTTACTCTGTGCCAGGGGCCGTAAGTGCCTTACAGGTATTAATGCTTTTTGTTCTTAGCATGACCTAGTGAAGTACGTACTGTTGTACCCCTGTTCACAGACGAGGAAGCCAAGGCTCATGAAAGGGAAGAAAGCCGCTCACATGGGGAGTGAGTGGGGAAGCCGGGTTGAATCTTCAGCAGGTCGACTGCAGAGTCTCTGCAGTGTCGCACCGTCTTCCTGCCTGTGGGGTGCTTGGGGGGACTTCCAGTAGGACCGGGTGCTCTGGATCAGCGCTGACAAGAGACTCCACTGAACTGCACCACAAAGACATTATTCTCTCTTCAATTCTCCTCCACTGCTTCTTACGCAATTGAGAAATTCTCTGTTTTGATGCCCGTGTGCTTTGGATGCTCTAGACTATTCCTTAAATCCTCCTGGTGGCGAGTAACAGAGAGAGGAGAGAGAGAGAAATAGGAACGTAGGCAACAAAGGGAACATGCTTTGTTTTGGTTATATTTACAGACAGGGTCCAGCACAAATAATGCCCCTTCTTATTCCATAAAAATCTTTTATTACAAACTCATAAGCATGTAATTCGGTACCATAACAATATCGCACTCAAGCACACCACGTGACATTTTAGGTGAAATGTTCAAATTGCTGTCCATCTCGTGTGAGACATTCCCATACCCCTCCAATCACACTCGATGGCGTTCCTTCTGCCGGACCCTGTATTTATGATTACTTATTGATGGCTAGAGATCTGGATTTACATTCAAGGTAGTGATATAAAATTTCCTTTAGAGCCCTGGCTGCTGTGACTCAGTGGATTGAGTGCCAGCCTGTGAACCAAGCGGTCGCCAGTTTGATTCCTGGTCAGGACACATGCCTGGGTTGCAGGCCAGGTCCCTGGTAGAGGGCGCATGAGAGGCAACCACACATTGCTTTCTCTCCCTCTCTTTCTCCTTCCCTTCCCCCTCTCTAAAAATAAATAAATAAAACCTTATTTTTTAAAATTTTCCTTTTAAAGTAGGACAACTTAAATAAAACAAAAATGAGCTGATTTAAATACAATCATTAAGTCCATAATATAGAGGTTCACTGTCCACCACGGTGGGGGAGGGGCCCTGGTGGGTGAGGAGCTCTGAGCTACTCTGCATTGTCCTCCCCCCCCACCCACAGCCTTATCCCCTGGGGAGTCCTGGAGCTCTAACAGGGCCAGGCAGCCTCACTGGGAGCCACCTCAGCAGCTGCTTTCATGTCCCACACATGCTTCTTGGGATGTGAGCGATTGTCCCCATGGCTTCCCTAACAATAGGCTCTAGCCTGGGGTTTCCCAGATCTGCATGTGTCTCTCCAGACTCAGGCTAATCTCAGCCTGTAACTTTTATTCCTCTGGCAGCAACAAGGTTAAGGAACAAACCTTAACCTTACCTGTTAACCCACCTCAGGCTTCTGATGTGCTTTACTCCATTATTAATTTAGTGAGATGGCCCCAAATCAATATACAAACTATTATTGTTTCAGGGCACTTCTGAGTGCCTCACAAGCCTGAGGGGAGCTTTTTAAATTTTTAAAAAGAATTTATTCATTTTTTTTGGAGAGAGGGGAAGGGAGGGAAAAAGAGAGGGAGAGAAACATTGATTAGTTTTTTCTTGCACTCCCCCAACCAGGGACCTGGCCTGCAACTCAGGCATGAGCCCTGACAGGGAATTGAACCAGCAACCTTTTGGTTTGCAGTATGACACCCGACACACTGAGCCACACCAGTCAGGGCCCAATGGGAGCTTTTTGATTGGAAATTGGAACTGCACTCATCATCCAAGATTACTGTGGTGAGGGTTATGTAAACCAAGGGGGTGACCTGGTGCTATCATTTTTATTGCAATAAAAACCTTTTCCTTTTTTGGAATGGTGCTTTTACGATGTACTTATTATCACTGTTCCAGGCCTACGATTTTAAAATTACTGCTTGATACTGAAGGCGAAATGATTTTAGCGCCACAGGTCTATTAACGTGTAGGAACCAGCAACGGCTTGGAGAGCGTCTGTGGCTGGACGTGCAGGCCCACACTGAGCCGAGGAGGTGCCTGCGGCAATGGTCGGGCTGGGTCAGAGCGGGTGGTGGGAGGCAGGGTGGAAGGTGGGGGTCGTGCCTGGGCCTTTGGCCTTGTCCCCCCCGCCCACTGAACAGGGCTCTCACAGGGGAGGTGCTAGGAAGCTACTTAAACCCACAGCAGCAGTAACCCAGGCTGGCTGCCTCACCCCTCAGCGCTCCGGTGGCAACGTTGTGACCAACCTGAATTTACCAGGTTATCTATAGTGTATTCTTATTGTAGTAAAACACACATAACACAAAATTCACCATCTTAGCCATTTCTAAGTGTGTGAATCAGTGGCATTAAGTACATTCGCATTGTTGTGCAGCCATCGCCACTGTCTGCCTGCCAAACTCTGTTCTTCCCCAACTGAGACTCTGCACCCTCAAATGCTGACTCCCCAGCTGTTCCCTTCTCCAGCCCCTGGCAGCCACTCTCTTCATTTCTGTCTCCGTGAATTCGACTATTCTAGGTACCGCGAATAAGCGGAATCATATAGTGTTTGTCGTTTTGTGACTGGCTTACTTCACTTAGAATGATGTTCTCAAAGTTCATCCATGTTATAGCATGTCTCAGGATGTCCTTCCTTTTCAAAGACTTAATAATATTCCATCATATGGATATACCAGATTCTGTTTATCCATTTATCTGTCGATGCACTCGGGCTGCTTCCGCCTTCCCGTTATTGTGAATAATGCCACTGTGAACTTGCCAGTACAAGCCTTTCCTGAAGTTCCTGCTTTCAGTTCTTTGGGGCATGTGTGCACTCGGAAGTGGAGCTGTTGAGTCAGAGGGTAGTTCTATGTTTGGCTTTTTGAGAGACTGTCAAACAATTTACCATGGCCGCCGCACACTTTACACTCCCGCCGGCAGTGAGCAGCGTCCTGACTTTTCCACATTCTGGCTGACACTTCTTTTTCCCTCCCTCCCTCCCTCCCTTTCTTTCCTATAGCCATCCTAATGGATGTAAAGTGGTATTTCATTGTGGGTTTGATATTTTTCGTATTTTAATTCAAATAAATCGTAATTCCCTTTCTCTAAAGCTATTTTTCTCTTCTTACCTCCTTTCCTGTCCTTCCCCCATCTTATTTCGTAGTTGTTCAACATGAGCTGCCTTTCAGAAATGCCGTAGTCACAGGTTTCCATGTTTGTTTCTACCTACATGGCTGATGTTTTAAAACATCATTTGAGAACATGAATTTTAATGTGCATGAGAGGAGAATAGCCTTTCAGAAGACATTGTTTTGCGAGGCTCATCTGCTGGGGTCCAGAAGAAATCTTACAAAGCATGCACAGACGGGCTCTGTGCAGGGAGGAACCGGCTCCCAGATGCAGACGGAGCTGGCCTCTCACCGCTGGCTCGACTGAGTAGCTGGCCTCAGCTGCTCGGGCCGCAGGGGTCAGTCAGTGCACCTGCATGCTGGAGGGGCCACTCACAGGGCTGCTCACAGCTCCCCACATGCACTCTGGCTCTGCCTCTCGACTGCCGTCCTGGCAGAACAGAGGAAGAGTAGAAATTAGCTCCAGGAAGTGTGGAAACGTCCTGAGGAATGAAGGAGCTGGGTGGAAACGGGGGCTTGGTAAGCAGGGCTAGTCCCATGGGATCGGGAAGCTCAGGATAAAAACTATGAAGTCTCTTCTGGAGCATTTTTTTTTCACTTTGTATGTTAAACGTATGAGCTGTTGATTGGGAGGCAGGTGACCATGTAGGAGGCTTCTGCAGAGGTCCAAGAGGGAGAGGGTGGTGGCTGGGACCAGGGAGGTGGCTGTGGTGATGGGAGGGAGTAGGGAGTTTGAGATACACGTGGGGACTAACTATCAGGACTTAGTGACGGACGGTGTCGGGGGATTGGAGTGGGGGCTATTAACTCAGTAAGTGATTTGTCCACGAACTGAACTGGGTACGGCGGGCAGGTGCAGATGGTGGGAAGTGCCTGGTCTGGAGTTAGGGAGGACAATGAAGGGTTTGCCCCCCTGGGAGGTGCCTGCACGAAACCTGGGCAGGGTGGTCGTAGGACCTTGATTCAGTTTTCTTTGCCAAAGCCACTCTTTAGCCTTTGATCCTCAAATAAATTCTAACTATTTGAAATCAAGAAAGACAATTACCATCCAACCCAGCATCTTTATGCAGTGTTCAGCAATCAGCTGGATGAGAGAGGGCTTACGTTTGTATCTCCTGTGGGTGAATGATGGTGGGGGTGGGGGACCTCTCCAGTGGCAGTGGCTTCCTCTGTGTCCAAAGCAGCCTCAGGGCATGCAGCTGGTGAGTGGACAATGGCAGCAACCTCATTATTGTGGGCAGGGATTTATGTGGGATACCTCTGTGCCCCTTCTCCCTTCTGCTTCCCCTCAACTCCTCATTCCTAAAAGGTTGCAGAAGGAAGGCCTCCATGGCTCATACCTCCACCTCTCATGGGACACACGTGAATGACAGCATCTTTGTTTCTTTGTAACTAGGAAGGCCAGTTTCCCACTAGCAGGACCCTGACCCCCCCTGGGCCCCTCTGCCCTGCTTCTCCCTCACTTGTCCCAACTATCCGTACTTTCTTAGGGTCTATTAACTGAGTCACTCTCTTTCACTACAAATTCTCCACTAGTTGGAAGATTACGGGTTGGGCAGGACAGAACCCGCTTTGATATAGTTCGTGCTGTTGCAGGATGTTTGTTAAAAAAGTGCAGAAGCAGAGCAGGCCAGGTGACTGCAGCCAGGCCTGTAGCAGAGGCTGGGCTGCCAGGAACCGTTCCAGACGTGAAGTGGGCTGGGGGAGAAGACGGGTCAGGACTAACCTGGGGCCTCACAGCAAAACCCCTGCTTGCAGCAGCAGCCTCTAGAGGGCACGGGACCGCTATGGGACTAAACCGGAAACGGGGTATCAGTTCAAGTCTCAGTATGAGCAGGGTTTAAATTTGTGCCAAACCAGCCAGGCAAGAGGACCAACACATGGACCGAAATGCTACCAGCGGCAAAACCAATTATATTTAAAAGAATAAAAATAAATGCCAAAAAATCCATGATGAACAAATGATCAGATGTTTAAAGATACGTTACACTGTTGTGCGATGGGAACAGTCGTTTCCAATGAGCCCGAGGTTTGCAGGCAGGTGACGGCCCCCTGCCGTGTGGCTTTGTGTGGGGTGACATAAGTGTGAACAGATCGGGGAACTTAGAGCTTTAATAGAGTCATGTTTTATGATTGTAAAGCCTTTATTAACCTTTTCCATTTGGCTCAAAATATGGGAAGATATTTTGATGAGTGTATATAGGGGCTCACATTTTTTCTTTTGCCTCAGGCTCTTAACAGGTCTCTCCTGGCACTAATCTCAAACCTGGACTCGTGTGTATCCTGGGAGTACACCAGCGTGGAAACAAAGCCAGGTGCCTGCACCTCAGTCGGACGTTCTGCTGTGCATGAATGCCCGTTGCACGGGTGGCACGCAGTCTGAGGAAATTCTGAAACCAAGTTATAGTAGGCTAGTGCTCTTCGCCATAAATGAATGGTTTATCTTATTATTTGATTCTTAAGTCCTGTAATGCATCTCCCAAGAGGAAGTCTGCTTGGGAAAAAATCACGGAAGGAATTATAGGAGAGACAACAAGAAAAACTACAAAAACCAAAAGGCGTCCCCCAGCCCCAAATTTTTAAATTAAAATCCAGTTGGCCTACACAGTGAAAGGGAGTTAGTTACTCTGTCTACAGCTTCTATCAACATAACACCTACCTTCTCTTTTAACAGGCTGTGATCAAAGGTGGGGCAGAGGAGTGTAGGAGGTCCTGAGCCTCAGCTGGGGGTGGGGCAGGCCATATGAGGCCAGGGAACCTTCCGGGACCTGTGATTTCACATCAGCCTCAAGGGAGGAGGGTTGACTCTGCTTGACCTTAAATGGCCTCCTCAACCCTTCTTTATGTGTCTCCATGCTTCTGCCTCTTCTGAGCCCAGGCCCTCTGTGGACTGCCTTCTCAGACAGTGGCCCCGATGCCGATGCCGAAAAGCAGGCCTCCTCTTCATTTCCCAGAGCGGGCCGGGATGACTGGGCGGGCTGAGGCGACACTGGGGACAGGCCTTGCTGTGCACAGAGGGGTCATGTCAAGGATGTGACACGGCTCCTATGACATGGGCGGTGGCAAACCGGAGGACCAGGTCGCAGGGGCAGGTCCTCAAGCAGCCCTGTGTAGCCCCTTTCTCCGGCTGCCCCCTTCTACCAGCCCTCCCTCCCATGCGCTGCCCTGCACAGCCGGGGTCCGGGGAGCAGGCGGCAAGGGGAGCTGACCCAGGCCCCGGGCGCAAGGCCCGCCTCGAACGCACGGCTCAAGGGCCAGAGCGCGCGGGCTGCACCGAGTGGCGGGCGCGGAGCTGTCCAGCACCCGAGGCGCCTCCTCCCGCCCCGCCAGCGCCACTGCGGCTCCGCGGGCGCGTCACGTGGCTGGCGCGGCGCGGCCTCCGAGCTCCGGGCGGGCGGACCCACGGACCCGCGAGCCCACCGCAGGCGGCACCAGCGGGGCAGGCTGGGCGCAGCGCAGGGCGGCCCGGGGGCAGGGCGCCGGGCATGGGCGCTCCGAGGGCCCCCGGGCACGGGCCGGCAGCGGCGGGGCGCCCGGGGCGCGGGGGCAGCGGCGGGCGCAGGTCCACCCTGGCGGCCGCCGCTGAGCCCCCGCGGGGCCCGTGACGCCGTGGCCGATGTGGCCCCGCGCGCTGCGGGCCCGCACGGCTGCCTCACAAAGACGCCGCCCGAGCCGCCACCGGCACCCGGCCCGCAGCCGCCGCGGGAGTCGGAGCCCGAGCCCCAGCCGCAGCCGTAGCGGGACCCCGGGGGCCGGAGGCGTTACCCGCGGCCGGCCGGCCCCGGAATGGAGCAGCGGGCGGTCGCGGGGCCGGAGGGGGCGCCGGGCGCCCGGGCGCAGCTGGCCGTCGTCTGCCTGGGTGAGTGGGCCGCGCAGGCCCCGCGGGGTCCGGGCCCCGCCTCGCAGACCCCTCCGCGCCCTGACCGGACCGGGCCGCCCCCCTGTCCGCGGCCGGCCGGGGCTTCCGCAGACGGCACCGCGGCTGCTCGGGGCTGCTGGGGTCGTGGGCCTCTGGAGGAGGGGCCGACTCCGGCCGCGGAGCCCCGGCCCCCGCCCGGCTCGGGACGGCGGGCCCGGCGCAGGGGACGCGCGCAGGGCGGCGCGGGTGTGCAGGCGGCTTTCCTAAGGCCGGGCTGCGCTTAGCCCGGCGGCGGGGGCGATAGGGACCTCCGGAGCTGCGGACAAAGGCGAGGCCCGCTGCCTCCTGAAGTCTGTCTTCCGCCCGAAGTCGGGGTGGGGGCGGGGGCTGGCTGGAGCCGGGACTCGGGACACCAGGCAGGAGGCAACTTCGAGAATGCTCTCGGCCTTTCTTTTGCGTTTTCTCACACCAAGGGGCTGGCCTGTTCAGCCCAGAGGGGGGTGTGTGGGGAGGGCCAGGCGCCTGGGCCCGAGGGCTTCTACCTTACCCAGGAGTTTTTCTGTTCACCTTGCGGGGGCCCTGTGTGGGGAAGGAAGGAAAGAGTTAAATCCTCAGTGCACATGGCTCCTGTATTTACCATGAAAAAGGAAGGAGGCCATTATCTGAGCCTGGGGTCAGTGCTGGACACTGTGGCTGTGTTGAGGAAGGCACTGTAACTCCAGAGGTTTGCCAAAGCCACTGAAGTGACAAAGTAAAAGAGAAGAAACCTGAAGGTTTTAAGCTGTGTGGTCCTTGTCCCCCCACCCCCCACCCCAAGAATCAGGGAGCTCGAAGTCTAGGGGGAAGGCACCTGCCTCTGTTTGTGAGCTGGTCTCAATAAGGGCTGGATCCTCAAAGTGTTCACTCCCCAGTCTGTTGGTGGCCATGTGCTCCAGACTCCAAGTTGCCGGGCGGACTTCCTGGTGAGCTGGGCAGGGGGACAGCCCCTTTGGCTTCCCAAGGCCCTCCCTGCCCAGATGTGGCCCAGACCCTGGTGTTCTGAGAGGTGGCAGTTGTCCCTTCTTCCTCGCCGGTGGTAGCTGCCCCCTCCAGTGATGCTCTGTACCTTCCCTGGCTCACTTGATATTGGGGGGGGGGTACCCTGAACCCCCAGGAAGCTCAGTTTGCCTGCCTCCTCCTCCTGGTTCCCTTATAGGAAAGCAGTACATGAAAGCAAAGGACAGGCCCCAGGAGGTGGATATTTGAGGGAGTGGGTGGCAGGAGAGTTCTTTGCCTCCCTTCTCAAGCTTAGCATGGCACAGTGAGAACGCCCCTGAACTCTGCAGGCTGTGTGTCCCTGTGACATGGTGCAATCAGAGCTGCTTCCCTACCTCCCTGCTGCCAGTGAATGAGGGGGCTGGCAGGGCCCCTCAGAGGAGGCAGCCCTCCAAGGTGGCAGAAACCTGCTTGTTAGGGCCTCTGCCCAGGCAGAGCCAGGGCCACTCTCTGACGGGTGGTGCAGGCCTGAGCTTCTCAAGCCGGACAGGAAACAGAAACACACCCCTCCCAAGTGGGTTAGAATTCCCAGCTGTGGGGAGTGGCGGCAGTGGCCTGGCGCAGCCTGGCTGGCACACTGCTCTCTTTGTCTCTTTGTGTGTAGGTGGGTTCTGAGACCCTTGGGGGTCCCAGCAGGCCCAGGCTGGGGGCAGGGGTCTCTGTGGCAGCGCCCCGGGCTTTTCCCTGTGAGAGGAAGAGAACCAGCCTGGGGTTTGGGCCATGTTGCCTTGTGCCCCTGAAAGGGCTGCTGCCGGCCAAGGTCCGGTGCCTGCGTCCCAAAAGTGCCCCCTGCCCCCGCCCCCACTACTGGACCCTCTTTGTGTTTCCCACAGTGAACATCGTCCTCACAGGCCGGCTCAGCAGCGCAGTTCCTGCTTTAGGTGAGTAACATGCTCCTCTCCTTCCTCCCCTGCCCCCTGCCTTCTGGCGTTTTGGCCTCTGACAACAGGCCCTTGGAATCCTGCTTCCGCCCCTGAGGTGCGCCTTCTCTGCAGCCCAGAGCCACTGTCTGGCCTCGGCCGAGCCTGAACTTCCCCGCATCTCAGCTCCCTCTTCTATACGACAGGTGCAATGAGTAGGTCTGTACGACCTACTTCAGAGCCTGTTAGTAGGGTTGGATGAGTGAATGAGGCAAGGTGCTCAGCGTGGTGTTGACACGTGGTGGCTTAATACCACGGGCAAGCTGCCACGGGCAAACCGCCACGGGCTGGAGTGCTTGACAGATTGTACTTCCTGTAGGCTGCGGGGTTCCCCAAGGGCCGTGGGCTGCCGTGAGAGGCCCACCTGTTTTTAAATTATGCCTGGGATTTAATATAGAAAGGTGTGACTGAGTGATGACACGGGGAGGCCAGTGCCATTGACAAAGTTGTTAGTCGTGTGTCTTGAGAGGAAGGGACATGGGCTTCACCGTGCAGGGCCACGGGTCCAGGCAGGTTGGATGCGGGAAAGGCCAGGGCCAGAGCATCCGTTGGAGTTTCTGTGGGAAAGTCAAGGCAGGACAAGAGAAACAGTTTAGAATGGGCTAGGCTGAATAATTCCAGGAGAGCCTAGGGCAGGGGGAAGATTGGCCTCGGGTATCAGTTAGGCAAGAAGGTGGGCTGGGGGCTCAGCCTTGGATCAGCTGGACTGGGAAGAGGCAGCTTCTAGACAAACTGGCATGCAGGAGGGAGGTAAACGCTTTGGCCAGTAGTGTGGCCTTGTGATTGGTGGTTGCTGAACATTCAAACAGCATCTGAGAAAACACGGTTGGGGCTCAGCCCCTGCCTCTTGCCCATCCAGCTGGGTCTGTCCATCCATGTGCCATCTTTGTGTTCATCTAGTGCAGCAAAGACTGTCAGGAGCAGAAAGGGTGGCCGAGGCCATCTGGGCATTTGCTCTTTGCTGGGGGGGCTGCCAGGGGTTGGAAAATGAATAAGTCCAGGCCCTCATGGCCCCTGGTGCCACCAGGAAACATCTAAGCACGGTCTCAAGAAGCTGGGAGAATGTGTGGACCCCAGTCGAGGAGGTGCCGCTGATTTGTTTGCTGTTTGCTGTGCTCCCTGGAGGGGCGAGAAGTGCCTGGGATTCCCACTTCTGCTCAGGGCCTGGCTCGTAGCAGGAACTCACTGAGGTGGCCTCAGAGAGTGGCATGTCTGCTAACCCAGGTCACTGGAATGGGGAGGCCCCATGTCCACAGAAGCTGCTCTCGAGGCCTGTCTCTCAGACATGGCCTCTCAGTCTCCCTCCCGACCCTCCTTGCACACCAGCGCTGGCTCCCGGCAGCCCGGCCTCCTCTGCTGACTCTGCCGGCCTCTAGACCTGCCTTGCTCAGCACTGAGGCAGCCCCAGCCCTGTCTGGCGTCCTGGCCCCCACAGCTAACTGCCAACCTCCACCCCCTTCTGCTCCTTCCCAGCCAGTTTTCTCCGGGAACTTGTGCCGGGAAGCGCAGGCCAGCCCTCCTGCTGGTGTCCTGCGTAGACACGTCTGCCACCTGCAGGTGCCCTAGGTTTAGAAGAGTGACACTTCATGGATGAGGTCCATCCACAGAGCCAGGGAGAGAAAGACAACCATCTAGGGCCTTGCGTTTGGTTTTTCTTAGTTACGAAGATCTCGGGCCCCAGCAAGGTCCACGTCACCCAACTGCAGTGGCCACTGTGCCTGTGCCGGTGGCCCGAGGTCTTCAGCTGTGGTCACAGGTGGTGGTCTGGGCCCTAGTCTTCTGGAGTCCAGTTCTGACCCCACTAGCATTGCTAAGAGACAGCTTCTGGCTGCCTGAGGCACCCACTCGACCCCCGACACAAGGCTCCATGACGCCGCACTTGCAGGGTTTTCCCTGTGACTCCCACTATGAGGGTCCTGAACCACAGCCGTTCGCCTGCCCCTTCCTTCCCAGCCCTCGCTGGGCTGAGACACTCCCGAGGCCCTGGCTGGGCCGCCCGGGGACCCAGCCCCTGTGCTGCCCAGGCTGCCAGGCCCTGACTAGTGCCTCTGGCACTTTAGACTCTGGACTCCACTGTGACCTCAGGGTGGGTTGGGTAGGGTCTTCGGGCCGTTTCCACTTACCTGGCAGCTTCCCCGGGTACTGGGGTGGGGCTCCCAGCCCCCTGTCTGTGCCGCCAGGCGGGTTGTCTGAGTATTGATCGCCTCTGGAAACCAGATCTGCAAATTGTGCTTCAGCAGGCTCCGGCCCTCTCAAGAGCATTGGACGACTCCTTGGACCAGGAGAGAAAGACACTCTCGGGTCTAAAACTGCGCAGTCATCCCTTGCCCACTTGAGCAGCCACTTTGCCACGAGGGCCGAGGGCATCTTCTGCCCAAGTGAACACAGGCCTCCTCCAGTTAGAGCTCAGACGTGCCTTTCTGAGTGCCTCCGGACACCCCACGGCTCTCTATTCTGCGTCAGCACGTCCCAAACACAGCCCTTCCAGCTCCGCCCAGCAACGGCTGCCATCACACGCCCTGTCACAACCCTCACCTCCCGTGGGGCACAGCCCCGCTCACCCCATCCCGTGAACGTCGGCCTAGAGACTGCCTCTTTCCTAAGACCTCTGAACCACCCTCAGAGCAGCAGCACCCGCTGACCGTTTTACTGATGGACAAGCAGAGGCCCCCAGACTGGATTCCTGTGCCTCCGTCTCCCGCCTGCACCAGGATCCTGGGCCATGTGCTGGGCGGAGGAGGCCCGCGATCACAGAGAGGCCTGGGGCTGGGTGTCTGAGCTGGTGGTGACCTCCAGGCCCATTGCCAAGAGGCATCTGTCCCAGAGGCCCTGACCAGAGCTCCCAGCTCCCCGCACCTCCCAGCCTCCCTCCCGCTCCACCCTCACTGTGTGTGGGCCGGGTCGACAGCTGCAGACACTGTAGTCTCTAGACTACCTGTAGGACCATGCGTAGGCCCCTTGGGAGTGGAGCAGACAGTAACGGGGACCCTGACGCCCTGGCTGTGGCACTTTCTAGGGCAGCTCTGGGCTGCCCCAGGAGTGAGACTGTCTGGGGGCGAGTGTTGCCAGGAACTTTGCCGAGAGGCACAGCTGGGCTGGCGGCTGTCCAGTCGTCTGCTCCTGGCATGGCTGGTGGTCCGAGAGACAGGCCTCCTGACCCCTGGACGAGGGCCAGACGTAAGTCCTGAGGGACAGATGCTCCGGCCACAGAGAGAAGGGTGTGCGGGCCTGGCGGACCCGGCCGGAGAGGGTGGAAAACCTGGCCTCCGAGTGTTGGTCTCTAGGCGAGGCTTCCAGGACAGAGCAGGTCGCGACTGAGCCCTGCTCTGCCCCAGGCCCTGTCCCGGGGGCTGAGAACACAGAGGTTCCCAGCCTGGTGGACTGGAGCCTCCCGCCGGTGAAGCCAGGTGCTTCAGTGTCACATGCCTCTGAGACCCACATCCGGGGAGATGCACTCCAGCAGCCTGGGCCTGCCCTGCCTGTGAGCCTCCCCTCTCCAGCCCCGCCCCTGCCCCTTCCAGAGAAGTTCTCTTCTGGTTTGCATAACCCCTCACCTCCCTCGGAATCCCCAGGCCAGCAGCCAGAGTCCCTGTGTGGTCCACAAAGCTGGCGGCCTCACCTGTCAGCGGGGAACAGCCAGGCTACCCTGTTTGTTCAGCCCTCCCTCTCGTGGCCTGCAGCCAGAGCACGTGGCTCCTGGGCCCAGGGTGGGTGGCAGGTGGAGAGGCCTGGCTGGCACCTCTGTGACCCGGGACTCTTGGGGCTCTGATGGGGAACTGAGTGTGGTCAGCCTTGGCTTAGGGTCGGAGGCAGTGTTTCTTCTCCAGTCCTTTGAATGTCTCATGAGCTGTTGAATGGGGGTTTGACTCCCCGGCAGTCACAGTATTGGATCGCCGGACCCCCACGGTCATGGCAGGTCCCAGTGGAAGGGGTTTTGTGCCTCTAAATGCTAAGCAGGTACTTGGACTGACCAGTTCACTCACTGAGCCATATTTATTGAGACCTACCGTGACTTAGGCCCTGCATGGGCCCCTGGGGACGCAGTGACGAGCCAGAGCCAGCACAGCCGAAAGGGAAATTGCTGCTATGGTGGGTGCTGGGGGGACAGAGATGTGGGGGGCCACTGGAGCCCCAGTGGGTACAGCATAGGGAGGGGGCTCTGGGGAAGGGGCCTCTGGGCTGGAGTCCGTAGGATGGGTGGGCTAATGGGGGTGGGAGAGCGTCCTGCCAGGGGCTGCAAGACAAAGTCCTCCTCCCGTGGGAGGCTCCATAGGAGGCATGAGTGGAAGGGTGCATTGTGGGGGGAGATGAGGCAGAAGAGAGCAGGGGCTGGTGCCTCTGCGGTGAGTGTTGTCCTTGTCCTAAGAGCATAAGAGGTGTCTGGAGGTCTTCGCTCCCCTTGGTGCGGCCGTGTGCGTGGGACCCTGACGGGAGTCTTCCTGAGAGCCAGCAGGGAGACCCCAGCTTCCAGGGCGACAGGGAGGGTGCCAGGCGGTAGGAGAGTGAGGAGGCGATGTCACTGGACTCAGGTCCGCAGTGTCCTCCTGAGCCTCGGGTTTTCCATCCGTAGAGTGGGCCCTGCCTCCACCACAGGCTGCTGGGAGGGTCGACGAAGCAGTGTGGTGGGGGCTTGGAGGGGCGGGGAGGCACGGGGCAGCTGAGTGCAGGGGCTCCTGTGGCCCTGGGGAGTCTGGGGCAGGCCAGGGCAGGCTTTGCACCTTCAGCTGGGGAGCAGAGGGCAGGGACAGTGAGGTGGGCATGGCGAGCCTCTGGGGCTGGGCGTGGAGGCCCCTCACGCACGCTGGCTGCATGACGCTGCTGCCTGACGGGGTGTGGGCGACCTTCCATGACTGTCGGTGCAGGCCACAGTGAAACCCGAGCCCACCAGAGGAAAGGTGGATTCTGACTGCCAGGCACTGGCTGTGCAGCCAGGTCCTTTATCCTCTCTGAGCCTCAGTTTGCTCATCTACTTATGGGGTGCCTCTGGGGGCTTCCCAGTCAGGCTCGGGATAAAACCCAGATTCTGGACAAAGTGTGATCAGACCCAGCCTGCGTCTCCAGCCCCACCTCGACCTTGACCCCTCCTTCAGTCCTGCATTACTATCTTCTGTCCCCGCAGGGGGTCTGCAGGAAGTCAACCTGATCTCGAAGCCCCCGCCCTTCCCCCACACGCCCCATTTTGCAGTGGGCGAGTTCCACAGAGCAGGGTGTTTGCCTGTCGCACTCGGCACAGCTAGTGCTGTGTTTGGCACACAGTAGGCACTCAGATCTGTGTGAGCAAAGCATCTCCGCTCTCCAGTGAGGCCTGTATTTGTCAAGCCCTGGGCAGGGCGGCAGGTCTGCGGTGCGGAATTCCTAACTGAGCCGAGGCCCCAAGGCCAAGAGGCTGCACCTCGGAGGCGGGCTCACCTCCAGCCCTGCCAGGGCCCTCGGTCGGGGCACAGGATGAGGCGGGGTGCTCCTTGCTCTGCCGTGTACGCCACTTCCGTGAAGTCTCGGGTAGAGGCCTTGCCCTTGGACATGCCCACCCTTGGCTAGCCTTTATCCCACCTTGGAAAGGCCTGTGCTCAGGCCACGAGAGGCTCAAGTGTCCCCTTGCTGCCCCCCACTTCCTCCACAAAGGCGAGGCCAGCACTTCTTGCCTCCTCTCCCGACAGCCGCCTGCAGCGGGAAACTGGAGCAGCACACGGAACGGCGCGGCGTCATCTACAGCCCGGCCTGGCCCCTCAACTACCCACCGGGCACCAACTGCAGCTGGTACATCCAGGGCGACCGTGGGGACATGATCACCGTCAGGTACGGGGGTCCCGGGGCGTGTCCCTGGGGATCTCTGGGGGTCTGTGCGTGCTGAGTGTGTGGTGGCACAGGTGCCTGGGTGCACACGTGGGCAGGCATGGAGCTCGTGTGTGCGCATGTGAGAGCACGAGTGTGCTTGTGTGTGTGTCTGAGCCCACACCTGAGCAGGTAGAAAGAACAAGTGTGAATGTGTATGAGCACATGTCGGAGCAAGTTCAGAGGGCACACACCTGAGCAGGTGTGTGTGTACCAGTGCGTGTGTGTGAGTGTTTGGGAGCATGTGTGAGCATGTGGGTGTGCCCACTCCCCAGGCCTCTGTGGGCCCCTGTGGCTGGCTGTGTGGAGCGGGGCCCTGACATGTCCTGGGCCTCTCCGGGGCCGGGGAGCCCTGGGTGCTGGTGGGCGAGGTCTGGTTCTCTCTGAAGTGGCCGTGGTATCTGCTCTGTGTCCTACCGGGGTGGCCTGAGGCTAGGCTTGCAGGGATCCCCAAGCAGGGTTTCCCCAGGGTCTTCAGGGCAGTCTCGGCAGGAGAGGGGCCAGGCGTGAGCCCAGGTGCTCCAGCTGCAGGGACATACCCAGGGAAACGGAGTGAGGTAACCAGATGGTGAAACTGAGGCTGGAACCCCTGGCCTGGGTGGCCATGGGGTATTTGACTGGGGAGTTGCTCCCCTAAATGCCAATGCCCAGGTGCCCCCATTATTGTTCCACAGCTCCAAAGTGTGGGTGTGACGGCCACACCAGGGTCTGAGTGTCTGTTCCTGCTTTCCCATGGTCACAGAGCCGTGGCTCCCGGGCACCCTCTCTCCAAAGACTTCACCCTCCACCAAAGACTCAGAGCCCTGTGACCTGCTCCTCCCGCAACCTGGGCTAGGGGCTCCCTGGCCAGTGTGTTTCTCCCTGGTGACCAGTCGTCGCCCAGCCCCGGGCAGGCCAGCCTCATGGGCACACTCCTCCCCCACAGTGCACAGGCCTGGGAGTTGGTGCAGGGTCTGTCCCGGCAGACTCGGTGTGCGTGGGATCTGGGCCCTTGGGTCTCCGCACCTGGGAGTGTCGGGGGAGGGAATTGCCCGTGGTGGGGCTCCTGAGGGGCCTTCACTTTGGCCGTGGGGTGGGGGTGCTGGGTGTGTGCCCAAAGGGCTCTCCCAGAGCTGCAGGGCTGATGAGAAGGACGCTGTTCAGATTTGTCCCAATTCTTCTTGGAGCTGCCCTCAGACCTCGGGATGTCTGGCCGCGGAGGAGAGGAGAGCAGGGGTGGGGTGGTGGGGTGGGCTGGCCATCCTTGTCCTAAGTCCAGGCCTGATTGTTCCCTGCTGGTCCTTGGCCACTGGACCCTGCCTGACCCACGCCCGCGGTCCTCTCCGCCTGCACAGCTTCCGCAACTTCGACGTGGAGGAGTCCCACCAGTGCTCCCTGGACTGGCTCATGCTGGGCCCCGTGGCCCCGCCTCGCCAGGGGGCCTTCCGGCTCTGCGGCTCTGCCATCCCGCCGGCCTTCATCTCCACCCGC
This sequence comes from Tonatia bakeri, assembly GCA_004024845.1. Classification (NCBI taxonomy): domain Eukaryota; kingdom Metazoa; phylum Chordata; class Mammalia; order Chiroptera; family Phyllostomidae; genus Tonatia; species Tonatia bakeri. Next base: position 341,051 of record PVIA01000696.1, on the reverse strand, counting down.
GACCATGTCTGGATCTTCTTCCACTCAGACGCCTCCAGCTCCGGCCAGGCCCAGGGTTTCCGTCTCTCATACATCCGAGGTGACACCGGTAGCAGGGCGTCTCGGGGGCACCACACAGCACCCAGGGGGCCGCTTGGGCGCCCAGGGCCGGAGCAGCCCTCTCCACCTGCCCGCTCCCTGCAGGGTCTCCCCCAGGAACCCTGCCAGTCTGAGTGCAGTGGTAGGACCAGGCTGGACATGTCGCTGCCTCAGGGGACCTTGGATCCCCTCGAAGTCACTGACCCCGTGTCACAGACTTGGCTGGAGTGGGGGCTCACCCTTTACCCTCATGTCAGAGACTTCGCCCACCCTGACATTCCAGGGGTCTGTGTCCCTTGAGTGGCCCTGGAGAGGCCAGGACTCTTCTCCACGTCTCCTACCTCTTCCTAGACTCTGAAGAGGCCCCGCTGGGAAGAGGGAACCACCCTGTCCCCTCCTGGCCTCAGGCCCCATCGCTGGAGCGAGGTGCAGCCCTCCCCTGACGGTCTCCCCCTGTGCTCTTTATCCCACAGGGAAGCTGGGCCAGGCGTCCTGCCAGGCGGACGAGTTCCGCTGTGACAACGGCAAGTGCCTGCCGGGCCCGTGGCAGTGCAACACGGTGGATGAGTGTGGCGATGGCTCCGATGAGGGCAACTGCTCAGCGCCTGCCTCCGAGCCGCCTGGCAGCCTGTGTCCCGCAGGCACCTTCCCCTGCAGCGGGGCGCGCTCCACGCGCTGCCTGCCCGTTGAGCGACGCTGCGACGGCACGCAGGACTGCGGTGATGGCTCCGACGAGGCTGGCTGCCCTGACCTGGCGTGTGGCCGGCGGCTGGGCAGCTTCTACGGCTCCTTTGCCTCCCCAGACCTATTTGGTGCAGCCCGGGGGCCCTCAGACCTTCACTGCACGTGGCTGGTGGACACGCAGGACCAGCGGCGTGTGCTGCTGCAGCTGGAGCTGCGTCTGGGTTATGACGACTATGTGCAGGTGTATGAGGGCCTGGGTGAGCGCGGGGACCGCCTGCTGCAGACGCTGTCCTACCGCAGCAACCACCGGCCCGTGAGCCTTGAGGCCGCCCAGGGCCGCCTCACCGTGGCCTACCATGCCCGCGCCCGCAGCGCCGGCCACGGCTTCAACGCCACCTACCAGGTGAAGGGCTACTGCCTCCCCTGGGAGCAGCCGTGTGGGAGCAGCGTTGAGGGCGTCTCGGACGACACGGGTGAGCAGGGCTGCTTCCTGGAGTCACAGCGCTGTGATGGCTGGTGGCACTGTGCCAGCGGCCGGGACGAGCAGGGCTGCCCTGCCTGCCCGCCTGACCAGTACCCCTGTGAGGGGGGCAGCGGCCTGTGCTACGCACCAGCCGACCGCTGCAACAACCAGAAAAGCTGCCCAGATGGCGCCGACGAGAAGAACTGTTTCTCCTGCCAACCTGGCACCTTCCACTGTGGCACCAACCTGTGCATCTTCGAGACGTGGCGCTGTGATGGCCAGGAGGACTGCCAGGATGGCAGCGACGAGCACGGTTGCCTGGCGGCCGTGCCCCGGAAGGTCATCACCGCCGCCCTCATCGGCAGCCTGGTCTGCGGCCTGCTGCTCGTCATTGCCTTGGGCTGTGCCTTCAAGCTCTACTCCCTGCGCACGCAGGAGTACAGGTGGGGGGCGGCAGTCCCTCCCTGCTGCCCGCAGCGCCTGGGCTCGCGCAGGCCAGGAGTCTCTTCATTTCCCTGGGGAGAGGCTCTGGGCCCACTGTTCCTGTGGCAGTGGGTGTGAAAGCTGGGGCCCAGGCTGTCCCCGTGGGACTTCTCTCGTGTGTCCAGGTCCAGGCTTCTCAGGACCTCCAGAGGGAGTGGCAGGCCCCGTGTCCTGCCGCAAGCCCTCGCGTAGGGCCCCATGGGAGGGGGACGAGTGGGATCCTGGCCGGTCCTGCTATGCTCCCCTTCTGCCCATTGCTCTCAGGGCCTTTGAGACCCAGATGACACGCTTGGAGGCCGAGTTTGTGCGGCGGGAGGCACCCCCGTCCTACGGGCAGCTCATCGCACAGGGCCTCATTCCGCCGGTGGAGGACTTTCCTGTCTACAGTGCGTCCCAGGTGAGCTCCAGGAGTGCGGGACCCTGCAGTCTCCAGCCTCCTGCTGGGCCTGGAGGGTTCTCGGGCAGGAAGCCTGCCGGGAAGGCCGGACCAGGCAGGTCGGGGGCGGGGGGGGGGGTAGAGGGAGGCGGGCGGCGAGGCCTGGGGAGGGCGACACAGGGTCCATGCCAGATGGGGGGACAAATTGGTCTTTTGGGTTTCTTGGGGGTCGTGCTGACCTCTGCCTCCTCAGCTGTCACCCGCCCTCCAGGCCTCCATGCTACAGAACCTTCGCACGGCCATGCGGAGACAGATGCGCCGGCATGCCTCCCGGCGAGGACCCTCCCGCCGCCGGCTGGGCCGCCTGTGGAATCGGCTCTTTCACCGGCCCCGGGCCCCTCGGGGACAGATCCCGCTGCTGACTGCTGCACGCACCTCCCAGACGGTGCTGGGCGACGGGCTCCTCCAGCCTGCACCGGGGGGTGCCGCCCTGGACCCCCCGGTGCCCCGGACGGACACAGGCAGCCCTGGGGTGGCTGGAGACCAGTCCCCCACCGCCCCCAGCCACGCGCCAGAGGTGGCGCCTTCTGTGCTGCCTGCCTCGGGCCTGCGGGACCCAGAGTACAGGCCAGTGGACAAGGACAGGAAGGCCTGCAGGGACCCTCGGGCGGACAGCCCACCTCCCATGGACACGCCTCGGGAGCCCCGCTTGGCCCAGGACCCTCACCCCCCACCCCCCACTGCCAGCAGCACCCCAGGTCCTCACCCACCAGAGACACTTGGTGTCTGCAGGAGCCCCCCACCACTCTGCTCCCCAGTGTTGGAGGTCAGTGACGACGAGGCCCTGCTGGTCTGCTGACCCACTGGACGCGCTGGTGCCTGCCACAGCCCCGCTTTGTAACCAGGGAATATACAGTCATTTCTACCCTGCCTCTGAGTCCTTCTTTCTGGCGGCGTGGCCCACCCAAAAGCCCAGCTGGCTTGCTGCAGCAGCACCCTCCAGCCCTGGCTGGACACAGGGCTGAGGGGGCTTCAGCAGGGGAGGGGAGTGATGAGCCCTTCTTTGGGGCCCCTGTGTCCACACAGGCACCTGGGTCTCACTTCTCCCTTCCCCCTCCACTCCAGGAGCCCATTTCCAGAGACGCAGGAGGGCCAGGGCAAAGCTCTCCGGGGTGTTCCTGGCCTTCCCACTTCATTCGCCCTGGGGGCACAGAGCTGTGCCTGCACTGAACAGGGCCATGGGCACACGGGGTCTAGGCTGTGGTGGGCACTCTGGGCTCTGAGCTCTCCTCTGCTCCCAGCAGGCTCTGGAGGAGCTGGGCTGGGAGGCTTCTGCCTCTGTCCTCAGGCGGGTGGTGTCAGCAGGGGCCTGACCAGGCTGATGACCTTAGCTCTTTGTCTTCTAGCTGAGAGGATCAACCTCCTGGGTGCTGGGGCACTAAAGATGTGGGCACAGGTAGAGGAAGCCCGTGGGTCTCTCGCAGACCCCAAGGCCCTGGGAGATGCTACTTGATACTTCCTCAGGGCCCAGAGGCAGAGGCACACGCTGACAGTGGCCCAGTCATCCCGTCTTGCTCAGGGCCTCGTTTCCTCACCTGTAAACTAGGGTGAGGCCGTGTGCTCTGCGGACCTGCTGCTCTTTCTGTGGGGATTTATGGGATGCTCGTAGTTATGGAGGGAATCCCTGGACTCTCCTGGAGGCTGAGCCTCGGCTGGGCCTCGATGGGCCTGGGGGTGGTCACACCAGCCACTTCCCGATCTGACGTCCCTCCTCTGGGGTGGTCCCAGAGAGGGAGGGCCTGGATCGAGTGGCAAGCTGCAGCGTGGAGGGCCTCCTCCAGAGCCTGCCATACCTCCCCTGCAGGCTGCACGTGCCCCCGACCAGACGCCAGCGCACCGCCAGCCTGGTGCTGTTCCCAGATCCTTCAGGAAAAGCCAGCAGGGCGGCGCCAGCAGGGAACAGGGTCCATACCCTAGGGATTCCTTCACACGGGCCTCTAAGAGTGGGATCTCTTTCTTTTTCCCCCAGGAAAAACAACTTCTTCTTCTTCTTCTTTTTTTTTTTTTTGCAAAACACCTCCTCAATAAACAACATGTAAACAGAAATAGCTGCTTCAAGCTCCACAAGTGTGTCATTGCGTCTTCAAGGGCTTGTCCAAGGAGGGTAGTGGGGAGGGCTGGAAGGGGCCATTCTCCTCCTCCTCCGGGGCGCCCTGGGGGTAGACCACAAAACACAGCTTCTGGCCCCAGCGTGTCATGGATTCTGAAAACGGACAGACAGACAGACAGATAGACCTTGGGTCTGACCCTGTGGGATAGGGGTCCTCAGAGAGCTGCCCCCTTTGTGGCGGGCCCCGGACCCTCGGGCCGCATGTGGGAAGATGTGTGGAGGTTGGCGGTCAAGCCCCGTGTTGTCGCCAGCACGGCTGGAGGGCGAGTTCTGGGTGAGCCCCCGAGAGGGTCCCACCTCCAGCCCCGGCTCACCCGTGACTCTGTGCACACACTTTGGTTTGCTTCTCCAGAACACTCCCAGGAAGAAAACGGGCACCCCGGTGAGGATGATGATGACGCCGACCCCACACACCATGGGCTCTGATATAAAGCTGAAGACCAGCAAGAAGGCCCAGAAGACCAAGTACGTGGCGGGGACAAGGAGGTTCACCTGCGGAGGGCCAGCGGAGCGCTGATGGTACGGGAGCCCCTGCTCTCCTGCCCCAGTACCCTGGGCACCCCAGTGCTTGCCCCCTTCCCTGGGAGCCGAGACCTGGGAGGTTTTCCCCCTTCCAGCAACAGCCCAATCTTCTGGAAGCCCATTCATTCGAGGACTGACTGAGTTGGCCAGACGGTTGGTTTGGTCAAAATGTCAGCAGGCCTGAGCTCCACACAGTGGCTGGATGTGGATTTGCAGCTTGCAGTTGGTTGAGGGTCAATTCTTTTCTGGTCTGCCATGTTTCAGGCACTGGACACTTCTCTAGCTCAAGGGTTTAGAGGCCAACAGGGGGACTTTTAGCTCAGTTCAGAGCCCTTTGAGGGGGTGTTCCTTGGAGCCTCTTTCAGTGTGGCTCCAAGGAATCTGGTGCAGAGTAGCTGGGGCATGAGCAAGTGTCCTAGCCTCATTTTCCTGCCTGTGAACTGGGCGTATTCAGAGCGCCCACCTCATGGTGTTGTCGGGAGGACGGAAGAGATCGATGCACACAACGTGTGTGGTAAAATTGCCTGACACTGACACCTGAGACGGGTGAAGCTCTGAGAGCTTCCAGCACATTGCCCCCCAGGCCTCACCTTGATGGGCCTGTGGAGTGCCGGCCGCCTCCAGCGCAGCACGAGCAGGCCCAGGATGGTGACGCCGTAGCAGAGGTAGTTGATGAAGGACACGTAGTTGATGAGCGTGTACGTGTCTCCCACAAGCATGATCACCGCCGTGGCCCCGCACTGGGAGAGGACCGAGCTGAGGGCTGGCCTCCCGCCCACCCCCCCTTCACCCCTGCAGGCCGTCCTGGGCCTTCTGGCTTAGGCCAGGAGGTTGGTGAGCCCTGGCCTTCCCCTCCCCCTCCGCAGCTGCCCATCGGGGCCAGGGCTCCTTCCTGCCACTACCCGCGTCACCGAGTGGCCTGGGCTCCCTGCCCTGCCAGCAGAGGTCCCCCAACTCACGCAGACGAGGAGGGCAGGGATAGGGGTGCAGCGTCTGACGTGAATCATGGCCAGCAGGCTGGGCAGGTGCCCTTCTCGGGCCCCAGAGAAGCACAGCCTGGGGGACAGAGGTGGTGGGGGCTGTGAGCCTGGTATGGGGCTTCCCTGCTGGCCAGTTCGTGGGCCTAAGTTCTCGGCCTGATGTCCCTCTAGAGTTGGCACCCCTGACCCCCTGCTGCAGGCCCCGATGGCCCCACTGTGCAGAGTTTCCCCTTTCTAGCCTGCCTCCCTCTTGCTTTTTGTGCCTCGGACTTGGGATCAGACACCTGTTCCTGGGGAGCTCATCATCCTGGCTTCGGGAGGGCCCCACCCGGCAGGCATTCTCTGTTCCAGCACTGCTCGCACGCCAGGGCACCTACCTTGCCTTGCCGGGACCACCCTCTCCCCGGCCCAGTCACCTGGAGGAGGTGAACAGGTAGCCATTGATCCCTCCGAAAGTGGAAAGTGCCACGGAGACGGGCATGACCCAAGAAAAGTAGCCCAGCAGCTTCTCCCCGAAGGTCTGAGTGAGCACAGGAGAGAGGCGGTGCATGAGCTGGGTGGGGGCAGGGTGGGACTGGGCTCCGAGGGGGCCCCACTCACCACAGCCACTGCGTTGGAAGCCAGCAGCTCCTGGGGGGACATGGCGGTGAAGTAGGCGATGTTGGTGAAGGTGTACACAAAAGTCACCAGCGGGATGGAGATGAAGATGGCTCGAGGTAGGTTCCTGGGGGCCGTGGTGGAGCACGTCAGTGTCCACCCTTTGGGGGCGGGGCCCGGGGGAGTGGAGGCGGTCCAGGGAAGGGGGCAGCACTGCTGTCTGTCTTGCCCCCAACCCCAACCCCCTAACCTTAGCCCGGGCGCAGGCTAGTGGGAGGAAGGGCCATATCATATCCTAAGGGGCAGGCCTACTGTCTGCACATAAAGAGAAGATTGCATACAGCCGAAGTCAGCCTTGAAAATCCCAGAAGTGCCCTGAGAACTCCTCCCATAGATCTCAGGACCCCCGGGACTCCCATGGACCCAGCCCCTGCTGGAGCTGCTCACTCTGAGGCCCCTGGCTGAGCATCAGGTGGAGCCACTGGCTTCATCTGCAGGGCCATGTCGTGCACACACGTGCGATTTTTGGTTAAGTGCAAACAGTGGGGCCCGTTTACAGTGGAACAATGATCCTCAGCGTTTCTGAGGCCGAGCGAGGGGCTGTGACTTGCCCACGGACCTACAGGGCCAGGCTGGGAGACACACGTCCTGGCTGCCTCTCCAGAGCCATTCCTGTGGGGCGGCGGCGTGGACGGGCGGACAGTTAGACCAAGGCACAGGGGACAGCAGGTCTGTTCAGGGAGGCCACCTGTTCCAGTGCCCACTCCCCACCCCCCACTTCCCAGGGCCCAGCCCCGTGCACCACTCACTTCCGAGGGTCAACTAGTTCCTCGGTGACGTAGTTGAGGAAGTTCCAGCCGCTGAAGGCGAAGGAGCCCTGTAGGAAGGCCAGGGCCAGGTGGCCCACAGAGGGCGTCATCCAGAAGTCGAAGGCATTGCTGGGCCTCAGCTCCTCGAAGTGTCCTGGGGGTCCAGAGGTCAAGGGTCAGTGTCATCTCCCCAGCCCCAGGTGCAGCCCCACCCTGGCCCTACCTTGGAAGATCTGGACAAAGCCCATGCCAATGATGAGCGACAGGGCCAGCAGCTTCCCGCCGGTGAAGATGTCCTGGATGCGTGTGGCCCAGCGCACACTGGAGCTGTTCACCCAGGTCAGGAGCACTGGGGAGGGAAGGTGGAAGGGTGGGTGGGCGGCAGCTAAGTGCACCTGAGTGGCAGGGGACACATACTCTGCAACAGCCAGAGTGTAGGAAATACCCCCTGAGGTCGACCTCTCTGGGGCTGGTAGCTGGAGCAGTTCCCCTGTACCCCCACCCCCCACAAGGCAGGCAGCAGAGGCCCAGCCCGGCCCCAAGGTGGGAACTCACTCAGGCAGGCCATGGAGAGCACTCGGGAGGCCGAGGCGGGGGGGATGCAGTTGGGGAACACGGGCTGCAGTATGTAGTTGGAGAAGGTCATGGAGATGACAGCCAGGCTGGTGGGGTACATGATGAGGACTGCGCTCCAGAGCAGCAGGAAGCTGAAACGAGGGAGGGCCCGAGTGGCACGGGCATCTGGTCCATCGCCTTCCTGGCAGAGCAGGCCCAGGTGTGTGGAGGGGGGTGCACCCTGGGTCCTGGAACCCAAGGGCTGGTGCTTGTGCTGGAGGCTGGCTTTGGTCCAGGGAGGCAGGTCTCAACAGACTGCATTCAGCAGTTAAACAGCTACGTGCTGCCCTTGGGCAGGCGTTGAGAACCACCTGGGAACCAAGCACCTTTCTAATGGCCGCATAGCCCCTGGCCACAGGCTGGTTTCTGCACTGGGCCGGGGTGGGGGGCAGCGCTGCCCTGGGATCTGCAATCTTGGTTCCAGCTGCAGCTCTCAGCAGAGCGCTGTGGCTGCAGATGGCTGGCTGCGCTGTGATCCCCCAGGAGACCACACCTTGCAGAGCACTGGCCAGGGGTGGCAAGTAATTTATGTCCCTCTTCCCCGATTTCACCTCTGCAGAGTGCTCATGTAGGAGCAGGCACTTTGCTCAAGGCTGTGAGGCCCTACCTGTTCCGGGGGGGTCTGCCTGGACCCAGGGGAGGGCCTGTTCGTGGGGGTGGTCCTAGACTCTAGTCCAGCTCTCAAGGGTGGGGATCACCTCCTCCAGGGACGTCATGAACCTCTGGGGCACCATGTGTGGTGTCTTCCTTTCGGTCCTCCCCCTTGCACTGTAGCCCTGCTTCCGACCTCTTGCTTTGCACCCTCTCCCCAACACCTTGGTTTCTGGGGCAGCCTAACTCCATGACCCTCCCCCTGCTGGGTGCTCCTCTGTGCAAAACCTTGATGCTGGCGCCTCCAGGTAGAGTCAGGAGGTAGGGTCTTGGGTCCTGCTCTCCTTCCCACCATGTCTGGTACTCTTTCCAGCTGCACAGCACAACTCTGCTGCCTCAGGCTCCAGGCCCCTCTGAGAATCCTGTCCCCAGAAGAGAGCACCCCGGGGTGTGCCAGGCCTGCCAGGGCCACATCCACCTCTGCCTTGTCGAAGTCCCCTGATCCAAACTTTGTACGCTTCAGCCTAGACTTTTTCTCTGAGCTCCAGACCACTCCACCTCCACCCCTACCGGGTAAGACCTGACTGAGCATTTCCCCAGATATGCCACAGACCCCACCAATGTACCAAGCCCCACCCAGAAATCTCCCCCTCGCCGTCCCAGGAGCCACTGTCTTTGAAGCCTGGCCAATGGGAAAGCAAATGTCACTTCTGCTGCACCTGCCTCTCCCTCACGCCACCCTGGCTATCACCTCCTCCTGAATGATTCTGGAAACTCCTGTGCCTTTGTTGAGGCCCTCAGCAGGGCTCAGCTGGACAGCTGCAACAGTCTTACTCTCCCTGCACCCCCAGGCTGCCCCACCCGCTCTGGGCCCTGTTGCCTACCACGAATCTGACAGGCTGGCCCAGGCCAGCACCCTCTGTATGTGCCCCAACTCCTCACTGCTCAACCAATAAAATGCCACCCTCCTCCAAGCTTTGGCACAAATATGGTTTTCCTGGGGAGCCTTCCCCAGGTGGTTGGTACCCCATTGTCTTGGTTGCTGGGCCGATACCTCTCGAACACACCCTCAGAGCTGGGATCCTGTAGGTTTTAATCACATTTGAGGGCAGTTTCCTCGTTGACCGTGAGCTACATGAGGACAGGGATGCATCTTCTATCACGACATCCCCAGCCCCCAGCACACAGTAGGTGCTCAGCTAACGTTTGCTAGTGAATAAAGGGGTACTGGGAGCTATTCAAAAGGGAGCTCTTGCAGGGTGCTGAAAGGAATGTCATGGCCCCTCCCACCCCCACATATGGGCCTCTGGATGCTAGCCATGACCTAGAGGTCTCAGACAGTAAGGGCGTCCCCATCCAGAAGCACGGGGGGGAGGGGGAGGGGGGCTTAGAGACAGCTTCGTTTGAAAGGAAGCAGAGAGGCCGAAAGGCCAGCTGGAGTGAGCAGCTTGAGGGGGGCAGGCACTGTTCCGGCCTTGGAAGTTGGTCCGACAGCCCCACCCCTTCCCTCCATCCACCCCCACAGCCTTCCTGTGAGGTGAGGAGCGGAAGAGAAACCTCAGGTCTAGACCCGACGGGCCATCCGTTCCAAGGAGGCCCCCCTGGAGTGGCTGGCGCCCCTCACTCACCCGGACAGGCCCCCGAAGATCTCGGTGACGTAGGCATAGTCCCCACCAGACTTGGGGACGGCGACGCCCAGCTCTGCGTAGCACAGGGAGCCCAGGGCGGTGATGCCCCCTCCCAGGACCCAGACGCACAGGGCCAGGCCCACGGAGCCAGAGTGCTCCAGGACCCCCTTGGGGGAGATGAAGATGCCGGAGCCCACGATGTTCCCTGCGGGGAGACAGGGACGGAGAGGCTGCAGTGAGGAGCAGAGCCTCCCCCCCACCCCCAGGCTGCTGCAGTGAGTAGCAGAGCCCACCCAGGCTGCTCCCTGAGGGGTGGAGGGGCCTGGAGGCGTGTGGGCGACACTGGGCTCCTCAAACTGGCAACTGCCCTGGACTCCCCATCTTCCCCCTCACGGCCCTGGCATGGGAGCGGCGCTTTGTCCATTCAGCCCTGCCAGGCCGTCTCCGGCAGGTCTTGTTCTGAGTTTCTCTGCCCGCCCCTCTCCGTCTCCTGCCCCTTCCTCCCATGAGGTGCGGCAAGCACAAGAGAGGAGGCTCAGCCACGTGAGTGATGGCAGAGTGGTGGCCACCCCAGTGCGTCCCCACGGGGCCCAGACTCAGCCCCCTGTCCCCAGCTGAGGCCTCTAGTCCTCTGGGCCTCCAGCATCTGTCCTACTTCCAACCTGCTGGCCAGCACTGGCCTCCAAAAGCAAGACCTTGACTATGACACTTTCCTATTGGTTGAAGTCCAAACACATAGAGTGGCTCAGGAAGTGTGCCTCCTCTACGAAGCCCTCCTTGACCATGCTGGTTTGGGATCCTCCCCCCATTTCACACTGCTGTGGTCCCCCAGACCCCGCCCATACTTTGTCTTCCATCTCCCCTTTCCCTGTCAAGGAGCCCCTCTGCCTGCTTCCTCCCTGACCTAGGACCCAGGCTGCAGACACGGAATCTGAGAGATCTTGCTCTACCCCTGGCTTTGTGAACATGTTCCAGGTCTTGGGCAAGGGCCAGTGGGGCGCATTTGCAGGGCCGGGGGTTGGCCGGCAGCCATCACGCAAGCAGTGGAGAGGGCGATGGAGCGGGAGTCTTGGCCCGGTCTGAGGTCCAGACACGGACTGCCTCTCACCTCGGGACACCCACCGGTTGCAAACAGAGGTCACTGCTCTAATCCCAGGAACCTAATGGGAAATCCCAGCTGGGGCTCAGGAAACCTGGGGACCTCTCCTAGCTCAGGTCACCTTTCGAGTCCAGTCTGTACAATGGGATCATTGTGAGGATGCAGTCAGATACTGTCAAGGAGGCCTTCAGCTACACCCAGATGTGCTCAGCACCTCACCATTCTGTGCTTTGTCTGCAACCTCACCTGCTTCCTCAGAACGTGGCAGGCACTCAGTACACACCTGCTGAGTAAACTGATGGATGAACACATGACCTAATGCCCAACATGGCCCCAGTGCCCGAATGTGGAGGACTCAGGTCCTCATCCATGAAGTCCCGCCTGCAGGGGGACTGCAAAGGGGAGCAGAGGGGGTGGCTGGCTCCCAAGGCTCGGGTGCGAGTGCAACCTGCCTCGGTCACGGAAGGTCTGCCTTGCTGCTGGGGCTGACTCTGAGTCCTGGGCACTGAGGGCGAGGGCGTGCTCCCTCGACTCACAGTGTCTGGGAGCGGAACAGTGGGAAATGCTCAGGGCCCAAGCCAGGGTCCGCAGAGCAGGTAGGTTCCCACACAACCCAGAGTCTGAGTGCCCACTCAGCGGTAAGCTCCCTGCTAGTCGGGGTAAAGAGGGGGCAGTGCTCTGGGCACCTGAGTGTCATCATCTGTGCACATGAATCGGCTCATGCACTGGTGACCTGCACCGGGGCCTGCCCCAGAGGACCTTATCCCCGAATCCACAGGCCTCATGAGTAAAAAGGCACCGTTGCTGGGACCTGGGGCTCAGTCCCTCCACACGATCGCCCCCACCTGCCAGCGCCCGGCGGGGGAGTGCACATCCATCAGGGCAGAGCCTGCTGCTTCACCTGCCAGGCCCACAGGCGGGTCTGGAAGAGGACATGGCTGTGGTGGCCAATCTGCATGCATCCCTTGTCCACGGTGCTACCCTCCACCCCGCCCCCGGCCGACACAGATTTCCAGTCTGGACAGCCACGACGCCCCACTTGGTTTTCCAGTCACATCCCAGGAGCCCTAAATACATCCAGATAAGGATGAAGGAATTCCTGTTCTCTGGCCCCCAAAGGTAAGCAGTGCCCTGAGCCTGCTTCCAGCAGGGAGAGGGGCAACCTCCCTTGCCTACAATGGGGCCCCAGGGCCTGGGTGGGCTGTAGGGTTTCCAAAAGGCCTTTGAGCTCACTTTACCCGGCAGCTGAGTCTATGTTCTCAGGACCTGGTGGAGTGAGATTTGCCAAAAGCCAGTGAGGTTGGAAGGCAGCCGGGGCTGGGTGGCCTTGGAAGGAACTGGGTGCGTTTGGGCTGGGGGTATCCAGGGCCCCAAACCACCCACCCTGAGCAGACCCTACCACTCTACACAATTCCACCTGGCAGGGCCTCATGGGCATAGCCCTCAGGGGAGCTACACCAGGCACCTTGTCCCAGAGGTGGGGGTCTGAAAGGGGCATAGTGCTAGTCTGTGCCCAGTAGCTGGAAACTCAAATGTTGGGATCCAGGGAATGGGTTGGGGGTGAGGCATTGCTATTGTTTTGGACACATGATCTCAGGCTACAGGGACGGACTACTACCCATGGGCTAAAGGAACGTGTGTGCCAGCTAATGTGTCATGTCCTTGGGGGTCTCTGCTTCTGGGCCTGCACGACTGTAGTTTGTGCTAGGAGGTGGCAGAAAACCCCGTGAGGTCCATGGGCTGCCCCTGACCCCACTCACATGGGCTGGGTGGGGCTCTGCAAGGAGCAGCAGGGGCTGTGGGCTTGGGTGGGTAGCCTGGGGCAAGGAGCAGGAGGGAGTACAACAAGGACAGGGCTGGGGACCTCCAGCACTGGGGTGATCCAGGAGGTGTGGGGAAGGGACCGTGGAGCTGTGAGGAGGAGCTGCCGGGGCGCCTGCCCAGCCCTTGGCAGTGAGGGGCGCGGGCCTCCCTTCTCGGTCCTCCTCATGCTCAGGCCCAGTAGAATCAGCTCTGCCAGATTCAGGCGGTAGCAGTGGACAAGCCCAGCCCTAGGGGACCCTGCTGTGGAGGAAGAGGAGCATTGGGAACCGGGAACATGGGACGGGCCAGGACACGACACACTGCTCAGGTGTCTGGTGACGGCCGGCTGCAGAAACCTGGGTTGTGAGGTCTCCACGTTCCCATCCACCCCATGGGATGGCTGCTCGGTGGTGCCTGCAGGTCCTCGGTGGGGACGGAGCTCCTGGGCAGGTTGGCAAGAATGTGAGGAGGCCTCTTCCACTCTCCTCTTGCCCCTCTTCTCTCAGCCCGAGCTGGGTGGCTTTTATCACATTAAGATGTTTGGCCTGATGGGGCTTACCAGGCTCCGCGGAGGAGTGAAGAAAGGGCCATTGTTCCCGCAGCTGCTGCGGTGTGCGCTGACCTATTTCTGGGAGGCAGCGGCAGACCACGGAGGTCACAGGGGTGGACGGTGGAGGTCGTGGTGGTGGAAGGAGCCAGCTGCCCGTGGTGTGCATGTGGGGAATGCATAGTCTGGCTTGGGCAGGGGGCAGAGAGGTCCTGTCAGGCTGCCGGTGCCACCCTTCAGCCCCAGAAACACTTTCAGGAGTTGGCTGTGTGGCCTCAGGCCAGTGCTGCCCTTCTGGGCCTCAGTTTCCCCTTCTGCCAGGGAGGGTCACTGGGCTAGGGGGCAGCAGACGTCTGGTCCAACCCTGACTTTGGCAGAGACACTACGGGCAGGGCAGCACGTGTCTTGTCCACCTGCACGGGGCCCAAGGAAACACAGTCTGCTCAGGGCCCCTGCCCCCCACTGTGTAGGTCTCTCTCCAACTTACCGGCCTCCCACAAGCAACACAGCCCCCAGGAAGTCCTCCTGACTCCTCACTTTGGCCCCTATCACCTGGACCCTGCCCCATTGCCAGGGTATCTGAACGACGGCCAGGAAGCGATTCCTCTATTTGCCACTCTGAGGGTAGTAGGGTCCGTGCTGGCCTGCTGAGATGAAAGGCCTCAGCTTCCCCAAAGGACGGAAAACTCACAGGGCTAGGTCACTTACGCTCGTCTTGCCTATCCCTGACACAGAGCACGGTCGCATTGCCCCCTGGGCCTGAGCAGGGGCTGGCCCTGGGCCAGGCCTTCCTTTGCTCTGGGCAGTGAGTCCCAGCACCCTCTATCAGGACATGATCTATGAGGCCTCTGGCCTCCAAACTCTGGAAGACACAGAAGCTCCAAAGAGCTCCAAACTCCCATTAGTAGGTCCCAAGGCCCCCAGGCCATGGACAATGGCACTTACTAGTTGAGATCTCCCAGATCCAGATCTGGGTTCAAACCCCAGAACCCTCGAGGTGGGGGCCGTGGACATGGCACAGCATCTCTCTGCGCCTTCTTATCCATAAAATGGGGAGATGAGGCAGCGTGCTCCCGCCCCGCCTATCGGAGGACCCAGGAAGTTCCTGTGGGTCCTAGTGTATTCATCCACCTTAGAGACAACTCAGGCCATTGGATCCGGCCTTTGGAGACCTGACTCCCATGGGACCTCAACACCCTGGGGTCAGAAGCCAGGGCCCTAATTCGGGGACCCTGCCTGCACCCTGTGCCTCTAAGCACATGAATGTCCTTACAGTGAGCATGTGTCAGGCACCCCTTTAGGGGGAAAAAATGCCTGCTGAGGTCTTGGCAGAATCAAGGGAGGTGAGTGGGGCGTTTCCAGGACATGCCTGAATTGCCCATTGGCCACCATGCATGCCTGGCCTAACCCACTTTCTTTTTGAGAGGGATGAGCAGCAGTGTGGAGCTCTCTCTGCCGGGCCTGCTCAGCTCAGCCTGGCCTTGTCCAGAGAGCCTCACCCGGCCCTGTCTCCAGGCTGTCTCGCCCGGTGCCCGATGCACTCCATGCTGCAGCGCCCGGCAGTGAAGCCGCAAACCGCAGCCCACTTGCCTCATCATCCGCACCTGGCAGGTAGGCCCCTTCCTCCCACAGCGCAGCCTCCTGGCCCCCTCCCACCTCACTGGCTGCTCCTTCTCAGACTCCTGTGCTGGTTGCTTACTATTTCTCTTAACTCCTGGACAGCAGGTGCCCGCAGCTTGGTCTTGGGGTCTTTTCCCTTTTCTTTCAACACTCGCTCCCTTGGATTTCAACACTCGCTCCCTGGGGTTTCTCACCCAGAAACCCCAGCTTCTGCTGGCGATTCCCACATCTACATCCCTGGCATGGACCCCCCTGCTGAACTAAACCTGCAAACCCAACCGATCACTCACTGGGCAGCTCGCATGTCACGTGTCCAAAACAGGATTCCTGACTCGCAGCCCTCTTTCCCCCAGACCTGCTCCTCTCACGGTCTTCCCGGGTCAATAATGGCGAACCGTGCTCCCAGCTGCGCGGACCCAACCCTGGGTCACTCTCGCTTCCTCTGTCGTCCCCACGTGTCCTCATACATCCTTTACCATCACAAGTCCTTCGGCCCTGTCCACCAAACTCACCCGGAATGGAACCTCCTCCAGTACCTCCGCTGCTGCCACTGTGCTCTGAGCCACTGCCCCTCTCTTTGTGTTTTACAACCCCATTCGAGGGTATATTTATTGACGAGAGAGAGAGGTGTGAGACAGAAATAGTGCATCCACCTCTTGTACATGTCCTGACCGGGAATCAAACCCGCAGTCTTTTGGTGTGTTGGATGACGCTCCAGCCAACTGAGCCACCTGTCCAGGTGACTCAAGTGTCCTCCAGACCAGACTTCCTGCTTCTGTGCCTGCTGCCCACAGCCTCTGCTCCAAGGGTGAGCCCCATCCCACGGCATCCCCTCCCTCCCCCTCCCCTCCCCTCTCACCCCATCTCACGCTGTCTCCCCTTTGCTCAAAGCCTGCCCGGGGCTCCCATTACGCAAAGAGCAGGCAAAGTCTTTACTGGGGCCGGCAAGGCCCACACAAATTGGGCCCCAACCCACTCCTGCCTCGTGTGTTATCTATCATCCCTCTTCCTGCCTTAACTTTCTCACCGTAGCAGAAGTATCACTACCCCGTCAGCTAAACATTTGGCTCGTGTACCTTGCCTGCCCTTTGACTTCCACGCTGGAATGTCAGCGCCAGAAGGATAGGGATATTGTCTGTGTTGCTCCTTGCTGTGTCTCCGGCACCTAGAGCAGTGCCCGGCACAGTTCAGTACCTGATGTTAAATGGATGAGCGAGTGTGTCCCGTGCTGGCAGGCCCTGCCCTTGCAGCCAGAACTATCTTGGCCCCCCGTGGCTTCCCAGAGTGCACAGGGCATCTGACCCTGGGCTGGTTGCAGCCTCAGGTCCTCAGTTTCCTCTTTGATAAACTGGGGCTGAGAGGAGGCACAGAGAAGCTTCTGAGTGACTTTATGCCTCCTCAGGGTTTTCCTCTGAGCAGCCCAGGCACCTCCAGTCCTGAGGAGCACAGACAGGGGCCTGGACGAGGCTGGATGGGCAGGTAGCGGTTTCTAAGGAGATGGGACCCACGAAGCAGCCCTGTGAGTCCCTGAACACACTTGAGTGTGATGAACAAATATCTGCAGGGGCTGGATACTTGAGTCAAAGGGAGAAAGCGGAGACAGGACAGCTTGATCAGCAGACCTGGGAGTGACCCCCACTCTGCTGGACCTGGGCGCTTCCCTTCCTCGGGTGGAAGGGTGCGGACTGAGAAGAAGCTGGCTGAGGTCCCTGGCTCAGGACATGACAGCCTGCACATACAGCCCTGGCTGGGGTGCGGGAGTTGGGGGGATTTCTGTCCATCCTTTTGTTTGTCCTTCTGTACTGGAGTGTAGAGCTCAGCACATCCTGGTTGGATGTGCTCCCTGCTCGGTCTAACCCTTCCCCCACTAGGGACTATGAATCTGGCCCCAGTTTCACCTACCACCAGGGCAGTGTGAAGACAGACACAGGGTTGAAAAATGAACCCAAATCTGCTCCCAAATCCTGAGTCTGTCACCTGCAGTGGTGTCATTCAACTCTCAGCTGCAGTTTCTATGTCTGTACAGTGGGTAACACATTCCTGTTTTGCAAGGCAGGAATGAGCATCGAATGAGATGAAGGAAGGACACGTTTCTGTAATGTGAGAAGAGGCGGTTTTCTGAATAGGTGCTGGATTCGGCCACGTCCCACATAGCCCTGCCCCGGCTGGCTTTCCTCCCGCTGGCCTGTCCCCTGCTGCTGTGCTCCCAGAGGCCAGCAGGTGCTGTCCGAAACACATCTTAGGTGGGGTCACAGTCCAGCCCAAAGTCCTTCCGGGAAGATGCATCTGGAAGTCTTACAGACAAGTTCAGTGGCTGGTAACACACAAGGGAGATTATGGAGTATAATATAAAGTTCTCAAGACTTTCGAAGCTAAAATTTGATACTTGACAGACATTTTTTTATTTTGACCAGCTTCCCCAGGGCAGGAAAGTGGGGTGATATATGGGAGGTGGGTCCCCCAGAACAGTGAATGGGGAGTAAGTTGGTGGGTGGGTGCCTTCAGGGCAGTAGATGGGGAGGGCAGTGCTGACCCTGACTCCACCACACCTGCCTCCTCCCTCTTCTCCTTTCACCTTCTGGTCCAGGCTGATGCTCCCCTGGTCTGTCTCTTGCCCAGTCCAGACTCTTGCCTGCTGTTACCCTTCAAAGCTCTCTAAGGAGGGTTGTTGAACCGCCACTGAGTGTCTTGGACTGGGTCAGGTCATCTGTGTTCTGTTCCTGAGTCTGCCACCCTTGGGCAAGTCACCCCTGAGGAGGTAGAGTAGGAACACAGTTCAAGGATACTGGACCTGCTGAGGTGGCCCAGAAAGAGCACTCTAGCTGGCTCCAGACATGCCTCAATCCCAGCCTCTCGGCCCATCCATGGTGTGTGGGCTTCCCCTTCGTGGGGACACAGAGTCTGCAGAAAGTGTGCACTGAGACAAAGCTCTAACCAGTACCTTGGCCAAATCCCTTCCTGCCAGCAAACAGTCAAGCAGGGGTGCCTTAGGCCAAGAAGGTCTCAGGGCTGGCCCAGTGCTCCTGGATGATGCCATTCCAGGACCAGTGGGGGGGGGGGCAGAGAGCTACCTGCCTACTAGCTTCAAGACTAGTAGGGGGGCTGTGTTCTGGGGCAATTCTTGGTGTGCATTCAGGGTCTAGCCAAGAGCCAGGACCCCGGGGTTTGGGGATGGGTGGGCAGTGGATGCACCAGCAGTTCCCACTGGTCGTGGGGGAGAGAGGTGGAGGCCAGTCAAGACCCCTTTCATTCATCCCTCCAGCTGTGACTCTTGTGACACAAGAGGGTCTCCGAGGCACCAGGTATGGACACAGGTACGGGACCGGGTCAGCTGGTCCAGAGAGGTCAGTGTTCATGACTTAGGACAGCAAGAAGACCCACCACTGTTCTCACCGTCCCCTGAGCCCTCTGTCTACCTAGATGTCCGCATCTGGGGCAGGACACATGGACACGACACGTTCTGGGGTGTGGGTGCTGGGGCCAGCGTGCCAGAGGACGAGAGTGCCTGGTGGGGTCCCAGCTCGGGGCGCCGTTGGCTTTTCTGCAGGCCTGGTCAGCCGCTCCCCAAGGCAGCCTCCTGCTGTCTCTGGCTGCCCCGCCCCCAGGGTCTTGCCGCCAAACTGCAATAAATATACTCTGAACCTATTTCCCCGCTAACTGGCTCTATCTGTTTGTCTGGTCTGCCCACATTTTCTCCTATTTTTGAAGATTAAACCACTCACTCCGCGTGGCACTTGGACCCTGCACACAGCCGCAGTCAGCACTCGAGGCCGTAGCTGGGCCAGCCCGCCCGGCCTCCACACTTGCAGGGCTCCGGCACTTCGGGCAGGACCACAATCCCTCCGATTCACAGATGAGAAAACTGAGGGTAACTGCCTTGCCGAAGCCCCACAGCGAAGTAAAGGCAGGAGGATTCCAGCGGTGGAAGGAACCCACACCTCTCCCAGGCACGAAAATCCGGGGCTCCTCGGGAGGTGGGAACAAGCCCTGCGGCGCGACACTGCAGGTGTTCCGGCACCCCCTCACCTACTGTCCCAGGTCGCAGGCCAGTAGGAGGGCCAGGAGAGGGGTGCTCCTTTCCCCCAGCGGCTGTGCGCCTCAAGCCTTCGGCCTTGCCTCGTAGGCGCCCGCCCGCCAGGGGCCCTGCTCACCGATGATGATGGTGCAGGCGCTCAACAGCCCGATCTCCTTCTTGAGCGTCACCCGCTCCGAGGCGCCGGGGCCCGGGCCTGGGCCCGGGGAAGGCGAGGGCACAGGGCCGGCGTTCCCGCGCTCGCTCGGCTGCTGCGTGGGGCCGGCCATTTCGCTGTCCAGCTGCGTCCCCGCTCCCTGCGCTGTCCCGTCTATACGACTGCCCGCCTGTCCGTCGGTCCGTCCGTCTGTGGGTAAGCTCACTAACCTCGCAGCCCTTGCAGCCCGGACAGCGCTCACAGGCGGGCGCATGCGCTGGCGCGGGGCCCGGGCCCTGGGCCCGGGGCGGCGGGGGCCGGGGAGGGACGGAAGGAGGGCCGGCCGGCACCCCTCCCCCACCTTCCTTAAAGGAGACTCCCCCCGCGGCCCCCCTCCTCAGTCCTGGCCTTGGGGCCGAGCTAGGAAGAGCTTTGTAGTTGAGAGAGGGAAGGGACCCTCCTGCTGCCTGAGTTACACCCACTCATGGGGTGGGGTGGGGTGGGGGAGCGGGACTCAAGGGCAAGACTGACCCTGCCCTCAAGGGGGCTGAAGACGCGGGGGATACGGGGTTGCCAGTGCGTCGGGACCCGCCGAGCACCCGCGCCTCGGGGCGGGTGCAGATTGGGTGCAAGCTGAGCCCAGAGGCGCAGGAGCAAGTGGCGCGGCCCCGACGCCAGCTCTTTCTGACCCTCCGTGGCTTCCAGACGGCGGTGCGGGGGGCGAGGCGTCCTCCGCACCACCGTCCGAGCCTGGAGCCCCCAGCCCTCATCCCGGGAGGCCCCACCGCCTTGCGCGAGTCTTGGAGGGGGTTTGCGCTGTCGCCCACCCTCCGCGCCCCGCCGCCCGCCGGGCTCCGGGCTGCGTCGGGCGGGTTCGGTTCGCAGACGTCTTTGCAGACAGCTGGGAGTCGGGACCAGTGGACTGACCGGGACTCTGGTTTTAGGCCCCGCGCGGTCCAGCCCGGTTTCAGGAGACGAGGCCACCTCTACTGCTGGGAGACGCAGAGAAAGGCGCAGCGGCCCCTGAGGTCGCAGGAGGAGGTGGGCTTGCGGGCTCCGACGGAGGTTTCCTCCTCCCGGAAGCCGTCGGGATTGCGCCGCCCCGGCCGCGGGGCAGACACGCGGGAGGCCGCGTCTGGGGCCACCGGAGCTGCGGGGGCGGTGAGCCTGGCACGCTGCGGCCCGCGGCGGAACAGCCTTTGTCCTTTCCTGGCGGCCGCCGCGACGCGCTGTCCCCTGCATGTGGATGAGGCCGCGCCAGGCTCGCGTCCTCCCCCGCCCGCGGCCTCGCGGCCTGCGAGGGGCCCCGCCCGGCTCCGACGGCCGCGGGGGGACGGGGTGGGGCGGGGTCGAGGTCCGGTCCAGGGCTGTGCGCTGGGTCTCGAGGTTCGAGCGCGGTGGTGTAGGAGTTTGCCGCACGAGAAGGGTCTTTTGAAGTTGAGTGGGTCTTGGGGGTAGGGCGCAGGACCGACGCTGGGCGGACGTGCCGGCGGAGACGGGCAGGGGAGGCCACCCGGAGCAGCTTCACCCTCCGCGGTCCCGTCGGAGCCGGCATTCTTGGCGCCCTCTGCTTCCCGCCCCAGAGACGCGCTCCCGGCCGGCTCTCTTAAAGGGCCCCGCGCGCGGAGGCGGGGAGGGGGTGGGGTCGGGGTGGTGGGGAGCGAGCAGAGTTCTGGAGGCTCTTGATCTTCGAGGGTAGTCTCCACCTGCTGGCTGGACTCTCCACTTCCGGGTGCCCTCTCGATGCGAGGGTCCAGCCAGGGGTAGTACACCCTGGGGTTGGCGGGAGTCTCCCTAGCCAGGGGGCCTTGGTTTTCGAGGGTGAGCCTCTCGCTGGCACCCGAAATGCGGACTGTTTGAGAAGGGCTGACTCTAGCACACCGCACGGGATGGAACTGCGTCCAGGCTCATAGTTCAGGGAGTCATTTTAGCGCAATTGAACTAGAACCTGCAAACCCCAAAGGGAAGAAAAGGTTGGTAAAATTGTTTTACCATAAAGTCAATCAGTACAGTTCCCCACAGTAACAGAGAAAAACAAGGAAACCCATAGGATCTTCTCAATAGATTCAGAAAACAGCCAGCCACCATTTAAACAAACAAAAATTCAGAAATAGAAGAGAACTTTCTCAGTCTGGTAAAGCATCTACCCAAACTCAAACCCCACCAAGAAACAAAAGAACAACAAAATCCTATAGCTGAAATCATGCTTAATGGTGAAATGTTGGGATGTTTTTCCACTGAGATTGGAAATGAGAATGTTAGCATTCTTCAGTTATTTACACCCCTGTGCTGGAGGTCCTAGCCGGTGCAGTAAGGCAAGAAAAAGAAGTAACAAGACACACGTTTTAGTGACCAAATCCGGGACGCTGACAATGCCACATGCTAGCGGGGACGCACAGCAATAGGAACTCTCATTCATTGTTGGGGGAATGCAAAACGGTGCAGCTGCCTGGGAAGACAGCTTGGCAACTTCCTACAAAACTAAAGTAACCCCTACCATAGATCCAGGATTCATGCTCCTCGGTATTTATCCAAAGGAGAGGAAAACTTACATCCACACAGGAACCTGCACATAGGTGTTCACCGCAGCTTTATGCATGGCGGCCAAACCTTGTGTGTAACCGCACTGCCCTGCGGTGCGGGAATGGACATGTGGGCTGTGGTGTGTCCACTCAATGGGATAGCACTTAGTGCTGGAGACAAGTGAGCCGTCAAAGCATGGAATGACACGGAGAGAAGCTAAGTGTGCGCTACTCAGTGAAGAGAAGCTGGTCCGAAAAGCAGCACAAAGACAGGAAGATGGGGAGGAAAGCTGTATCACTCATTCATTTACATGTGACACGACTGGGTAGAAAATCCAAAACCATTTGTAAGTAAACTTAAGGTTAATTAGTTAATTTAGCACTGGATACAAGTTCAATACAAAAAAAAACTGATTTTTTTTAGATACCAGCAGCAATTAGAAAATAAAACTTATATTATAGCATAAAAGTCCATACCTAAAAATAAATCTAGTAAATTATGTGCATAATTTCTATGCAGAAAACCACAAAACATTACAGAGAAATTGTGTAAGATGTAAATTAATTGAGGGGTTGTCTCTATTCATGGAGTGGAACTTAAGGTGTTGCCTTGCTCCAAGTTGAACTAGAGAACTGATCTCTAGGTCTGATGCACTCAGTCAGTCCCAAAGGATTTTGTTGCCGTTTGCTTGGATTTTTTTTTTTTTTTTTGATGAGGCTTGACAAATGGAGTCTGAAATATAGAAGAAGAAGGAAAAAGCTGGAGGGCTTACACCACCGTTAGGGGGACGGTCTGGTGTCAGCACAAGGGCAAGCCAGTGGCCCTCGGAACAGAAGAGCGTGCAGAAACAGCAGGGCCATGCACCTGTGGACTCCTGCTGTCTCCGCAGCGTCGGCATCGCGGGCAGTGGGGGGAGGACAGACTTTTCAATAAATGCTGCTGGGTCAACCGAACGTTCACGGTGAAGAAAAAGACTCACCTCTGCCTTGCACCGCACCCTAACACCGATTCCACGGACATGGGTGTGAAAGGTGAATGTGTGTTGGAAGGTAAAACCACAAAGGTGCCAGAAGAAGACTTAGGGGAGAGAATAAATTTATTTTCTTAAGTAGGACGCAAACAGCTCTATCAGTAAAGAAGTGATAAACTGGACTCCATTAAAATGAGAAACTTCTGTTAATTAAAAACCATGATTAAGAGAGGAAGAGTAAGCCACATATGAGAATTCAAGTTATTTCAATACACATATCTGGTAAGAGGCTGGTATCTAAAACATGAGAATTCCTACAGATCTGTAGGAAGAGACTACACAGGTGCTCCACACCAGAGGCTGCACACGTGACGGGCAGACTTCTGAGCAGGTGTTCAACCTGATCGGTCATCAGAAGAACGAAAAGTAGTCCCGGCTGGTGCGGCTCAGTGGGCCGAATGGCGGCCTGTGAGCCAAAAGTCGCTGGTTTGGTTCCCGGCCAGGCCCCCGGCTGGCGGCAACTGATCAATGAATCTCTCACCAGCTGTTGTTTCTGTCCCTCGCTTTCTCCCTCCCTTCCCTTCTCTCTATAAACAAACAAACAAACAAACAAACAAACAAACATTTAAAAAGCGATCAGTGCAAATCAAAACCAGAGTGAGACCACAG
This sequence comes from Tonatia bakeri, assembly GCA_004024845.1. Taxonomy (NCBI): domain Eukaryota; kingdom Metazoa; phylum Chordata; class Mammalia; order Chiroptera; family Phyllostomidae; genus Tonatia; species Tonatia bakeri. The sequence goes on along the minus strand of PVIA01000696.1, from coordinate 317,655 downwards.
CACATTCACCAGATCCCTTAAAATTAAACACCAGTGATTGTGCGATTTTTTTTGTGTGTAGGTTCCACTCACTTCAGGGAGAATAGGACATTAAGCATGTCCTGGGTGTGGCCCGTAGGTGGGATGGGGTCTGTGCTGGGGGTCTCTGGGCCTGCTCTTTTGCCGCCAGCTCGTCACAGGCATGGAAACCGCTCAGTGCTCCCCTACCGGGTCTGGCCTCAGCCCCTCTACTTCTTCCTTCCCACAATTCCCGCCGAGGCATCCACTCGGGCAGCCCCAGTTTCTCCTTGACCATCCCGACTCCAGAGAAGTCCCTGTCCGAGTCTCAAGCATCTCCCTGCTGATGGCTCTTGGGAACCCCTCTCTGCTTCTGTTTCATGGAATTCTTGGCTCTGGACATTGTCACTGTCCTTTCTTGCCTTCTTTTCTCTCCTCCCTCTGCACCCTGGCTGGATAGCCCCTACTCATGTCCAGTCCTAACACCCCTTGGGCTGGGAGGGTCCACATGCCATGTGACTAAGTGTCTGGTGTTCCCAGTGACACTCTGCCATGAGCAAGCCTGGTCCCGTGCCACACCCCCTGGAGCACACTCTCCCCAGGCCAGGACTAATGGCCACCGTCAACTGAGGCAGGCATTGACCAAGAACCAAGAATAAATGATCCAGAAGGCTTTGGCTAGAAATAAATTCTCCAGGGGCTAATCAGAGTGTTGCCTGTGTGTATGTGTACACACACACACACACACACACACACACACACACACAGTTTACCTCCAGGCATAACTGGAGAATTCAAAAACTTAAATACCCAGGCTACTTGAATCGAGAGTACAATCATTTCCCCTGCCTCAGCCTACCTGATTTTAGCATTTGGTGGCTTGGCCACAGTGACTCCATTTCTTCCCCTCTGTTTTCCTCACCGGGTACAGTGGAAGCTGGGGCGGTGTCAAAGACTCCCGGGACTGAGCACACACTTAGAACAGGGGCTGGCCTGGTGACCCTTTCCCCCCTCCTACTTTTTCCAAGCTGGGATTTCCAGGCCATTCTAATCCCCTCCCCAGATGTCATTGTGGAACAGAGAGTACAGGAAACACATTTATGGGGAACCGGGCTACCTGGGCATCTCTTGGTGATCTAGGGCAGCCAACAGTACACAAAAGCATCGTTTTCCCACGCCTGGTTTCCCTGGGTGGAAGCTGTGGAGCCCCCTACACACACACACACACACCTCTCAGCCCAGCATCTTTCGGTTTGGAGGGGCAGTCCCTGTATCGCGCTTGTTTCCCTCCCACAATTCACCTGTGTTCAGTTAGCTAGCAAGCTTCAAAATATTCTGAGATTGAAAAAAACACGAAAACTCTGGTGCTGGTGACATTCTGGCCCTCCCTGGGGTGGGGGCGATGGCAGGAGCCACCCGGCCCAGGCCTAAGGGTGTGGTCTCCACATTCAGTGCTTCCAGAATGATCCCATGAAGGGTGTGCTGCCGCACAAAGCCTTCGTCCACTCCTGCCTGTGATAGGGACCCGTTTCCCAGTCTGCACACTCAGAGCTACGACTGGCCCACTTTCGGCCTTTCCCCCTTCACACCACACACTCCTCCCAACACTCCTAACCCTCCATCCTTTCCTCCAGGCTGACAACAGCTTCTCTGCCACCCCAGGATCACTCCAAAGTGCAAATCTAATCCCCCAGCCCTCTCTAAAATTGTCCATGCTCTATCTAGTCATGGAGATGATGCTTCAGGAGGAAGATCATTTAACTTAGGGTCCAACTGGGATACTTTTGAAAATGAAAGGGGGTGTTATTAGTAATTACACCAGGGTAATTGATATAAAACAGGACGTCTGGGGAAACTGGGATGTGTGGTCGCTATCCTTAAAGCAGATGTTGGTCCCCACCTTGCCTTGACCATGCTATCTCCCTGGCCTGCACCCCCCACACCTTTGTGCTCACTTGTTCCTTGTGAATAAGCCTGGTCCTCACCTCCCCCAGGAAGCCAGCCATCCTGGTCCTCACCCCAGATGATGTGCCCCTTCTGTGCTCATGTTGCCACCTCTCGTTGCTGTTTCTCTTCCTGCTGGGCTGGTGCTCCACAAAGGCAGAGACCTGGCCTTCCTCCTAGCACATAGTAGGTCCTCAATGAAGATCCTCAGATGAGTGACCCGGGAATCACAAGAGGCAGGTTCTAGCCCTGGCCAGTGTGGCTGGTTGGTTGGAGCGTCGTCCCGTACACCAGTGGGCTGTGGGTTCTATTCCTGGTCAGGACGCAGGCCTGGGTTTCAGGTTCGGTCCCTGGTTAAGGCGTGTATGGGAGGCAACCGATTGATGTTTCTCTCTCACATCGATGTTTCTCCCTCTCAAATCAATAAAAAACATGTCCTTGGGTGAAGATTTTGAAAAAAAATGAGAGAGGTACAAGTTCTAGTCCCAGCTCTGTGACTGACTTGTGAACTGGGTGAGTCACTCAAGCGCTATGAGGGGTAGGGGGTGGGGGTGGCGTACAACCCATCAGGGCCAAGAGCTGTGGTGGGGGGCTGCTTGCCCAGGCTGTAGGGCTTTGGGGTCCTCTAGTCAGAAGAGGGAAATGGGGGGAGAGGACTCATGTCTTCTTGTGTCACCCCGTGCCCTCCCCTGAGGCTCCTATGGGCACAGCCCTGTGCAGACCCCTGTTGATGATGGTGGGGGCTGTGGGTAACAGGAACCACTAGGGAACATGGGAAATTGGGGCTCGAGTCTCTGCTCTGAAACTGGGTGCTGTTTTCCTTCCCGGTCATCTGAGCCCCAAATTCTGCTGGGTCAGCTTCCTGGACTTCCGTACCCTCCAGCCCCAGGCTTCACTCAAGTACACCTGCCATTCCACAACATGCCACCAGAGGGCAGCCTCCTGGTCCGGGGGGTTGAGGGGATGGGCCCTGGTAGCCTACCTGTCTGGGATGTCCAGGAATCCAGGCCTGGGCAGGATCCTGGTCTAGGGGTTTGGGGTGGGGGATGTTCCAGGCTTCCCGGGACCAGGACTCAGCCTGTTCCAGGACCACTGGAATCAGGTGGCAGCCAGGGAAGTCCTCCCCAAGGGCTGCCCAGTCTTCCTCTGGCGGCTGCCTGAGGGGGAGGCTTGCCTCCTGGCTCGAGAAATGCAGGGGAGGCCCCGGGGACCATGAGTGCTGGCCTGGGTCAGGAGACTCATAGTGAAACCAGAGAGATCTTGTAGTGAAATTCATTCCACTCAGTACACCTGCCTCAGTGCAGGGCTGGGGAGGGACTGGGAGGCGACAGAGCCTCCTGCGGTGGCGGTGGCTTGGGGAGGGCCCAGAGCTTTATCTGATGGGCCCCAGCCTTTCTCACAGCTGAGTGGAGCCACCCTGGCAGGCCAGCCATGACCCGGTGGGCAGGGGCTGTGCAGGTGCCGCGGCCCAGCCTCCCCACCTGCCCACCAGGCAGGGAGGCAGTGAGCCTGGGAAAGGCGTGGGCGGCAGAGTGGGCGCCACCGGAGGGGAGCAGGCAGCGTGGGGCTGGGCACTGAGGCAGGTCCCTCCGAGGCTCCAAACCCCAACAAACATCAAAACCAGTGACAAAAAATTGGGGCAATCTGAGTGTGTGCTTCTAACAAACCACCGCTTTAACATGAAAACAAGGCTGCGCGTCACCAAATACTGTTGGCCTCTGAGGGCACGCGGGGCCCTGGGGTGCTTCGGGAGGCTGTTCCATGGGTGCGGTCTGTCTTCTGGGTGCCCTCCCCTCAGCTAGAGCTCCCTCCAGTGGGGGCGTCCTATGCTGGCTCACGCCAGAGCCAGCGAGGAAAATGTGGGGCTCTGACCTCCCTGGGTTATGAGGGGTGAGCCATTCTGGAGAAACTGAGGCCCGCTTCTCCAGGGACCCTGTCCAGGGGGCCTTTGGGGTCCTGGGTGCCCTCAGACGGGTCTGAGGAGGGCAGTCTCAGTGTCACAAGGGTCTCCCTACTCTCGGCCCTGGCCACCATACTGTGACCACCTCTTTGTGTGGGCTGGGCTGAAATCTCCACTACAGGAGGGGTTTCGAACCTGGCTCTGCCACCCCTGTCCTGATGGGGGCCACCAGCAGTGCCAGGAGCCTCAGGCCCACACTGCATCGTTGCCAAGTGTCTTCAGGAACATCTGTTGGAACTCTCTCAAGAGGAATATGATGCATTCTTTTCAGCCCGTGTTACCGAAGGGAGGTGTGTGAAGTTGGGGTTCTACGCAGCTCCACCGGCACCAGGATGACCATGGGTGGGGGCCCCAGTCAGGCTGCCAGACCAGGTCCTACTGGGAGGTGAGGTGCTGCCTGGCCAGGCCATGGGGTGAGGTGGGGGAATTGTCTGGGGGAGATGGGAGTGGGGCTGGCACTACATTATCTCCCCATTTCAAAGAGGAAAAAGCTGAGGCTTTTCCACAGAGTGGAATGTCAGTCCAAGGTCACAGAGCTGGTAAGTGGGGAGCTGGGATAGCCAGACTCTGGACCTGCCAGCCCTGGAAGGCGTGGGCCTCCTGGTTGGTCCTGGGGCTCCTCACCCCATCCCTCCCTGGGGTCCCTCCTGGCATTCACCCAGCCTGTCAGTTTGGTGGGCAGAGGCTCTGGTCTGCTGATGACCTGATGTGGCCCACCATGTGGGTCCAACTGGGGCCAGGTGGCTTCTTCTTCCAGAAACTGCCTGTGTGTGGTCTTGGAGGGAGGCCTCCAAAAAGGTCAGAGGGTGTTTGGCCCCTGCTGTGCAACAATGTGTGCCGTATCTGCCCAGACCTCCCCAGGGAGTTGCCCACAGACCCTGCCCTCCAGGCTGTCCTGGGCTGGACAGTCTGCTTACTCTCCCTTCCATGGCCCCTGCCTCCCCTCGCCTGCTCAGTGCCTCTGAGTCTCCCTCCAGGGCCCCCTTTCCACACTCGGTGATTTGTGGGTCTGTAGTCTCCACTCTGATGTCCACTTCCAGACCCAGGGTCCCGTAGTCAACTTCACGCCCAGGCCTCCACTAGCCTCCCTAGTCCAGGGGACAGCCTCATTCCGCTGCTCAGGCAGGAACCCTGGGGGTTCCTCCTTGTCGCCTTGCTGTCCCCCCACCTCCCGTGAGTACCAGAATCTGGTCAATACAATCTGATTCATTGCTCCTTTTATGAAGAATCTTTAAAAAAAATTTCAGCTGAGGACATATGTATTGATTTTTGAGAGAGAGAGAGAGAAACATCCATGTGAGAGGTGGCATGTTGATGGCTGCCTTCCCCGCGCTCCCCAACCAGGGATCAGACCTGCAGCCTGGTGTGTGCCCTGACTGGGGGTGGAAGCTGCAACCCTTTGGTGTGTGGGATGACGCTCCACCAACTGAGACACCCAGCCAGCACTATGAGGAATCCTGTAATGCCTTCTCGCCATTCCAAAATGAAAGTCATCGATAATTTAACCTACCATCATAATTTAAAAAACCAGCCCATCATAATTTAAAAAACCAACCTGGCTGGTGTGGCTCAGTGGACTGAGTGCCAGCCTACACGCCAAAGACCTGTGGACTGTGTTCCCAGGCAGGGCACATGCCACATGCCTGGGCTGCGGGCCAGGTCCCCAGTCAGGGGCACGACGGGCAACCACACATTGACCCTCTCTCCCTCCCTTCCCCTCTCTAAAAACAGATAAATAAAGTATTAGAAAAAATCAATACAGCACCCTAACTTAAAACAGGAAGAAATAAAAGGAAAGTGATTGAGAATCCATGATGTGTGTGTGGTGAGGAATGTGTGGGTGTGGCCTGCGGAGGACTCAGGGGCTGGTTCTGGGGACCTGGAGGCAGCTGAGCAGCCAGGGTTCAGAGGGTCCTTCCAGCCCCAGATGCCTGCTGGAGCTGCTGTGCCACCTTAGGACATGACTTTCCTGATTTGCGAATGAAACGAGGTCCCATTCGGTCCTAGGTTTTCATGCTTGTTACATCCCTAAGGAATTCTGTAAATTTTAAGACAGGAGTGGGTCCCAGACTCTGGCCATAACCTCAGGGGTGTCACCTCCACCAGGACCCTCTGCTTCGGCACTGCTGCCATGCCGCTGGGCACTCTGGGATGCCTGGCCGCGTCCCTGGCCTCCGCCTGCTGGATGCCAGTGGCACCCACGCCCTGGGCCGTGATGGTCAGAAATGTCTCCTGACATCGCCAAAGGTCCCTCCGGGGGCAAGATAGCCCCATTTGGGAACTGCCAACCTGCCCAATGCCCGGCGGAATATCAGGACACTGTGGGATGTGGGACAACTTATGGCCAGCAGGAAGCCCTCCCATCACCTCCCAGGCCCGCCCCCGACAATGCCATAGCATGCCCGTTACTGCTACACCGACCTTCCCTGCGAGTCCTGGAATACCACAAGGGGGAAGCATGGCCACTGCCGAGGGCCTCTGGCCTGCCTGGTTCTCTGATCCAGGGGTGGGGCAGCCATGCCGAGAAGCCTCGTCCCCTGCCCCACATATACTGTAAGAGCTTCCATCCTGATTTCTCCCTTGGACCCAGCCCCTGCCTCCTCCCTGGCCCACTTGGGGCCATCTGGCCCATCCCCGCTGTGGCCCCATGGCCCCCATGCTCCAGCCTTGCCTGTTTCAACCCCCTGGTTTCTCCCTAATTCCTGCCTCTGTCTTCCAGCAGCTCAGGGTCTTGTCCTGCCTCAGTGACTTGTTCTTTGGAACGCCATCTGAGTCCTTGGTCCTGAGGAGCCTCTCAGCCCAGGCGTCTTCTCCAGGGAGCCCTCCCTGTGGCCCTGCCCCTGCGTGGGCTTCCCCAGCCCCCACCCCCCGCAGCACCTGCCCTCTGACCCATCCCGGGCTTTGCCGGAATCTGGCTCCAAGAAGGGGGCCTGCCTGAAACCGTGATTCCGCTCAGCTCTGTTTTCACTGACACACGGAAGGGGGTGTGTGCTCAGGGGCCAGTGTGGGAGAGCAGGGTTACAGCACTGGGAGGGGACCGTGACCCCACCCAGCACCTCGGCTCCCTGCCCAGACCTTCTGCTCCTTCTCCTAAAGGAATATGGGGAGGGTGGGGACTTGGGTGGACACTGGGATTTCTCCATCCAAGAGTGCCCAGCTGGGAAGATCTATACCAAGCCAAAGCAGAGCTGGGGTTATGGGAGAGCCTGAGGAGGCAGAGGGACCCCTTAATTCCTACCTGGGGGACCCCTTAGATAGCCCAGCCTTGAGCCAAGCCCCTGGCATCTGCCCCTGTGGAGTCCGAACTTCCAGCCCCTAGGGTGACCCTGGAACGTGGAGCCCTGGGCATGCAGCAGCTGTAGGCACGCCGGGGGTGGCCTTCGCCTCTCTGTGTCTACTCGGAGCCGGCCTGTTCCTGACCAAGGTTTGTGCAAGGCAAGCAGGCAAGGGCTGCAGGCTGCGGCCACCCAGCCTGGCCGCTCCACAGCCCTCGGAAGATATCCCCGCCTGTCCTGTGGGTGCCCCAGCTTCTGAGACACCTCCTTTGTGCAGTGCAGGGACTGGAGGCCAGGGGGTGAGTGGAGGGCTTTGGGAGGGGGCGCTGGTGGGTGAGGCCATCTCCAAGCTAGTAGGGCGGGGCACACAGGCGGAGGGATGCCTGGGCCCTGGGAGGGCGCAGGGGGTAAGGACCCAATAGTCTGCCTCCTGGAAAGCGAGACTTCGGCAACTCCTGCCTGTCAGCCCTGCTCGGACTCGGTGCCCCATCCGGGAAGTGGGGAAAGTGACCTTTGTCCTCCTCCCCTGGCAACTGCTGAGGAGAAGGCCGGCAGCACACCTGAAAGTGGTCCCTTCAGGCCCATGGGTCTGGGGTCCCAGGCCCGGGGAACCACCCCAAGCTGCTGCCCACGCATGCCCCCGCCTCAGTGGCTCTCAGATGGGTTGCACAGCCATCCTGCCTACCAGGCCTTTCCCTCATTTCCTGGGGCTCCTCTCGGTGAGGCAAGCAGCCTGGCCCTGGCTCAGCCCCGGCCGCTCTTGGCCACGGTGGGCATGCCTGCTCCTGGGCCTGGCCTGCTCCCAGGCCCTTCCCCTGCCTGCTGTCCTCAGGGGTCAGCACCTTGCCCACCGGCTGGTTCTTCATAGGCTTCTGGTAGGGGTGGCAGCCTCCTGAGTTCTTCCTGTTCCTTGACTTTGGCCTTGTGCTTCTGCCCCGGGTTTGTTTATGCCAGCGGTGGAGTCAGAGGTGTCACTACGCAATTCCGTCTGGGCCTCATGCCCAGAGGATGGCAGCTGGTGGGCACACCTGAGGGTGGGGGGCAGCTGGAGGGCAGGAGTGGCTCCGGTGGGACACCAAAGACCCTCAGCTTAGGGGGCTGAAGGATGACCCCACGGCCGCGTGGTGCTCTGTCCCTGTGTGCGGGAAGGATGAGAGAGGGGGTGAGAGTGAGCATGTGGGTGTAAGCCCCAGAATCCTCGTGGGAAACGGGGAGCATGTGAGTGGGCGGAGGCCTCAGGCTGGGCACCCTTGTGCCCTGACACCTCCGGAAAAGGAGTTTGGGAAATGGGGGAAAGCAGTGCATCAGGAATGTTGGCCACTAGGTGTCACCAGGAACCCACAAGACAGAAGAAGGGCCCAGGTGAGGGGGCCCCCCAGGTGCACTCTTTCCCTGAGGCAGAGGGTGCTCCCTGGTCTGTCGAGGCGTGCTCAGCGTCCACTAGCTGTGTTGAGCCAGTAGGGTGGCATTGCCCCGTCTGGGAGGAGATTTTCTCCATGGAGGCCACCCTGTCCCTGCCTCCCAGCCAAGCAGACCATGCCGAGTACAGAGCTAGTGGATGGTGTGGAAGCACACCCCTCTGAGCCACCCTGACCCTGCTAGGGCCGGGCACCCTGCTGCTGGCGTTCCCGTCCTGCCAGCACCTCCAGGCGAGTGTTTCGACCTGCGCCCTGGGCTCTACACCCTGAGGTGCGTGCTACAGAACTCGAGAGCGGCCACACGAGTGAACCAGGGAATTTGTGGTGGATACTTTGTCACACAGGAAGTAAGTCATGGGGGACAGGGAGGGCTGCTGGGATGGCTGCTTTGGGGGGTCCTCAGGGAGGGCCTCTGTGAGCAGGCAGAACAGTGAATCGGTCCTGTGAGGCCCGGAGGGAGGAACATTGGGCGCAGCTAGAATAGCATGTGCAGAGGCCCTGTGGCAGGAATAAGCCAGACATGTGGTCAGTTACACACTGAGGCCTACGAGGACAGAGGGCAGTGGTGGAGACTGGGGGGCGGGTGGAAACGGACCACGGAGGACGTTGGGCGGCATTGCGTCCTTCCCCCCACGAACACTCAGTGTAGGGAGTTCCTCAGGGACCACCCCTTTGCAGGGCTGTGGAGCCTTCTGCTGGGATGTGGCTGATGGGTCTGTCCTGTCCGGGACTAGCTGTGGCTGGTAAGGATTGGATGGCACAGCTTATGGGGGATCCGACGGGACCCAGGCCCCAAGTCCCCGTGGGCTGAGAAGCAGGTAAAACCCCAGAAGGCCTTCCCTCAGGGGAGAAGGGCTCCCCAAGACAGGGCAGGACTGGCCAGTCTCAGTCCCATGCTCCTGGAGAGGGCCTCCTGGGCTGGGAGCAAGGTTGAAGGGGGACAGCGCAGAGGGAAGGGTGACAGAGGTCCTGTGCTGGGACACTCTGCTGCCCAACTCCCCGCAGCGACTCTACACCCCTCAGAGTAAATCCGAAGACCTCGCCGTGGCACCGACCTTGCATGCAGCCCCTCGCCCTGCTCGCCCCATCAGGCACTCTCCTCGTACCCACCTGGCTCCAGCCGTCTGCTTCTGGAGCTGGCACGCTCCGGCCTTAGGGCCTCTGCCCCTCTGTTCCCTCTGCCTGGACTGAGCTGCCAGATGTCCTCAGGCGCGTTTCCTTGCCCGCCCCCCCACCCCGGGGCTGCTCCGATGTCGCCTTCCAGGATGCTTTCTTTGGCCGTTTCCTTGCCGATCCCACCCCGGGCTTCAGGACTCTCCCCTCACTCTGTCCTGCTTTTCTCCCGGACAGCGGGTGAAATTCTACGCATTCTACCTACTTCCTTTTACTGCTGTCTGCCCCACGGGCCACACTAGACCTCGAGCTGAATGATCTGTTTTGCTCACTGTGTTGGGTGGATGAATAAATGAATGAGTGGGAACTGGAGGGACGGGGCTGGGCTCATCTCTCCCGACCTCCTCTGGCTCCCCCAGGACCATTTTTGGGCTGTAGCGTCCATCTCTCTGGAGCGGAACCACAGGACGGAGCAAAGTGCCCTCTGCCCCAGAGACCCCTCGGCGTTGTCATGCTCTGCTTGGGCTGCTTTGGGTCTTGCCACACCCCCTGGATGGAATTACGGGGAGGTGGTCCCCATGGGGAGCTTCCTGGGGCCAGTGTAGGCTGGCAGTGTTGGGCCAGGGTTGCAGAGCCCCCGACCACGGCACGTCTGGCCCTGCTTTGTGCCCTGCGAACCACATTTTAACCCAACATGTTGCATTTAATGGCCTTAGGCAAACACTGCATGGTGTGGAACGAGGCATTGTGGAGGGCCCCACATGTTACCTGGGGACACTGGGAACATGTAGGGGGATGTGGGCAGCCACAGGGTGGGGAGAGGGGGGCCATAACTGTCCTGCCTTCTCTGCAGTGGGGGGAAGCCAGTGGGTTCTTGGGTGGAGTTGCCCTGTTATTAGGGTCTCCCCATGTCAAGGCTTGGGTGGTGGGGCCCTGGGAGCCTCTCCCATGCGTGCCTTTGGTGGGAGGGCATGAAGTCAGCCCTCACCGAAGGGCTGGGCTGCGGGGGGCCCCCAAGGCTACCCAGCTCTGAGGTGGACCTTACCTCCCCTTATTGCCTCTTCTGATTTCCAAGAGGTCTTCACATCAGAACCCTGCTTAGAGTTACATTGACCCCTGGCAGGAGATGAGGGGTCCAAGCCTGAGGTTTCTCTGAAGGACTTGGCTGAGACCACTCAAAAACAGACTGCTAGAGCCAAAAGGTCAAAGTCTAGCTGAGAGAGTTGAAAGTATTTTTGGAGAAATGTCTTCACAAGCCCAATACTTAAGAGCAATGCTCTTTTGAGGAGGAAGGTAGGGAGCTGGGAGCATCATTTTTGGGAGACTTTGGAGGGGCCTAAAGTAAATCTAGGGGTTCCTTGGAGTACAGTTTGCAAAACAGCAAATACCAAGCTCTGCTCACTTCAAGGTGGAGCCTTATTGCAGTGAAAGGGGCTCCTTTGCTGACAATGACTCTTAGAGCCAGTCTGCAGTACCTGAGGCTCCCAGCAGGGGTCAGGGCTAGCAGTCGGCCTCTGGCCAGGCCCTGGTGGCATCAAGGAGAGCTCTGGACCCCAGTGGGCCACGTGCCTCTGCCTCAGTGCCAGTGACCTCGAGCCTGGGTCTGCTCTGAGCCAGCGGCCACCACATGCCCTCCCAGTGGACAGAGCTGCCCTCTGGTCACACGGCCAGCTTGGCCAGGGCTGGTCAGAAGCCCTTAGCTCTAGGACAATTGCCAGGGCTGGACCATAGGGACTGGTAAGGGTTTCTGGCTGAGCCCGGTTCAAGCCATTCCAAGGGACAGCTGGAGCGTCTCTCCAGTCAGCGCCTGGAAGGGGGCCAGCCTGGCCTCCGACTCCAGCCAAACGCATGTAAGTACGCACAGACACACACAGTGAACCCTGTTTGCGCATAATCACACGGTTCACATATGTACTCACTGCCCATAAACACGCACAAACACACGCACTGACAAGTGCATGGATGCACATGCATGCACATGTGCACATGTGCAGGGACACGCACACACTCCCCACTCTCCCTCCCCAGGCAGCCTCAAGTGTGGATAAAGAAACACCTTTGGGTCCCGTCTTTCTGGAGTTCGTTCAGTTGGAGGAGGTGGCCCCTTCTTCACTGCCTGCCCCCCATCATGGCAGCTCCTCTCTGCACTGGCCTCAGCCAGCCTGGACTGGCCGGTGTCTGTGGGTGGGGGGAGTAAGGGGCAGCGGGAGTATCTCGCTGCCTCTGGAGTGCTCTGGGCAGAGGCCGGGGATGGAAGTGTGGTGGGCGCACTGCCTCTCTCTGGGGTGGCAGAGAGCTGGCTTTATGCTGGCGTCCCACAGAAGGGAGCCGGGCACAGGGTCCTGGTGGGGGGGCAGCCTGGCTCCAGGGTGCTCTGGTCCCCCAGGCTCACTCCCCAGAGCAGGTGAGGCTGGGGCAGCCTTGGAGGCTGTTTGCAGCTGCATATCCCCTCCCCTGTGGAGTTAGTCCGGCCTGCAGCCCGTGGTCCTCTCCAAGAGGAGGTTGGGCTTATTGGCTCTCCAGTCCCCAACTTCCCCCAACCTTGTCACCTCAAACTCTGAGTGCTGGGGGGCTGGAGCACACAAACTCCCATCCGTGTTGTTCCCTCTGGCCACGAAGGCACAAGCATGTGGGACCACCAGCCCTACGGTGATACCTGAAGTCACTTGTGGTGTGACAATCAGTCCCCTGCCAGCTGAGGGACCTGGAGCCACGAGCGGGGCTCCGCAGCCCCCAGCCTGCACTGGGGCAGGCTCTGCTGAGTCCAGTGTGCTGACCTGAAGCCCGTGCCCACTGCCCTTGGCAGGGACAGAGGTCTGTCACCTCCCCCACCAGATCAATACCTCCAAGGCTGCTGTCAGCAAACCTTTGACCTCTGACTCAGCCGCACACTGTGACCCCTGAACTCATGGGTCTTTCCACCAACCCTTGCCCCGGTGTCTGGGGTGGCTGAGGGCGACTCTCTGGCTCCAGCCCAGGCTGCGAGGGAGGGAATGCACAGCCATCCGGCTCCATGGCCCAGCCTCCTCTCTTCACTCCACACTCAGAGCTGTGGTCAGCGGCCGCCCCGGGGGGGCAGATGTGTGGCCAGCTCTGTGAGGGGCGCTGCCAGGCCGGGGAAAAGGCTGGGGCCTGGACCTGAGTACATCAAGCACCCCAGGGCTGTGGGTACGGGATTTGGAAGCTTCCTTCTGGGCCCCAGGGTCCGTGGGTGGTCCAGCCATCAGGGAAGGGGCCCCAGGCTTCCCAGCTCCTGTCTGAGGCCTGCCCAGGCACCGCCTCCCGTTCCCCTGCAAATGGCTGTGACAGAGGCCTGGGCTCGCAACTCCCATCCTCAGCACGGTCCTGGCTGGGAAGGACTCCCAGGACCACTGGGAGGAGGGCAGCTGGGGATAGTGTGCACCCCACACTGGCCCCACAGACGGGCCCCAGCCCATAAGACTTTGGGGGATGGAAGCTTCCATCCTGTGGGTCCTCCCTACAGCATCCCTCTGACCAATCGGAGACCTAGCAACCTTGACTTGAGGATGAGGAAGGGGCAGCTCAGAGGCCTCCAGTGTGCTCCCCAGGCTCCAACCCCTTTGGCTCAGCTGGGAAAGTCGCTGTTCTAGCTGTTTTGTCCTGCTGGCCTAGCCTGCTCCAGCTCGGGGCCACACATGCTGGGGATCTAGCCCATCGTCCCCTTATGGTCCTCTGTGGACTCTGGGAGCCTTGTCCCTCAAACCACCACAGGATGCAGTTTAGGGATCCCTGGGCTCCCGGTGGATACCACTGTCCTGAGACTGCACCCCCAGTGGGTTTGGCCAGGACAAAGGGACACGCCGGTCACTCTCTATGTGATCCTTACCTGGAGTATTTGCACACTGGCTTTTGTGTAGAAGAGGAGACCCCTCCCCGTGATGGGGATTCTGAAGGCCATGGCCCAGCAGCCTTCCGTCCTGGGTCTGCCTGGCTCTGCCTGGCTCTGCAGTGGGGGGGAGGGGCAGTGGCTCAGCAACTCCAGCAATGAGTGGGGGAGGGGGAGATGACAGGGAAGCAGGGTGGTCAGGGGCTGCCCACTAAGGCAGGAGAGCAGGTGAGGAGTGCTTGGAGGTGGGCAGGTGAAGAAAGTGAGGCTCAGAGGAGCGGGTGAGAGGAGCAGCCAGGAAGTGGGCTCCAGTGGGCCTGACTCTGGCATCGAGGAGTCCTCATTTTCCCGATCCCATCAGCCTCCGCCTGGAGGTGCCAGCCCAGGGGAGACGTGAGCCACTGCAGGGGCCCCTCAAGCCCTGCCTGTCTGCCTCCCTGGGGCATTCTCAGGAGCCAGGAGAGACAGGCACGGCCTGGGGTGGAAGCTTGGCTGGGCTGGCCCGGGCCAGTGGGTGAGTGGACAGTAAGCCCAGATGCAGTGGGTGGGGCGGAGGGGGCGTCCAGAAGGCCCCACCATGGCATTCTGAGCCCCACTTCCCACACATGGCATCAGCCATGTTCTGGACCACCCCTCTGCGTCTCTACGCAGTCCTGTGGGCTTTCTAGGAGACTCAGTTTCTTCTCTGCTTGGGACCTGGGCCAGTTACTTGGGAACAGTCTGTCTCAACCCAGCTGTGGGGTCATGGACTAGAGGTGGTAGGAGAAACAACAGTGGTAGTCACATGGTGTGTGTGGGAGTGACCCCTCTTTGCCTGTTGTGGGCTAGGTCTGCTGTCTGGTGACCTGACCCAGGCCCAGGAAGCTGAGCCTCGGGGAGGTGAGTGGCTCCTGCAGTCACCCCAGGAGATGCAGCTGTACCTGAACCCAGGGCTGGGAGTCACATGCTGCTGAGGGGAAGTCCTGCCGTCGGCGCTGAGGCGGGCCTGGGCCAGTTGTGCTCTGGGCCTTGCTCTCTTCCTACCCAGGGCCCAATGCCTTGCCTGGCCAGTGGAGAGGCAAATGAGGCCTGGGCTTGCTGGGCCCCTGGGGTTTTGGGCAATATCTGGAGGGAAGGGGACAGATGGATGGCAGACAGCGTCACAGTACCGGTCCCAGAGGTGGGCCCACTCTGCACTGCCCTGTGCCCTTCGTGACAGCCGGGGAGCTGGCTCTTCCCAGTTCTAATGATCACCCGTGGGACCCCCCGGTGCTCCCTGTGGAGTCCCGGGCTCCCCACAAGGCACCTCGGCACCTGGCCCGGGTGTCAGACCTGAGCTCAGACACATGTACATGGAGCCACATGCCATACACAGACATGTGCACACACAGAAACACACCCCTCACACTGTCAGCCTCCAGACATGTTGCATACACAGACCCACACAAAACTCTGCCGCACTCTGCAGAACCACACACCACGTGCTGACACACAGGCCACACCGACACGACCCACAGTCACCGTACACCACACTGACACAGCCCGCAGATGCACACACAGGCGGTGCTCTGACCTGCCCACATTGCCCGCACACATCCAGTCCCACCATGCACATGGACTCAGACCCAGCCGAGTCACCCTGCTCAGCCTGGACCCCGCAGCCCCTCCCCCATCCCAGGGGTTCCTCAGCCTCCACTTGGCAGAACCTGGAGCACAGGGAGGTCAGGATGTCCTAGGACGAATGTCTGATGGGAGACATTCAGAGGGAAAATGGGGGTTTCCAGGGGACGTCCTGTGGGGGAGGGGGAAGGAGCTTAGGGTGCACTGTGGGATGGGCAGCGAGGTGCCGAGGCCTGGAGCTGAGGGATGTGTCGGCACTCCCTTCACCTGCCGATTCCTTGGGACCTCCTTGAGGGACCTCTCTGCACCCCCTGGGGGAATGGTGGGCAATAAGAGGTCCTGGTTTTGATCCCTCCCATACGCCTTCATGGCTGACCTGGGGTGGCCTCTGAGGCCCCCACCTTTGGAACACAAGAGTTTGGATGGAGGGTCCCCACATCTTATTCCTAGAACTAGGGGATTGGCCTATAGGCATCGCTCTGGGCTGGCCTGAGACCCACCATCTGCTCCAGGGCATGGAAAAGGCCTTTCCCAGACCCCGAGGGCTGGTTGAAGCAGAGGTTCTGTCTTGGAGAGCAGGGCCCGGGGACTTCTGACCCACTGCGTCTGCCTGACATTCCACGGCTGGAGCTAGAGCTCCTGCTGCAAAGTGTCCAAGGCTCTTCAGAACGCCTCACAGGCCATCTGTGACAGAGCTGGAAGGGGCAGGGGCACTGAAGGCGAGTGGGGACCCTGGTGGGGGGTTCCGGAGAAGGGATAGTTTTCACTCGTCCTGTGGGGCTCTTCCCAGAGCTCAGGTACAGTGGACAGTGGGATTCTGAAGCATCAAGGCAGCTGTCTCTTCCCTGGCTGGGGCCCAGAATGGTTGGTGAAAAGTGGAGCAGGTGTGGGGCTCCAGCTCATGAAGCATTTCTTGGGGCGGCCTCCCTGCAATCCTGGGCAGAGCAGCGCAGGCCCCGCCCACTGGCATCACCACCTAGTGAGGGTCAGCACCGTGAGCGCCGGGCACTGTCCATTCCTGGGAATGGCCTAGTCACCCGCCAATGGCTGCTGGGAACTCTGCACCCAGCCTCTGGGAAATGCTGCAGGCCCTCCAGCTAGACCCCCACCCCACCCCCAAGGTCGACTCGAAGGTCTACACTCCTGGGACGCCCATTGGGAGCCAAGCTGTTCTGCAGGTGTCTGCTTGGTATTTCAGTGGATCTCCCAGGGCCCCTGCCAGGCCGGCCCATGTTACAGACGAGAAAGTGAAGTCCCCGAGATCTGGTCAGGGTCCCACAGCCAATAACTAATAATGCCAGGACTTGAACTTGGGGCTTTATGAGCCCAGGGTCTCATTGTAAAGAGTGTGAGGCCCAGCCCTCCAAGGCCTTGCCCAGAGGGCAGCTAAGACCAGCGAGCCCTGCAGGGCCGGGAGCAGTCAGCACAGACCAGGCCTGGGGGTAGGGGCTGGCGTTGCTCACCCCCAGCACTCTCTGGGTTTCCCAAGTCGTTCCCCTTCCGAGCGTGTACTGAGTGCTGCCCTGGGCTCTTCGCTATGTCAGGTGCCCATGACCCTGCTGAGTGGGACAGGCTCAGCCCTTTGCTTGGAGGGCTGGCATTCTGTGAGCAGGCAAGGATCAACCAATACACAAATATGGAAACGGGGTCAGGTACTTTCAGCTTTTGATGAAGGCCCCGAAGGACACAAATCGAAGTGGGGGTAGTGTTTGTGGGGGCCTTTAGCCAAGGGGCCCAGGGACGTGCTCCCTGATATGTGAGCCAAGACTTGAATGAACCAACAAAATGAGTAAAAAGAGGGAGGAGCGTCCCAGGCAGAAGGAACAGCATGTGCAAAGGCCCTGAGGCAGGGACAGGTTTGTTGTGTTTGAGAAACTGACTGGAACCAAGGGACAGTGGTTTGAAGAGGCAGGCTGCAGCCACCATGGGGATGACCTGAGTCTGGTCCCCAGATCAGAGTGGGCTCTTTGCGGCCAGCTCCAGCCCCAGTCGGGGAAGCTGCGCTGGACCTTGCAGAGCATGGAGAGTTCCTGCTTTCAAAGGTCCATGTGTGGGGGCCTAAGACTTTCCCCCACATCCAGAGGACAGGCCATGGGTAACAGAAGGTGATGACAGCTTGATACCACTATAGTAGATGGCTGACCCGTTACCCTCTTACTCCAGGCAGACCCACAGAAGCCCTTGTCTCAGACACTGGGAATGGAGCGTCTTACAGTGGCCCCGGGGCAGGGGTGGCATGCCGGTTTCCCAGTTCCATTGCAGGCTCGCCCTGACCAAGGGTGACTGGGGTGCAGCTGAGCCTACGAACAGCCTCTGCAGTGTGAGCAGTGCACACTTCCCAGCCACCCAGCAGGGAAAGGAAGCCGTGGAAGGCTTGTGTGGGAAGCACAGGTGGACTTCCGCTCATCCAGGATGGTGTCCCGTAGGAGAGAGAACACAGAAGTCCAGACAAAAGCAATGTAAGGCCGCTCCCAGGGAAGTTCGCGGGGCAGAGAAGAGGAGCCTGCTGAGGGTGAGGGTCGGGGAAAAGCACCGAAGAGGCAGCATCTGAGTGGAGCATGAGGAACAGAGCAGGCGGAAACGCAGGGAAGGTGTGGCTCCCGTGCGAGAGGGGTCAGTGATGCCTTCTGACCTCCCCTCCTGACCTTGTCAGAACCAGAGGGCTGGATCGCTGGATTTCTCTCGCCACTTAATTTGTTTTTCTTCGGAGCATGTCTCCGTTTCTGACCTTGGCTTTCACAGCTTTCCTGTCTGGAGTGTCCATCCGAAGGGAAGCCACCATCCAAAAGGCCAGACTGGCCCACCTCCCTGCTCTACCCAAGACTCGTTTTGGAGCTCAGTCATCCTCCTCCTGACCTAATGAATGCTGCCTTCTCGCCACAGATCCTGCCCTGGGCCTACTTCTCCGCACCGCACTCCAGGTCAGTGGAGCTAGGGTTCTCAGGAGGAAGGTGTTTTCCTGCGCGCCGGGGATATGCACTTCTCTGGTCTTCCGGAGTCCACTGTTGCTGACGAGGAGTCTGTCAGTCTAGTTGTCACTCCTTTGTGGTGATCTCTCATTTCTTCCTGGTACTTTTAAGATGACCTTTTTGCCTTTAATGTTTTCTAGTTTTGCTGTGGTATGCATTTGTTTTTACTTACCTTTCTTAGGAATCAGTGTGCATCTTCAACGTGAGGACTAATGCCTTAGTTGTGGAAATTTCTTAACCATTGTGTCTTGAATTAATTTGGTTTTCACTTTCCAGAATTCTCATTATACACACGTTGGATCACCTTGGACCTTTCCATCCTGCCCTCCAAGAGCCCCAGTCTCTCATATTTTCCTTGTTTCTGCACTTTTGCGCTGCATTTCAAACATTTCCCCAGTGTGCTGTCCACCTGTGTACCCCCCCAGTGGGCTTTTATCTCACACTGCAGCGGTTTTCATTTCCCTTGAGATCTGTTTTTATTGTCAAGTGATACTTTTTACCATGTCTTCTGCTCCCTCTTCTGTCTCCTTCTTAATTCAGATATACTTATTATGTAGTAATTTTCAAACCATTTAATGTTCCCAGATCTAAGATCTCTTGCTGATGCAGTGGTTTGCTTTTGTGGGGGTCATTAACAGTTTCTTCTCACCGTGAGCTCATCTTTACTGGGGACTCCCCCCGTGACAACTCTCCTGGGCTGTGGAAGTGGCCGCAGGAGGTGAGTGCAAGTCAGTCTCTCTCATAGCTCCACAATACTTTTCGTGTCAACTTTTAGATGTGGGGCTCTGGAATCCCCAGATGGCATAAATGTGAATCCCACGTCTCTTCATGGCTCAAGCTGGAGTTTTGGTTGCTCGAGGGTGACTTGTTTTCCCTGCCCCAGGAAAGGCAGAAAGCTTCATTGTACTTGCTGGGGTCAGCTTGGGACGGCGCTGTCCTTTCAGCCTGGGCTTCAGGTACCAAGGTCAGTTCCAAGTCATCACCTCAGGCAGCCCAGGACACCTGTCCTGTTCCTGCGTTCCATCCTTATTCCGAAACCTTTCCCAGTCTCTCTGACTGATGAGCCTGAGCTCCTCGTGGCCCCGGGGGACTCGATACGTGCCCCCAGCACATCTCTTTGACTTACCCTTGAAGGAGACCTCCCTTCAAGTCCCAGGGGCTCTGCTTTCTTGCTCCAGGTTCTGTGATTCAGTTACACCCAAACCCCCAGCACAGGCCCTCGGACAAGCATGCCCTCCAGCTACCAAGAATCCCAGGTTCTGACCCATTATGGCCACTTTAGTGCGTGACGTTCCAGCACAAAACTGTAAAACAGGCCGGTCGAGCCCTGGCACTTTCTAGCCATGGGAACTGAGACCTTCTGATGCCCCTAGATCGATAGTTCTCGACCCAGGTCAATTTTGTCCTGTCAGAGGATATTTGGCCACGTTTGGAGATATCGCTGTGACTGGTGGTGGTGGTGGTGAAATGTCACTGGCGTTCCATGGATGGAGGCCAGGGACGCTGCTGACGTCCTGTGGCGCACAGAACAGCCCGGGCCCCACAAAACCGACAATCTGGCCTAAAATGTCAACAGAGCTGCTGTTGAGGAACTCTGATGGCCGCTTCTTCCCTTTCTCAGAGTGGGTCCTGACTCCCCAGGGGCCGAGCCCTATTTCTGTGATGGGATGAAGGGACAGAGGAGCCCAAGGGCCCGCCACGGGCTGAGGGTGCGTCGGGAGAAGGACGACCCTCCTTAGACCCGAAGAACCCCGGGGGTCTCGACGACTCCCAGCTCCCACCCAGAGCCCGGCTGAGCCCATGAGCTAGGATGCACTGTGTGTGCGCATCTGCCCTACCTGCCTGCGGGGGCCCTGCGCAGCCCCTCCCCTGCACAGGCCGCACGCGCTGGCAGCGCGAGCGAGCGCGTGTGGTGTGGGGAGCAGACCTGTGGTCGTTGGAGCAGGCCGGGCCCTCCTGGGGGTGGTGAGGACATATCTCTGGTGCCATCTTTCCTGTTCTGATAAATAACTGATCTGTGGTTGAGGCAAGAAGGTCACCTCTGCCCAGGGAAGCTCAGGAACAAACCACTTGTGACCGGTGGGAAGAGCCCAGGGTGGGGCAGCGGGAAGTCTGCCTTCCCTGGCCGCCGGGCTGCTGGGGGCAGATTTCAGAAACGGGAAGTGCTGCGCGGGGCAGCGTTTCCTGTGGTGGAGGCAGACGGGGCATCAGGACGCTCGGCAAATCAGAGGGCGGGTGCTCTGCACCAGGAGCGGGCGAGTCAGGCTTCCCCTGGTCAGAAGGCCTGGGCCGGGGGACCCTGACTAGGCAGTCCACTGCTGCCTCCGTGGGTCAGGTCTGGGGAATAGAGAAACGTACTAAAATGCCCAGGAGACCATGAGTCCCCTGTCAGGGACCCTCAGCACGAAGTCACCAAGGACTGGCGATTCGCTCCTTGCCTCTCATTATCTAATCTAGACGACGCCTGTCCTGCACCTGCTCATGCAGTTCCCTCTTCAAGATACCTGCCCCTCCTACCTTCCTCCAGGCACAGAGGGAAGGCCCGCTGCCCCTTCTTCCCCCAGGGAAGCCCTCAGCCCCTGGCCTGGGCGCTCTGGGGAACCCCTTTCCTCCTGAAGGGAGACCTGAGCCCAGCAGCCTGTGTGAGCCTGCCCAGCTCCTGCTGCCCCCCAAGTGGGCAGCTTCCTGCTCCCTCTGTCTCTTGTTATGGAGGACACTGGAGCAGGGGCTCAGGAGCTAGGGACCGGCCAGGCCTCCACAGCTCCTGGAACCCAGCTTCCTCCTCCGAGCATCACAGAGCACGAGCCAGACTCTAACCTCAGAGGAGTGCCCCACCTGGGAGGGGAGCCCAAGGGGGGGCTGTGGCTCCCTGCTCCCCTGGTCCCTGCCACCTCCCTCCAGGTTAAGTCCTGCCTCATCCACCTTGGCTGTTCAGCCTCAATCCAGCGACCATCAGGACACAGAGAAACCCTGGGGGACTACTCTGTCCCTTCTGCTTTAGCTGAGCCCCGCTTCTGGTGAGGGCCAGGGCTCCCGGGGTGGGTGTGCGGTCGGGGAGCTGGAGCTGCCGCTCGTGCCTCTCTGGTCCCCCTGGAGCCTGTGCCCGGCAGAGGTTGAATCAGCAAGACCAGCACCGTGCTTTGACCCCTGTGCTCGGGCCACATGGGCAGTGCCCGGGGAGGGCCAGGTTGCCCCTCTCTCCTCGCCCCATGCTCTCAGCCTCTACCTGTGCCTCATTTTACTCTCCTCCTCTCTCTTGACCTTGGGTCACTTCTTCTCTCTACCTCTGCCTCTCCCTCGGGCTCTTCCAGTTCCTCTCCCTCCAGCCCCCAGCGGGCCCAGTGCTCTGTGTATATTTACATGCGTCTCCCTGTTGTTCTCCGCACTCTTCTCTCCCCTTATCATTCCCATCACCCCACGCTGACCCTGGCTCCTCTCTGTCCGTCTCTATCTCCCTGTCCCCATGCTCTCTCTCCTGCCCCCGTCCCTCCTGGCTCACCCCTTTCCCTGGGTGTCTTCAGTCCTGCTGTCCAGAACCCCTCAGTCCCTGGGCTGCAGCCTTGGCGGGACCTGCCAGGCATTTCTTAGTTGCCCACGGGCCCCCATCCTGTTATCAGTTGGAAATGAATCAGATTAGGAAACGGGGGAGTGGGGGTGTTATCGCCTGTTGCACACGGGGCTCTCAGCTAATCTCTGGTGGCCCTGGGTTCGAGAGGAAATGCAATTGCGACACTGAGGCCTTCTTACCGTCACTGTCATGTCCGTGGCCAGGCAGTAGGGTACATGGGCTTGAGGCAGAATGGGGGAGAGGGTAGAGGCCAGGCCCCAGCTGCTCCCAGGTGTGTGCACATCCACATGTGCACACTCACACTTGTGCACACACTTGCACACACACCCAGAGAACCTCCTGGACACTTGCATTCCTCCCACATCACCAAACCTCGCACCTCACTCTTCCATTGCCTTCACACACCCACCCCTGCGCCCTGGCCATGTTGCTCCTGACTGGATGGCTTCTCAGCCTTGCCCCGGGTGCCCCGCGACCGAGGGGCCCATCGACAGACGGAGTGGCCCTGTGAAACAGCCGCACGACTGGCCCCTCTCCTAACCAAGCCCTCCCACAGTATTCAGAGTCCGCTGTCCAGTCCCCACCATCATCGCTGGGGCCTTCAGGTCTGTATGTCCAGCTCCTGCCCCACACCGGCCCGTGCCTCCCCCTGCCCTTCAGTTTCCTTTGCTCCTGCCTTCCTGGCCGAAGTGCCCTCCTCAGCACCCCAGGGTTGCACATGCTCTTTCCTCTGCCTGGAGGATTTCCCTCCACCAGCCACCTGGCCGACGCCCACACATCCCAGCTCACTTGGCTTTCCTGTTGTTTCCTCAGAGCATCGCGGCCCCTTCAGGTCCCTGGTCCCAGGGCTCTGGCACCCTCTGCTGTGCCCTCGAACATGGGCTCCCCTGTCCCTCCTGGGACTGCACTTCTCTGGGAGTGATTTCTCGTGCACTGCCTACCTCCCACCAGACTGTGGGCGTGTGGTGATGGGCCGCAGTCTTCCAGCACTGCCCCGCACCTGGCCTGGCACCTGTTCACACTGTACAGGGGTGGAGCGAACAGGGGTATGAACACACCCTGAGACACTGACACCCCAGTACACATGGAGAAACACCCAAACACGTCCAGATACTGCATGGAAGCTCCACCTAGACAGACACTCGGATAGACTCAGAGTCTGAAAACCTAAGTGTGCAGAGAGATGCAGAGAGACTGAGACGCTTGCACAAGCCCACTGTTTCCTACGTGCTTGTTGTGCCTCATAGCCGGTGGCTGCCCAGCGCCACGGCTTGTGGGTGCCCAGGCTGGCCCCCAGGTGCGGTCTCCCGTCGGTGTGGGCCTCCTGCCTCCTGTTGTCCTGGCCTTGGCTGCAGGGCCCTCTCCCCAGGCTGCAGACTCCCCGGGCAGGGTTCTCTGGGCCCTGGGCGTGGTCTCGAAGCACTAGCACTTCCCACAAGCGGCCTTCAGGCCCAGTGTGTGGGATCAGGCCAGTGTGCACTGGCACCTCGGGTTGATGGGTTTCAGAGAAAAGTTACAGTTTAGGGAAAGGATTGGCTGAGCACACACCAAGCTAAAGCTTGGTAGTTTTCTCAGCACTGTTTTGCTTTCAGAATCACTGCTAAAGTTAATCCAGGTCAGGGTTGCTGTCCCAGCCTCAAGGAGGTTCCAGCTGGAAAGCGGCAGCTGTGGTGGCGGACGGAGGAGAGGAACAGAGGCCTCGGAGAGGGCGGGCCTCAAGCAGAATCGGGCTGTCCGGCGAAAGGCAGGAGGGCAGCAAGCAGGGCCTGGACACAGTGTCGCACACAAAGGGGCCTCACCTGGCTTCATCTGGGGGCGGGTGGGGGTGCACTGGGCCAGAGGAAGCCAGGCGAGGTGGGGGCAGAGACAGGCCCGCGTGCCCTGCTGCAGGGAAGGGGCTGTGAGGCCTCCGGGCGGTGCGTCTCCCGAAGCACCTACGGGCAGCTCCTCTCCCCCACAGCGGGCTTTCGCCACCATCAGCACCCGCGGAGAAAAGCAGCGGGGCCTCCTTGGGGTCTGCTTTTCTCCGCGGGTTCCTGTATCAGACCTTGCTTGGGGAGAGTCTGCTTTCCTGCGGCCCAAACCCTTGGATGAGGGAGCACTAGAGCCATGCACCCTGCGCCCCGGGGCACGGGAGAGACACGAGGGGCCGCCTCTCTCTCCTGGCGCCCCAGGCCCATTTTCTACAATGAAGGGCATTTCGCGGGTTGCTAGCGGTCTGACCCTCCGCCAGCCAGTCTTCCCCGAGAAGAAATGTTCTTGAACTCTCCTTCCGGGGCAGCCCTAGCAGCTTCTAGGTCCCTCTGTCCTGACCCCCGGTTTCATCTACCAGGCCCAGGCCTCGCCGTTTCCCAGAGTGCGCTCTGCAACCGCGTTGGCAGGGCCCTTGTGCTGGGGGCACAGGCCGGCGCAGGGTTTCCGCAGCACCCAGGTCTCTCTGGGCCATGTTCGCGTCCCCCGGGGCTGGCGGCTGGCCTGGCGTCTTTCGGATGGAAATACTGAAGACTCCTCGGCTGATCTGAGAAACGTGAGAACAGGGCTGGGAAAATCGGCCGTTTTTGTGGTTTGGGGGTTTGAAGCAAGTTTCACAACTGATCTCCCAAGAACACGGTCCAGTCAGATGCGCTCCCCGCCCGGGGGCCCAGTTCCCTGCTGGTAGTGGTGCTGACCCACCGCCTGGCTGGGTCGCTGGGGGCGGGGGCGGGGGGGGGGGCGGCGTGCAGCCGGGGCAGGGGCTTCACCGCCTGCCCTGCTCTCCTCCTGTGGGGGACGAGCACAAGGAGCCGAGACGGAGCCATGTGGGGGGCTCTTGTGATTTCCACTTTATCCTTCAGTGTGGGGAGAGGTGTCCACTTGACACCCACACTCCCATCTTGGAAATCTTTTCCAGATGCCTCTGGGGCAGCTGTGCCCTGAAGCCCTCGTTTATGGGGACATAAAGTCCGAGAGATTCTTTTGTTGCCATAATCTGGGACTGGGGCTGACTGGCTGGAGGTATTGGAGGGGCCTGCTCTGGGGGGTTCAGGGAGAGAGGGAGGACCCCAGGAAGGCACACCCAGCCTCCCGAGGTTCCCCTTAACTTCCGCTCCCTCCTCTGCAGACAGCACCGGCTGAGGTGGGGAAGGGGTCCTTAACCCCTGTCCCCAAGTGGCCTGGTTTCCCAGACTGTCCTTCCACTCTGGGAAGTCCCAAGCTGCCTCAGGCCAACCGGGGGCAGAACTGAAATTGGTGACATCTGCCTCTCTGGCCCCTTGGCTCCCCCCTCCCCGCCCACTAGCCCCAGACTCTTCCTGCAGGAGCCTCCGAACAACAGACCGCCCTGTTCTGCAGGGAGGCCTGCGGAGAGACAGGCCGCCGTGTCCCTGAGTGAGCGTTCCATTGCCCCCGCCCCAGCCCAGGCCCTGAGTGAGACAGACATTCTCCATTTCTGGTGGCTGGTGTGTAATTCTGCACCCTGCCGTCCTTCTACCGTCCTGCTCAGGGCCACAGACGCCTAGAGCCCCTGGACATTTCTCAGGTGTTCCATCTCCCAGTGGAAGGGAAGTTAAAGTGCCCGGCGGGGACATTCCTGCCCAAGGACATGGTGTGAGGCAGTGGTGGGTATGGGACAGAGACCTGGGTTCTGGGACAAGTGAGGGTGGGGCTAGGATGTCTCGGGTTCTGTGGGGCAGCTGGGAAAACAGAGCTGGGGCTGGGAGTCACCGGACTAACAGCCAGGGGAAAGCCAATCATGTGCTCGGTCAGGGGAGTGGTCAGGTGGTTGCTCAGACATGGTGGGTTGAGGACAGGCGGGCGGCCCTGCGGAGCAGCACTCAGGGGCCGACACAGGGTCTGAGCAGGGCCGTGGAGCCTCTCAGTCAGAACCAGAGAAACCTGGGCAACTGAACTCATCCAGGCGGACAATTAGCCGGGATTTGAGAAACCCTCAGAGTCCACCCTTTGGGTCAGCATTGCTGGGTGATCGAGACTGACAGCGTTGAGGGCCCAGGGAGGTTGGGGTGTTCTGGGTACATGGGCTGGGTGCTCGGGTCCCCTTCCCGTTCCCTATCCATGTACCCCTCCCAGCTTCCTGTTTCTGTTTTGGGGCCACAGGGACTTCCTCTTCTCTTCACAGTTCAAAATGGCTTGCTGGTCTCAGCAGAGACTGGTGAAGGGTTGGTCATCCCAGCCCCTGCCGCCCACAGATGTGCCCCTCGGGGGTGGGAGGGCCCACTGAGGTGTGGACTGTGGCCCTTCCCCAGGGCTCCTCCTGGAGCTCCTTGGATGGAGCCTCTGGGGTGAGCACCGTTCAAGGCCAAGGTGGGCTGGATCCCGCTGGAGTGACCTTGAGCAGGCACTCTGTCCTCTTCCTGCCTCAGACAGGGGGTCTCAGATGCAGAGGGTCTCTTGCCCCCCGTTTTCTCCTGCTTCCTCCCAGGCACACGGGCACTTGACCCAGGTACTCACGGGCTGTGCCATTTTGGCTCATTGTACATTCACACACACACTCACACACACGGGCACACACACTGGCAGTGGAGGTGTGGCCTGGCCTGGGGTGCCCGTGTGTGTACTCCCTGGTGAGTGCGTGTGTGAGATGCACACATGTGTGTGAGTCCGTGGGTCTCTTGGTATGAGCTTGTGTCTGGGTGTGTCTGAGGGGAGCCATCTCTCTCCTCCCAAGCACACCCCGTACCCCTGCCCCTCAGCAGAACTTCTCCCCCAGGTGATGCTGAGCTGTGCCTGCAAGTCCCTGAGCTCTCGCTCAGGGGTTCAGCTTGGGGAGTGGGCTTCTCAGCCCCGTGACTCCTCTGAAGGCATGGTCACAGGCAGAGTCCAGGGCATGGGAGGCAGCCTTGAGGGAGGCTGCCAGGGAGGGCACACGGGGTGGCCTCCACTGCGCCTTGGGACCACCTCAGTCCACTGGGATGTTGGGCCCATAAGAGGTGCTCCCTGGAGCAGCCTGGGCATCGGGCGGGGGGGGGCCTGGAAGTGAATGTGGACAGAGCTGCTGAGGGGCCAGACTCACTCCTGCCTCCTACTTTATCCACCTGGCCCCGGATGGAGCTGAGGATCCAAGTGCCTCCCCCCAGGGCTTGGGGTCAGAGTCAAGGTCAGAACCCTACCAAAGCTTCTGTCCAGCATTTCCCAAGCACTTGTTCTGGGCCAGGCGTCTACTGCTGCAGGACCAGCACTGTTCCTCACTGATGAGCAGCCTGAGGCCATGTGGGCAGGAGGCTGTGGCACCAGGACCCAAAGCTGGTGGCCACACTGCAGGGACTCCTGCCACACTCTCGGCCTGTCTGCCTCCCTCCCCAGGGATGGCCCCACAGGAAGGTGGCATGGGGAACCCAAGAGCCCACACCACCAGTCCCACCACTCTGCACCTGCCTCCTGCTCCCCACTAGCACTGAGAGGAGGCAGCAGAGCAAACCCTCCCGGATTGTTTACACTGAGGTCGAGGCCATAATTAAGTCTTCGCAAACCGAGCCCACATTGGCCCGTATCTTGAGCAGCCTCCGAAGGGAAAACATCCCGGAGCATCTAATGAAGAAAAGTTGGACAGGTTTTAAGACTTTTTTAAACCCTAAAGAATAAGCCTTTGTTGCCAGCTCTCCTTCTGTGGCAGCCTGCCTGGCCCCTGGGCTGCAGGGCTGCCCCGGGCCAGAGGCAAGAACAGGGGCCCCAGCCCCAGCTGCCCCTACCCTGCGGGGCTGAGCCCCCAGGTCCCTGTCCACCATCTGGCTCATCTGATTCCAGAGGCATCACTGGCTGTGAGCAGGGCCCCAGGACTGAGGTCTGAAGGATGCCCCCTTCCTTGTCCTCAATGCCTCACCTCACCCTGCCAGATCTGGCCCTGGGGAGCCAAACCCAGCTGGGGTTGGGGTGGGGCTGGCAACGAGGGGCCACCTCTGATTGCCCAAGGCCCCCCTTTTCCTGGCTCCATACCACTCTCACTGTGTCTAGGCCTGCTACCCCCCTCAGCCTCTGCACCTTTGCTGTAAATGTATTCTCTCCACCTACAATGCCTTTTCCTGCTCCTTTCCCCCTAGCAAATTTCTGCTTATCTTTTAAGACTCAGCGTTGGTATCGAAGCTGCTGTGCACTCCAGACCAGGTTCCCTGTCCCTCTTCTGTGTCCCCCCAGCTAAACGGTCTCCATCCTCCTGGGCGTGTGTCCCTGGAGGGCAGGTCTTGGGTGTCAGGCCAGCCTCTGCTTGGCACAGAGTAAGTGCTCAGTTCCCCAGACTGAAGTAAAGGCAGAGAGACTGAGTGTGAGCCCTGGAGCCCTCACTGTCATCTGTGAGGGGAGCGCGGCCCACCACTTTGCTTACGGACGGGGAGTCTGAGCTCTGGCAGCAGCGGTGACCTGCCCGCAGCCGCCTGGATGGCGGGTGGGGAGTCGAGGGCAGGGAGCCGCAAACCTGTTCTATGGGGAGCCAGATGGGAACTACGTTAGGTTCCATGGGCCATTCAGTCCTTCTTGCAAATATTCAACTGCCACTCGGGACAAAGGTAGCCACAGACAGTGCATAAGCTGGCGTGGCTGTGTTCTAACAAAGCTTTATTTACAGATTGCACATCATTTTCGTGTGTCACTAAATATGATTCTTCTGAGTTTTTCTCTAAGCTTTAGAAACCATAAAAGCCACTTCTAGCTCTTAGGCTGTCTGGAACCTGTGACAGGCCTGCAGGGATGTGGGCCCGTGGGTGCCTGGCCCCTGGTCCAGGGAGAAAGCCAAGCACGCTCTCCCTGCCCTGGCCAGCCCTCCCTGCGGCCCCCAGCTCAAACACGCGTGTGCTCAGCAAATGGAAGGAGCAAACGGATGATGAGCTAACTAACTTGCTGTCTAACCAGCCACCCGTTAACTAGGCCCTTATCTCTTATGTTCAGAGCCGCCCCCTTCCCATCTCTGGGCTGCTTCAGACCTGACTGACCCCTTGTCCACTGACCTATCTCACTGACCTCTTGACCAACCCCCATTATTCTGACCTCTGGCCAGGCCTCCTGTCAGTGGGCACTCGTTACTGCCGGGCCAGGGGCGTGCGCTGCGCCTGTGTGGTGGGGAGAGGGCTTCGGGACTGAGCAGGGTGTCCGGCTGCACCCTGGGGTGGGGAAGCACTGTCCAGGTAGACAGAGGACTCATCCCGGGCAGCAGGACACCCTGGACGACGTGGGGAGGTGAGAGCTGGCAGAGAGTGTCCAGGAGAGTGGGCACACAGTTTTCTCTCTGTGGAGGGTTGAGGAGCAGCCAAGACAGAGCCTAATCCCTTCGGGAGCAAAGGGCATGGGTCCAAGTCCGGCCCTAATGCTCACTGCTCAGCTGGGCCTGCCCACATAGTGTGAGTGAACCAGGAGGCCCCCGACTTGCCCCTTGGAGGCCTGCTCCACACCTGACACGTGGCCATCCCTCTTCCAGACTTATGCATTTGGGCTCAGCTATGCCCTGTCTCGGTCATTCATTCACTCAACAAACATCGGTGAACCTCTACCTACCTGCCAGACAGGCGCCCTTTAGATTCCAAACTGTGGAACTGACCATCCAGCAGGAAAGCCATGACAGATAAACAAGCGAGACCAAGAGTGGGGCCATTTCTAGGAGTGTAAGGACCTGGGAGTGCCGTACGGCACCGCAGGGCGACGTCCCTGGGCTGTGACGGGAAGCTGCTTCAGGCCGGCCTTCCTGGGGAGGGGGCAGTAGAGCCCAAACCTGGGTGAGGGGAAAAACCAGCCAAGCAAAGACCCAGAGGGAAGCACAGTGCACAGCCCTGGAGCAGAAGCAAGCTGCTCGGGGCACAGTCACGAGAGAGGCGAGGAGCAGTGGCTGTGGCGGCAGAGGCGGGGCACGCAGGGCCTCGCAGGACGCTGTGGACAACAGATACAAAGGCCTGAAGTGCGACTGGACTGATGTTTGTGAAGATCACTTTTTGTGGCCGCCGTTGTGTGAGGAGCTGAGGGTGGGGACTGCAGGACAAGATGCCTGTCCCTGAAGGTGCTGGGAGGGTGACACCTAGACAGGAGTCCTGCCAGGGAGCCCAGGGTTGGGTCCCCTGCTGGAGCAGGCGCAGGAGGCTGGGCAGGATGTGGGCGGTGGGCAGGCCCAGAGACTGCTGCTCTTGGCCTGACTCTGGCATTGGCTTGGCGTTTGGCTGCGGGGGAGCCGTGTGTGGGCATGTCCCTGGGCAGCTGGCCTGCCTCCCCAGAGACAGGAGCCACAGGTAGGCTGGCTCACCCAGGCCCAGCTGTCAGTGTTGTGGAGGTGAGGTGGGTTAAAGGGTGGAGGGACCTCCCCAACCCTGAAGCAGCACAGGGAACAGAGAGTGCCTTCACCCTTGCCAAGCCTTTCTTCGCTCGCCCACCCACTCCGCATTACAGTCCCACTGTGTGCCAGACCCAGCCCCGTCAGAGGGTCTGTCGAGCGAGGCATCTGCACCCGGCCTGGGATCAACCCCCGAGTGGGAGCCCCCTCCCACAGCAGGGCTGTGGGCACCTCTGGCCCAGCCCAGTGCTGGCTGAATGATGTCAGATGGTTTCTTCCCTCCTCCTAGTCCCCATTTCCCAGGGGTGCCAGGACATCTGGCCCCAAAGCCAGAAACTTGTGTGAGGTTCAGGTACTCAGTCCTGGTCTCGGACTTCCTGGGGGTGCTGGGAGTAGGCTTCTGGGTGCCACGCGGCTGACACCTGCAGGGGAGGGCGCCGAACAGTGTGAAGGCCCCCAAGCAGACAGAGCAGGGGTCTGTGGGTGAGTCCCTGTCTGTGTGCGTGAGGGGGCGTGGCTTGTGCGGACTGCACTTGGTGGTGGCTCCCAGGGCCAGGAAGGCCTGGGTGTTCTCATGTGACTATGAGCATATGCACGCGCAGCGTGATGACATCTGTGTGCTGATGTGACCGTGTGCATGTGTGCACGTCTGTGTGAGACTGTGCACGGTACACGAGTCTATGAGTGTGTGTGTGTGCATCGCACCTGTGTGAGAACGTGTGGCTGTGAGTGTGTGCAGTGTGTCTGTGTGAGTGCGCCTGCATGCATATCTGTGTGTGTGGCCTGTGCCCCTGGCGATGGTGTGGCCCAAGCCGACTCCTGTGGCCTGTTTTTCTGCCACCCCGCCCTGCTCCTCAGTGAGTGTTGACTCAGGGAGGGACGGGCGGGCTTCGTTCAGGATTTCCTGGTTGGGCAGAAGTGGTGTCTTGAAAAGGGAACAATTATGTCCTGAAGTGGACACTAGAGGGTCTGGGCTGCGCAGTGTTCCGTGGTGCCCAAGGCTGTGAGGCCACGTGTGGCCCACCTAGGCTGGGTTTCCAGAGGCAGCTACAGAAAAGCTTTGTCTCCAAGAGGGGCCATAAGATGTGCCCTGAAGTCTTTCCCCAATGCCCCTGCCCCCCTGCCAGGGCCACATGGGTTGGGGCTCTGGGCCTGGTTGTCCCCTTACAGTCACAGAGAGGAGATTGGCACAGCTTGAGGGGAGGGGGACTTTTAGTGTCCCCAGGCACTGGCTGTCCCCAGGTCCCCACCCAGGCTGGGCCAGGATATCTAGTCCCTAACCCGCTGAAGTTTTATCCCTCCACTGGCCCCACACTCTGAGGCTTGGGTGGAACCTAAGAGTGGGCAAAAGTCCCAGGAGAGCTCCACCATGTGGGGGACCCATCTGAAGTGCTCAGTCTCTCGGGGGCCCAGGAGGATTGGCCCCACCTGGCACTCCTGAGAAATGCAGAGTTTGGGGCTGTGCAGGCCTGCTGAGTCAGCACCTGGGCTTCTGTAGGGTCCCCTCCTGGAGTTGCTGTCACTTTTTGAGAGGCAATGGGTGACCAAGCTGCTTCCCTCCTCACCCCCAGAACCTTGGGGAGCCAGCCCGTGCCCTGTCTGAGGTATGCTGAGGGCAAGGCTGCCCCAAGGCTGGGAGACCGAGGGGTGGGGCTGAATCCAGAGAGGGTGGGCAGCCAGCCTGGCCACCTCTGGGCCCTCCTTTCTCTGGCCTGGGCCCTAATCTGTAGGACAAAGTGGGGATTTGCAGTCCAAAGGCTGCTAATAGGGCTACAGCTCCTCTGTCAGCACCCGCTCAGGGAGAGGGAGGAAGCTCTCCCCAGGGCACAGGGAGCCGCCTGTCCCGGCTCGTTCGGGGAAGTGGTGGGGACACAGTCAATGACGAGGAACTCTGTGGTTTCTGAGCAGGGTCAGCACAAGCAATGGCCCTCAGGAGGGTCTCCAGGGAACCCCCAGTGCAGAACCGTGAGCTCAGGCCTAGCGTGTGCGTCCCTCAGACACACTGCCCCCACCCTGCGCCCCGCCACCAGGTCTGTCTGCTGCCAGAGAGCAGGCTTCACCCCTGTATCCATGATGACCCTTTCCTTCTGAGCAAGGACTCCTTCACGCTGTCTCCATCCTGCTCCGTGTGATGGCCCAAAAGCCAGGCTGTGGGAGATGAACAGAGTCCTGGGCCCCCCTTTCTTCCATGTTGGTGCCCCCAGGCCCAGACACGGACCTACCCTGGGTTGGGGAGAAGGGTGTCAGAGTCCCTGGAGCTGCAGAGAGCCAACGCCTTTTCAAGCTGAGGGGAGGGGAGCACCCCGGGGCCCCCCTGTGCCGGGCGCCAGCACAGGGAGGTGCCAGGCTCTGGTCTCCGGCCCACACCACACTGGGCAGCCACGCGCTCGGCGGCCGTTAATAATTAACCTGAGGACTGGGCCTTGACCTCATGGGCCTCTGAGTAAACAGGGCTTTCTGGACAAGCGTCCTTAGCCTGCTGGGGCCTGCTGGCCCCCTCGTGGCCTCTCTGCCCCTTGACCTCTCTTGGCCTCGTGGTCCAGGTCTCCCTCCCCCTCCTTAGCTGGAGCAGTGGCTAGTGGCTGGGCCTCTCTGGCTCCCATGGATCAGCCCACCACCTACTCCTGCCTGGCGCCTTATTCTCACCCCATCCCTGACCCCCACCCCGTGGCCTTTGAGGTGAGCATTGCTTCTTGGACTAGGATTAGCTGACGAGTGTCTCAGCTGCAGCCTCAGCATCGCCGGGGCTTGCGGACCCAGGCGTCCCCGGCACGGCCTCAAGCCTCAACGCTGAACTGCTGTGGCCGGAGCCGGGTTCGATGTGACTCTTGTGCACACTGCCATTTGGGACCCGAATCCACTTACAGGGGCGGGCAACATGCCCCTTGGGCTACCTCGAGTGCCCCTGTGTGGACGGTCAAGATCGCCTGTCAAAAGTCCCATGTTTAAGCGCTAGCTCTGCCCTAACTGGCTGTGTGACCCTGGGCCAGTGCCCTAACTCTCTGGGCCTCAGTGTTCCCATCCGTATAAAACGGAATGGCACAGAAGTCCCTGGGCTTGCCAGCTCCAGGGTTCTAGACCTCATTCCAGCTTGGAGTGAGGACAAGGATAAGAACTTGTCTCAGGTGTCCCACACTGCCCCGGTAATCACTTGAGGACAGAGCCGTCCGGGTGGGCCTCAAGTTCCTGGCTGCCCAGCATCCACACTTCCTCCCTCCAGGGAAGCCCTGATGTTCTCTGGGGGACCAGCCTTTCCCCTCTCAGACCACATGGTTTGAGCAAGGCTGCCCCAACCCGGGGCTCTCGAGTGGGTCACGTGCTTTGGGCCTGGCCAATGGGTGTTAACTTTGAGACTTTTGTTGGAAGTGCTGGGAAATTTTTTTTCTTTTCCCTTGGGGGCAGGAGAATGGGACCCAGAAGCTGACTTGCTGAGCCCGTGGAAGGCGGAGGAGCCCAGAGGGAAGCGGAGCTCGGAGATGGACCTGGATTTCCACAGCTGCGGCGCCTGAAGCCGGCCCCACCCCGGGCTTTTCCATTACAAGTATCGTTAAGTTCCTTTTCTGCTCACACCAGTGTGAACTGGCATTCTTCTTCGATTCACAGTCCCACATGGACCCAGAGAGACCACGCAGAGGTGACCCCAAAATGCACAACAGTCACGGATACACACGCTGCTAAGCGCCTACACAGAAAATGTGGAAGGAGAACAGGCCCAGGGAGGAAGCCTGGCTTCTGTGAGAGGCAAGGGATGGCTGGGCCAGCCAGGAGCGACAGGCAGAGAGCGTGGCACCTGGGCCTTTGGAAGCCACTGGGGTTCTGGATGAGGGGATGAGGGCAATGGGTGCCGCTGGCAGGCTGGAGCCACCGACAGGGGCGAAGGTGGACGTGCTTGCATGCATACACGGACGTGCACACGCGAAGCACAGGCACACGCTGAGGTGCATGCAACGGACATTCTGTGGCCGGCTCTGTGAGCCCTCGGAGTCCCTGTCTGCTGCAGAGGCCTGGGGCTGGCTCTGCATGGGAGTGTGCCCAAGGCCACTGGTCAGGGGGTCCCCCTCCCCTGGGATCCTGGGAGTCCAAGGAACACCAGGGTGTGGCTGCCTCTGTCCTCTGCTCCACCATGGGTGGGAGGGACATCTGGGCACCAGGAGGAGCAGAGGCTCAGCCCCAGTTGGTCTCCCCAGGGCCTCTGAGGAAGGTGACCTCATGGGCCTCACGGGGCTGGGCTCAGGGAGAGGCCTTATCCTGGGGCCCAGGCTGCCTTTGTGACTCTGTTCAGTGAGGAGTCCCAGAGGCAGAGGGCTTTAGACACACGGTTCACACAACACACGCGCAGACACACGTGCACAGGGGAGGCATAGCACGTGGATGACACCCTCACAGACAGCCACCTCGTGTGGGCCCCGGGGTGGTGCAGGCGGGGGGCCTCTGTGTGGGCAGTGAGCAGAGGCAATAAACAGGGAGGCCAGTGTCCACCCTGTGTGGCTCCTAGGCTGAGGTCTGGAAAAGCCTCTTGACCAGCAGTGGGACCAGTGGGATGGGGGTCCTCCACAAGCCACACCCCTGATGTGTCTGCTCTATTCCTTTCCTTTACTTGCTTTGGCATTGGCCTGTTCCAGCCCCTTCCTCCTTTCTGACTCCTGGCTCCCTCCTCTCTCTATTACTCTCATTTTCTGTCTCCTGAGTGGCGGTGGGGGGGGGGGCGGGCACCCAATTGAGGGGCAAGCCAAGAGCTCAGGCTCAGGGTCTGTGGTCACTCGGTTGCTCGGCACAACTCTCATCTGTACGCTGCTCCCTGCCCCGCTTCCTCTACGGCCAAAGCCATCTTGCCCTTTGCTCTGGAACTGCCAGCACCCTAGAGGGGCCACTGGCCTCCTCTCCTCCCCCAGCCGCTGCAGCTCCTGCTCCTCCCCCTAGGCTGGCCTGCTGGGCTGTGGGGAGGCCACAGAGCCCGGACACGTGTCCTGGCCCCAGGCAGAACCCTTGCTCTGGCCACAGAGACACACTGGCCAGGCCCCACTCTGTCCCCTGAAATCCTTGGAGACCTGAGTGAGGCTCCTCCACGGAGCAGCTTTGACCCCCATCCTCCTCCAGGTTGGGAAACCGGCCCCAGTTGGGAGGAGAAGGCCGCTCTGAGGGCCCCTGTGGAGGGGCTCCAAGCAGAGCCGAGGCCCAGCCAGCAGTGAAGTGGGAAGAAGGACCCTGTCGCCTATCATCTCCTCACCGGATCCTCAAGGAAGAGCCTGCCCTGGACAGGGGAGCAAGAAACAAGGACTGTTTCATGGCTGTGGATCTTGCTGGGTGCGGGGGGAGCAGACACAGGGCCCTCAGCAGGGTTGGGGGGGTGTCTTCCTGTTCAGGCAACCACTGTCCTGGGGGCATTTATCATGCTCACTGCTGCCCTCCAGGCCAGGGCCTGCTGGTGCCCACCTCCAGGAAGCCTGCCTGGCTACACTAGAAGTGAAGCGGCCCAAAGCAGTGGCCTTCATCCTCATCAAGCACCTTGACAAGGACTTGTCCTGTCATACTCATCATCCTGGAAGTTGCAGGGACAGGGCTGGGCCATCCACTCTTGGAAGACCCCTCCTGCCACCCTGCCTTCCCGGGCCTCAGGATGGCGCTAGTGAGTGGGAGCCAGGGCTGCATAGGATATTCCCCGACACTACATCTCAGAATCCAGGGCAAGGCCCCAACTTCTGATCGCTGATGGGCTGGCTTTCAAGCAAGGTTTCTCCCTAGGTCCAGGACTCCAGTTGCTATGGCAGACAAGCCTGGGCAGGGTCAGGAGATGCCAGGAGCTGGAGAAAGACCAGGTGGGGGCAGCAGTCAGTGTCCACAACGGTGTCTGGCTACCTGGGTTTGCACGTGGCTGAGTGTCTAATGGGTGTTTTTCCCTCCTGGAGTTTCATCTGATATCTAGAGTGGGGACAACCTCCCAGGGCTGCAAGGTATGGTGGGTAAGCGCCCAGCCTGCTGCCTGATAGGCACATAGCCCTTAATTAATGTATCTGTTAGTCCTGTGCAGGCCAACAGGCCCAGAGGGCTGGAGAGTCGGGTCATTTCTGCAGACCTGGGCAAGATCTGCCACTGGGCAAAGTGAAGCATCCTGACTACATTTCCCCGCTCCTGGGCCCCAGTGTCCTCAGGGCACAAATGTGCGTGTGCACAGACACACCTGGCTTCCTTCCCCAGGACCCAGCCACCTGCTGGAAAACCAAGAGCTGCGTTTTCAAAATAATGATTAAGAATCAGCGTTAACTATTCAAATCGAAACTCCCCAAACCCTCTGTGGGGTACCCAGCTCCTCTGGAGCCTGTGGGTAAAAAGCTCTTACCATAGTGGAAAAAGCAGTCTGCTGGAACCGAAATCTTCCCCAATTTAGCTGAGTCATTTTCTTGTGGTTAAGGAAGTCCAGGTCACCTCTGGCTCTTCCCCCGATGAGCTAGCCTGGGGGACCCCAATCTCTACTCCCCTCAGGCCTGCCTCCAGCTAACTCCAGGGTCCTCCCAGCAGAGCCCTGATAGTAAGGCTCTCCCCCACTCCCGGCTTCCAGAAGCTGACTCCTGCTCCCAGGCGGGTGTCCAGAATGCCGGAGAACCTGGAACCAGGGCACATTGCAGAGTGAACCGTGGGTGACAGCAGAGAACTGGACAGACCCATGGCCTGGGCAGTTCTAGGGTGCTGTGCCCTGGGTGCCCACAGGCCCACTATTGTGAGCTCCCTGGGGTTTGCTGCAGCTGGGGGTGAGGACTGTGACTGTCCCTGATCCACGGAGCCTACATCTGTCAGCTGAGATCCTGATGCAAGAGCGGCAGGCTCCTGCTCAGCCTGGCCTCCCAGTGCAATGGGAGCTGCTTCTGGCTGGTGCTCCCATCTGGCTGGAGGTTGCTGCCCCTCCCCCTGAAGACCCTTGGAAAGCTTCCACAGGCCATCCTCTGGGGTGGGCACCAACCCCACTCCACTGGGCAGGGAGGGATGACGCGGGTCACCTGAGCGCTGTGTGCAGAGCCTTCCTTGCACCAAGCTGCAGCAGTGCCTGGCAGGGAGCGGAGGCTGGTTCTGTGGGCTGGGGGTCCTCCAGGTGTGCCCGTGCCAGGTGCCAGAAACCAGGGGTCTCCCGGGATGGGCCTCCACAGGAGTCCGGGCTTCCAGAGTGGATACTCTCCTGGGCTGTCTGGGAATCAGCAGGAGCCGTGAGGCTGCCCAGCTCTCTGCCTTCAGGCTTCCCTCAGGGGCCATGGCCTGCCTTGTACTTTGTGTCCTGCTAGAGAAATGGGGGTGCTGATACCCATGGCCTAAGATTGTTGGCAAATTACAGGAATGGCAGAGTCAGAGGGAGAAAGGAGGCCAAATCCACAGGTGTGTGGGTTATCGAAAGCCTTGATGTATTTGGGGGATCAGAGCCCAGATCGGACCACTATGGGGTCCAGGGGCATATCCCAGCTGGGTGTCCAAGGTCACCCCATAGAACTCCCTTAGCAAGATGCCAGGGTACAGAGCAGCCAGTGAAACACTACCTGTGGCCCAGAAGCTGTGGAGAGGGACCTGGGCCGGGCAAGGCTGTGAGGCTGGGAGTGAGTGGCAGTGCCGCGGGGGCTGGAGGGGAGGACCAGGGCCCTGCAGCAGATGCCAGGGAGGCCCACCTCCCTGAGAGCCCCTTGGCCCTTCTCAGTGCTCAGCAGGCGGCCCCTGGCCCGGCCCTGGGAGCCTCATCACTCAGAGTCATCCCACACCCACTTGGACCGCGTCCGCCCAAGGCTCTGGCAGCCCGAGTTTGGGAAATTAGGTGAGGGGGGCCTGGGACGAGGGTGAGGAAGTGAACTATTTATGTCTAAAAGTCATCTTGAGATTTTCAACATATTTTTTATTTTTTCAAAACAAAAGCCCTATACGTTTGGGGGGGAATGTGGGGGGAACCTAGCTTTGTGGGAAATGAGTCAGACAGCCATAAAATGTGTTTTTCTGAGCTGAGGGGATTATTTTACATCTTGTGGCCTGAAGACACTGAGAGGAAGCCTCCTCCCGGTCCCTGGCAGGCTCCCTGCTCGCCAGCCTGGGCCGCCCCTCCCCTGAGTCCCTCAGCTAGGGCTCATACCTCCCCGGAGGGGAGGGGGCCATGGCTGCTCCCCTAGGCCTTGCCTCTCACCCCTAGGTCTCTCCCCTCTTCCCCCCTGACCTCACCTGCATTCTTCTAGGCCAGAGTGAGGCTGCGAAGGGTGGTAGCCTCATGGTGGGTCCTGGTTTCACCATCTACAGTCCACAAATTTGGGTCAAGTCCAGTGGGCTGCAGGGAGCTTCCTACCCCTCTTCTGACGGACGGGCAGGTGGAGGGACCACCCCTCGCCTCCCCTACACAGTAGTTGACGAGATGCAACGAGAGACTTAAAAAAGCGTCTGCATGTCACTTTCTTAAGTGTCCGTAAAGGGGTGCTCAGTGAAGGGGCTTTCTGAGGGGACACCGCCAAGCAGCACCCTTACGTTCAGATAAGTGAGGGGCACAGCGGACACCCTTTGCCTTTGGAGGCCCTTCCCAAGGCCAGATGGCAGGACTGTGGCCAGCACCCCTCCCCTGAGCAGCTTGCTCCCAGCTCTGGTCCCAGGGCACAGGAAACCGATCCCCATCCCGGTGGCAGGAGGCCTCAGGAGGGCTAGAATCAAGGGGTGCCCAAGGCCCATGGAGGACAGGACCTGCGGGCTTCGAGGTCTCAAGGAGATGAGAGGCCCCTAACCCTTCATTCCCCTCCATGCAGAGGCTCAGCCTGGAGCTTCTCTGAGGACCGCCCATTGCTGCGTGCCTCCCTGGCCATCTGCCTCCACGGGCCAGCGTCGCGGACGCCACTGCAAGGTTAGTGCCTGTGGGGAAAGACCCCTAGTAGCCTGAGGTGGGGCAGAAGCTGGGAACGAATGTGGGGCCCAAATCACATTAGCTGATTTCAGACACTCGCCACCTCATTACTGTGCCTGGGACCCAGGGGAGCGCCTGACACTCAGTAAACATTTGGTGACTGAAGGAGAAGCCTTGGGTGTGTGACTCCTGTGTCTGAAGTCCTCCATTGGCTTCCCGTGGCAGTTAGAAAATGTAAAATCTGCATTTCTTCCTCTGCCTTACAGGGAGGGTGACTGCGTCATCTATTGAACAAGAAGCGACACTTTCTGTGAATCAACAGGGACGGGACTAACAGTTACTCTGAAACAGTAAAAGTAAACCAGGACCATCCCAAGCAAACTGGGGTGCGTGGCCACCCTCAGGGAGCCCTTCTCTGGCCTCACTTTCTGTGCTGCCCCCTCATCCGGCCACACCGGCCTTCCACTGGAACTTCGCTCTGTCTGTCTTTCTACCTGGAGAAATCCTTTGGGAGCCTGGATCTTTCTTGCCACTCTCCTTTCCACCAAACTCTGCCTCCCCGGGGCTTTCCCTGCCTCCCTCTGCACCAGGCCGCCTCTGCCATCAGGCCCCTTTCCTTTCCCTCCTCTCTTGCACTCGACTTTGTGCCTGAGCCCCTAGCTCAGAGGCAGGCAGGGAGTGAGCCCACAAGGTTTGGGAGCACGATTCTCAAGCATCTGTCACCTCTCGGTAAATACTTGTGTCCCCAGCTCTCATCTCCCAAGTGAAAGGCATGGGAGGCAAACTTCAGCTCTGAGGGAGGTGGGGAGGTGGGGAGGTAGGGAGGTGGGGAGGTGGGAGGCAGAGGAGAGGGGGAAACAGGGTGGGTGGCAGGCAAGCCGAGTCGGGATTCTTCCTAGCCCTGAATGACAGACACGCAGCGCTGGGCCCACGGGGTCCACCCGGAAACCAGATGCACTTTGACCTCAGTCGCTCAGACACTTCTTTTAGGAAGTATCAGGAACCTGAAAGTGACTGTGGACTGGGAAGCAGCCCCCCGGGGCACCCCTAGCAGACACACACACAGATTGTGCGGGCAGACTGAAGACACCAGATATGCTTACAATTTTCCTAATTGCCTCTGTCCTCTCTGATACTGGGGCTCTATAAAACTGTCATAGCCGTGGCTGTCATTTGGCTCCGGTTCTCGGTGCGTGCACGCTGGGTGTTTGTTTACGGAACGCAGCCGGCAGGCCTTCGTGTGGGCTCTGGCCCGCCCCTTGGGCTTCCAGGAGGGGCTGGGACCCCTCCAGGATTCCCAGACAGATTTGCTTCTCCAGATTCTTCAAAGCAAAAAACCCTGAGTATTGGTGATCACTCAGAGTCTTGGCAGAAAACTGAATTTGGCCCTGGTGTGTCCAGTGAAGGGACGTTAGCAAAGGGACTGACTATCTGTGGGGTATGACCAGGGCTGAGGGATGCAGAGGCCCTGACAGCAGCGGTCACCACCACTGCAGGCTCCAGGGGCGAGGTGAGCATCAGTGTTGCCGGAGCCCCGTGAGGACTGGGTGTGTGGAAGGCAGAGGACAAGCCACCTGGCAGCGGCTGTTGTTTCGGGGACGCGCAGATGGGGCACTGAAGCAGGCAGAGAGCAGAGATGAAACACTCTAACCCTTGTCTTCCTCACCACCCCCCAATTGCCTGCTGGCACCTGCCATTAGCCAAAGCCAACAGGAAGCCAGGCATGTGGGAGGCCCTCAGTGCGCCCCACATGGCCCAGCTCTCAGGGCAGGGCATCCCAGTGGACTGGACTTGAGTGCAAACAAAGAATAGCCAGCGTGACTGGGTAAGGCATCCTGGGCCGATTCTACGGCCAAGTTTGGTGGAAACCCTCTTCTCCTGTCCCCTAAGTCTCTCTTGAACCCGTCCACCTCTGTGCCACCCAGGGTCTCCCACCGCGATGCACCCTCCACTCTCCAGTGCTCTCCACGGCTCCTTTTGCTTCTGGCACGTTGACCAAAGTCTGAACCGCTGCTTGTGCAAGTGCGGCAGTGTGACCCCGCTGACTGACCCCGGGCCTCACCTCTCACCTCCACCCTCGCCCCCCACTCGGCTCCAGGCTCTGTGGGCACACTGGACAGTTTTCAGGATTCAGAACATCATGTTCCTTTCCGCTGCTGAGTTTTGTATATGCTGTTCCCTCTGCCCGGTTCTCTTGGTCCAACCCCCAACTATTTATAAATAAATCCCCCTAATTCTTCAGATCTCAGCTTTAAAATCACATTCTTGAGAGCAACTTCCCTGAGCCCACAAAGGGGGCAAAGGCTCCTTCTGATCACCCCTGGTTTCGTCACTGCACCGTATATGTCACAGCTGTAATTACTGAATCGGTGGAGCCATGCTCTGTGCACGGTCTGTCTCCCTAGAGAGATGGACATCACCACGAGAGCCTGCCCTGTCTGTCTGGTCTGCTGTTCTGCCTGGCACAGAGCCTGGCACATAGTAGGTACCCCCAAAACACTTGCTGAGTGACTGAAGAAAGAACTTCCAGCTTCCAGTAACAGCAAGCTAAATTATCTGGGCCTATCCTTGCACTGAAAACAACTAAAAATGCCGAACAAATTAAATATATACAGCACTATAGACATGGCAGTATAAAAGGAAATTGACAGGCCAAAATTGAGAGAAAAGACATCCAGATAGGTAAGAAAGAATAGAAGCCACTTTTTTTGATCTCCAAAAATTTGCGTTTTGTTTTGGCAGCCCGAGTGAGTGAGAGAGACAGAACTCCTGGGGCTCACGCAGGTGAGGCCATATCATAAGACGCCATCCACACTGATGTGGAACTCCAAAGGGCCGTACCCACGGGCGAAGGTGAACCAGAAGGAGAACAGCTCTCACGTGACCTTGCAATCGAAGTCTCGTCTCCTGGGTGGGCTAGGGGGCCTCCAGCCTTGAGATTGGTTAAGATGACCCTGGACTAGCAGGATTCCTCTGTGTTTAGCAGGAGAAAAAAGTGCTCCCTAGTGAAAGGTACCTTTGTCCTAAATCTAAAATTTTTCTTTCAAACAATATTTCTAAAACAATGAGCAGCACATAGTCAAAGGTGATCAGACACACAAGTAAATAAGACACTGTGAGTTAAAACTAGGATAATCAACAGGAAACAGAAGTAGACCCTTAAGAATTAAAATTGTTGCCCAGAAAAGAACTGTGCACATGGTGCTTAAAGATCACTGTAGGGAATGGGGATCTATACAAAGTGACTCAGTAGATCTGAAAAAAGGATCAGGTTGAATCTCTAGAAATAAAAACTATAATAGCTGAAGTCAAGAACACAGTGGACAGGTTTAACTGCAGAGTAAACACAACTGAGAAGAAAATCGGGAAACCCGAAAAGGAGCCGGAAGAAAGGATCGCCCTGCAGCACAGACAGACAGAAAGGAGACGTGGAGGGGATGGTGTGAGACCAAGAGGAGCGAAGGTCCAACACACGTCCACGTCGTCCCTGAGGGAGAGGACAGGGGGAGCGGGCAGAGGCGGTGTTTTGCAGATAATGTGGAAGGGTTTTCTGGACCCAGGGAGTGACCGACTGAAAGCACGCACCGAACCATCCTGTGGTAAGCTGTCCTTCGGTGACAGAGCTCCATGCTTTGGGCAACCTGGACCCAGTCTGCTATTGGCCAAGGGCCATGACGTCGTATAATACCAAATTCAATGTAGCAAAGGACACGCAAAAAAAGGTGGAAAATCACCCCCATCATCTTAGGAACCATTTGGGCAGCCCTGAGATGACCAGAGCTGTATTTTCCTGTTCCTTTTCCCCTTCCACAGGCCTTGATGACCTGTCACTGCGAGAGCAGAATGCCCTTCTCCAGGGTCCCTCCACAGTCACCTGGGGTGCAGTGGCATGGGTGGGTGGAGTGAAAATCGCCCGTCCCACCCTGACGCAGTACTAGCAGGACGTCCTCCTCCCACACACTGTGCCCCTTCTCTCCTCTGACTCTGGTCTGCCCGTGGCTGGGCTCTGGTCTGGGCTCTTAGGAGTGGAGGCTTGGCGGGGACTTACTGACCGGCTGGCTGATATGGTCTGGTTATGGCTGGGGTGGAGGACCTGAAAGAGGAGTATCCTTTTGCTGAGATTAAAGAAGGCTTGATGATGCCAGCACCACTTTAGGGTCCTCCAACCCTAGGCCTCAATATGGGCCAAGGAGCTCTAATGCCCCTCATTGTCTAGCCCACCAACTCATCTACAACTTGGATGGCAAGGATGTAGAAGCTGGACTCCACAGACAGCAGGGGACTCATCCAACTCTCGGTTCTGTAGCCCCTTGGCTCCCAACCCTGAGCTCTCTTGGGCGGGAGAGTGACCTGCCTGGCAGGTGGGTAGTTTGTTTCTGACTCATACTCCCCTCTTGGCTGCCAGGTGACCTTGTCCCGGTCCTCCTTCGTGTGACTCGTCCTGGGATCAGGTTCTTGTGGTTCTGTTCTGGAGGGACACCCATTCATCATCTTGCCTCTGGGAATCCTGGCACACCTTTCAGACATGCTCAAACAGAGAGGCTGCCAAACCTGTGCCTGGTCACACAGCAGGTGTGTGGTGAGGTGAGGACATACATGGTCTCACGCCCCCAGTGGGTAGAAATGCTGGCCCAGCCCTGTGGAATCAATATCGAGCCTGGGCACTGAGAGCAGCGCCAGAGCAGAGCTTCCCGCAGCCCTGGTCCCTCCCGTCCTGGCCTTCTGGCACGGGCCAGGTTTCCCCAGCGCCAGCAGCAGGCCCTCCGCCCACTGTGCTGAGTGGGTCCTGGTCCCAGTGTCTGGTCTCATGGGGAAAGCAGAAAAGGATGGCCAGCTGCACTTGATCTTCCAGCCCGTGACGAGTAAAGATAGGGGAGCATGTGGGCCCCCAAACCTGGCTCTGCAATGTCTCTGATGTGCCATTCTAATTTCTAAAATTCTCAAAGATGTTCCAAACAACACGCAGTGGATTTAATTTAAAAAATTAAAAACTAAAGTAAATTAGTTAAAGAATGTTGGGTGGAGGTGGGGGAAGGGGAGGGCGTCATGGAATGAAGCCAATGAGAGTCTTATGAAAACATGAGTGTTTCACTCTCCTGTGTGGATTTGGGTGTGGAGGGGGTGCAGCTCTTTCACTGGACGCAGAGAGTAGGCATCCAGGTGCTCACTCTGCCCCGACCCTGGCCTCCTCGCTGGCCCCGGAGGGCTCGGCTCCGAGGCCAAGGTACTGAGCAGCTGGGCTTCTGGTGAGCCTGGGTGCTGTGCAGGGAGCAGAGGGCCCGGGCGGGCTGCTCTGCTCTCGTGCGGCTCACACACACCCCGGGTAGTGCCGTCCTCCATAATTATGTAAAGTGCACATCACTCAAGATGCTCATCTTGCCTCTGACACATTTCGGGCTGAGAGCCATGGTCCCCACCTCCTCTGGTTCAGGGGCCCAGCCCACGACTCACATGCCTCCACGTCTCCCCAGTGAGATTGCTCCTCCGGTGGAGGTTGGTAGGGCTTTGGTTAGTTGGGGAATTGCTCTTGGGAGGACACTTTGCCCCTCTTGGGAGTGAAAGCTCCTCCAGCTTCCAGCTCAGAATCAGCCCCAAGTCCCTGCTCTCACGGCACGCTCCTACATCTGTGCCTGCGCCCACACGGTGCCTCTCTCCCCTTGGGGTCATCCACAGCCCAGGCCTGTCCCCTCTCCTTTGTACTGCCCTGGACCAGCCTGGCTGGCTTGTCTGCGGAGGGGCCAGTGACTGAAGGCCTCCTGGCCCCTCTCTATACCTGCTGCCCTCCCTTGACAAGTGGCATCCAACTGTTTCCTGTGCTTGAGCAGTGTGTGTGTGTGTGGTGGGGGCAGTGGGATGCGGGCGGTGTCCAAGAGCTGCTTTCCTTCCTTGCCTGAGGGGTTTGCTCATTAACTCAAGTAACTCTCGAGGTGGTGTTCCTGGCAGCAAAGGGAAAAGCAGGGTAGCTTTCTGGAGCGATTTCCTATTGGTGACCCTAGGTCTGGGGAAACTCAGCCAAGGCCTCTTCCCACCTGCCTCTGCAGCCCTCTCCTTACCCCTGCAGACCCCTAGGAGCTTCCCCGGCTCCAGGAGTCCAGTCAGGCCTCCCCATGGGGCGGAGGGTGGCCTCCCTCCT
The DNA here is from genome assembly GCA_004024845.1 of Tonatia bakeri. Lineage (NCBI taxonomy): Eukaryota > Metazoa > Chordata > Mammalia > Chiroptera > Phyllostomidae > Tonatia > Tonatia bakeri. Next base: position 272,745 of record PVIA01000696.1, on the reverse strand, counting down.
TATGTCCTGGGGTTGAGCTATGTCAAGCAAATGGGAACCAGCTGTTTGACCAAGTACTGAGATGACCCAGTGGGGGACAGAAAGGGGTGAGGGGGCAGGAGGTGTCCCCTGGACACATGTAGCGTATCCTTTTGCTCTCTTGCCACCAGCAAGGGAAGGGCAGGGCCACCCTACACACCCCCTTCTCCTGTGACATGGGAGAAAGAGGTTTCAGCTTCCCAAACAGAGAGGAGTTACTGGGGAGGGCCCAGGGTTGGGAAAGGAGGAGGTCTCAGGATCTGGAGAGGCTGTCACCCCAGTGAGAATGCTTGTCCTCATCGAACAGGAGTCGTCACCTAGGATTCTGCACTTGCGTCAAGAATCTTTTACTGGAACAAGCACTCGGACACCTGGCCACCTCTGCCGAGAGCAGTGGAGGAGGGTTTGACTTCGGCCTCAGCCTTCAAGGTCACTGGCAAGAGGACTCTGCACTCAGGAGGAGCTTGTTAAGTGCTTTCTATAGCAAATGAAAGGCATCCTGGTAAAAAAAAACTTCAAGCAACATTAAAATGACTTCTGGAGCTTGATTATTCTGGGTGCTGGATTTTGCCGTAAATTATCCACACGACTGTCTCCTTCCAGGGGCGTTGGCAGGGACCCAGGTGTGGCCGCCCCCTCCCGCTCTGCCTCCTGCCCTGACACACGGCCACGGCAAATCTCACCAGCTTGGGCCAAGTGTCTCACAAGCTTTGCTTGTTCACCTTTCCCAACAGCTTGATGACATATACTAGTTTTGCATACCTTTTGCATAAAAGGAAATGGAAGCTTGGAGAAATGAAGAAACTTGGTGAGGGCCACAGAATTAGTAAGAGGCACAGCCAGGAGTCAGCTGGTACCAGGCTACATGGCCCTCGGGAGGAGGGCCACCCTGACCGTGGCATGAGAGAAAGAAGAAACTGCTGCTTCTCACCTGTGAGCAAATTGCCCCCTTACAGAGCCCAGCTCAGTGCACACCTCAAGCATGTCCCACACCAGGGCATCTGGTCTGCGAGATGCTGACTGCTGGCCTACTCCGTGCCTGGCTCTGCAGGAGAGCAGCAGTGGCCTTTAGCCCACACTCACTGTCACCAGCACCAGGCAAGTGGCACTTGCATTGCTGAATCAGACATAGTCTTAAGCATTGCAGCCACTAGTGACTTCAAATTGTTCTGGGAAAAGTCCTTCGTCCTGTGGATTCCTGGGTTAAGGCCAATTAAAGTGCTGCCAGGTAGGGCTTATTCCCTATAAATCAGTGGGAATGTGGTCACATGAATTTTTAATATCAGATTAAAATCAAATTAGTGGGAAAATTTAGAACAAATTGCCTTCAAGTACAGTGAATGAGTCTATTTTTAAAATGTTACTGCACCAGGCGAAAGAGCGAAGCACGCACATTTCCTAACAGCACAGAGACAGCGTGGAGGGTGATTTGTCATGCTTAGTCATGGTAATTGCTCTACCAAAACTGAAGAATCAAATAAAACGTGTTTGCAAATTGTAAATCATCAAGGGCACTTTGGATGGGTCCTAACCTGATGTGGAAGGTCACAGCGGCTCCCTCTGGGGCAGGTGCCCCGTCTCTGATGCAGCCTGGCCCCCAAGTCGTAAACAGGGGCTGTGCTGCCACGTCCACCTGGGACCACTGCCCAAAGCGTGAGGGAAAGGCCGCCGCAACCAGGCACGTTTTTTCACCGAGAGCCATGCGGACCAGTGGCCGCTTGGGAAGGAGAGGCGTTCTCTCTGGTGAGGGGTTGTCTGCCACTTGTCAAGGAGCAGAAATACCTTCAGATCCAGAGGGTTTCAGGTGGGCCGTGATGGTTCCACTCAAGACCTGTCTCAGTCACTGGGTGACAAGGCCTAGTCCCAGGCCACATTTGGCCACTGTTGTTCCCGCTCGTGGGCCACAGTCCCTCAGTAAAGGCTTTGTCGGTCATCCTGGAGAGACACAGAGGCCTGAGAGATTTTTATTGCAGAAGCACGAGGTCCCAGCTGCCTGCTCCAGCAGCCTTGGGGTGCACGGCGCTGCCCCCCTTGAAATCCCACCTCCTTCCTGTACACTGTCCCTCAGAGCATGACCATCTCGTTTGGCCCGGATAGGCCCTGCTTCTGGAGGTAAAAAAAAAAAAAAAATCACACAGAGGATTATCTAGCACCAGATGGGTTACCTTTCTTCAGATTCTTGCATTAAAAAATTAAATTCACAGACACCATGACTCATGCAGAATGAGCCTTATTTCAAGTGCCCTGGTGTTGTCTTCCACACGGTGTGCCTGGTCCCTCGCGCCCCTGCCTAGTGCACCTCAGGCCAGCTCAGCGAACCCTGAACGACGAGCAGAGAGTAAGGATGTTTCCACAGGAGGAAAGAAAGACTTGCACAGGGATCTGTGCGTTCACACACGTGTTGAAGGCCTGCCGGGGGCCAGATGCTGAACATCCACTGGGGCCAAGTTCAGCAGGAGGCCAAGACAAGCAGGATCCCAGGTGAGTTTATGTGATTCGGTTCCAGGAGCTCATGGTGACCTTGGGGAGAGCAGTTTCCAGGAGGCCGAGGGTGAGGGCGAAGAGTGGGGACAAGGAGACAGGGAAGACAGAAGGTCAAAAAATGGCTCTCTGGTTACAGAAGAATCACAAAGGATATTTTTAAAACAAGCCAATTCCTATCCCAACTTGTTGAATATGAGAAAACTTCATCTTTAAGTCCATCTCGGGTGGACCTCCAGACCACAGTCTGAAAAATGGGGCTGTAGAAGAGTCTGGCTTGTCAGCTCTGCCTAGAGCAGCAGAAGACTCTTTTCCCATGGTCCTCACCGAGCCCTTTCTGGGCCCCTCAAGGCAGTCAGGGAGTGTGGACCCCTGTGCCCTGTTCCTCTAGCAATCTTTCTGGCTTCTGAGAGCACATTGGTCTTGCTGCAAGTGTCCACCACTCTGTAACCTAATGGGGACCTCTGGGTGCAGGTCCCATGGGGTGCCCAATACCATCTGCTGTTCTCAGGTATGGCTTGGGCAGAGCAAATTAAGAGAAAAGGCATCTGTGGAAGCTATCACCCAGGGAGCCTTGTTCCTAGTGGGTGGGGCAAGAAGGCCAGAAAATAATAAATAAAAACAAAAGTGAAGGGAAGCAACGCTCTTGGGTGCCAGAATGGGGCTGGCCAAGGCTGTGGCTGCCTGAGTAATGGGTTCCACATTTGTTTGGCTCTGTCTGCAGCGACCAGGATCCAGGATGCACAGAGGGCTTTGCAGGGGCTGGAGGGGAAAGCCCTGCTGAGGCCAGCCCTAGGCAGACCCTTGCGATGGCCCCATCCCCAAGCCCCCAGGCAGGTCACAAGGCAGCGAGCTCTTGCCCCAGCACTCCTGCCTCCTCCCTGCCCCCGCCCGAGGCTCCTGGGTCCCTGCCGGCCTGCACAGATTGTTCGTGTTATTAATGCCGATTTCCCAGAGATTCCATCTGGCTTTTTAATTGTTCTGGGATGGGGCTAAGATGCTTTGATAGTGAATCGGTATCTTTCCTATGTCTGCTTAAGTCAAATGCTCCATCCACAGAGAGGGGATGGAGGAGGGGAGAAATGGGGATGTCCAGAGATGGGAAAGAGTACAAGTCTTTTACAGAGGCAAGGGAGATCTCTCAAAGGTGCTGGTGGTTTAGTTTAATATAAATAAAAGAAAATAAGAGAAAAGCCTACCTCTACCCACCAGCATAAAAAACAACGGGGTGGGATATCCTGTGTGTCCAGGCAAGGACTCTACCCTGTGTCTGCAGAAGGCCTGTGGGTGCCTGGAAGGAGGCCTCTGGGTTTCTGCCCCCTCTTGGCCTGCAGCAGGAGAGACCTCCCTTTTCCTCTCCCTACTGCATCATCTCCTCCCATGAAATCAGCTGCTCGTGGAGGAGGCCTGGCAGGTTCCTGCCTGGAAAGGAGGGGGCGGGAGACCTGGGAGGGGCAGACACTCCTCACCAGTCCCAGTGGCTCATCACAGGTGTCAGGGCCCCACCCCACATTCACAGATTCCCAGGAGATCCAAAAGATAAGGGTGACATTCGTGACAACGCTAAACCATCAGGAGGCACCTGGCAGCAAAGGAGTGCCTCCCTCTCTCCCTTCTGCCCTTGCTCCTTTCCTGCAGGCTGGTTCCCCTGAACAACACTCTTGGGGGACACCAAGCTGTGGTGGTCTACCAAGGGGTGAGGTGCCTGCTAACCCTCATGGGAGAGTGCAAGGCAGAAGCATCCAGGCCTGTTGGAGTGGGTCCATGGCTGTAATGGGTCAAAGCTGCTGTCTCCAGGAAGTCTTCCCTGGTGGCCTCTCTTCACACTTTGAGTTTCCTTTTATTGCAATTATCACTCTTAAGACAAATCTGAATGTCACAAGGCTGTGAGATCCCCAAGAGTAAGACCCGAGTCTTCTTGTTTCCAGCTGAACGCCCCATCCTAGGCACAGACCCTGGCATCCAGTAGGCAACCGGTAAATACTTGGGGTGTGTTTGGTGTCAGGCTTTTGGAGTAGTTCTTCATAAAGACCGAGGTCAGGAGGGGAACTGTGGGGGGCCCTGCAGGAAGCAGTGGGTGGCAAAGAGTGGCTCTCCCCAGGGGCCTCTCTGGCCGGCACAGAGCATGAGTTGCACAGGTTCACCCCATGCTGCCCCCTCCTCCTGGCAGGCTGCTCTATCTATTGGGGGCCACACAGGGGCCCCCAAACCCCATCCCTTTCCAGGGGCTGGCTGTGGTTGGATCCATCTTGCCCCAAAACAAAACCTGGACCTCGGGATCTGCAGCGGGATTGGTATCCTTTCCTGAGCTGACAGCTCTGATAGAGGAAATCCCTGGAGATGGGACAGTGTGGGGGTAGGGGGGGACTGAGGGCAGGAGGGCTGCCCCTCCCCCACCCATCCTGGGATCTGTTCTGGGGGCAAAGGGGGAAGCCAAGGCTTGGCCCCCTCGAACAAGAAAAACTGGAATTAGCACTGAACTCAGAGAGGGTTTGCTGGGGCCTAGCAAGTTGGGGCCTGCCCCAGGCCTCTAGACAGGCGGCGGGGCTCTGCCTCCTTGGTTCCCAGGCAGCGGGGCAGGCTGCCGCCTCCTCACTGGGCTCGTGGCTTTTCCTCTGCCAAGGGCGGCCATGGGTGAGGAGGCGGCAAGACACAAGACAGAAAGGGGGGAGCAGGAAGGGGGCAGGTCACCCCCATTAACCTCACAGGCAGGTAAAGCTAAAGCTTTCAGAGTTTAAGAAGAATGTGTAATTTCTTGAAACTGTCCCAGCCCACATTGGCATGCACTATAAGCTGCTCAAGTGCACACTCTCAGAGTGAAAACAGAAGGTAAAAATTGTTTTGCCTTTTGCCCTCAGAAAGAGTCAACTCAGAAGACCCTGCCAGCCTCCTGCGTGACTTCCTCCCAGGCCCTGTTATTTCAGGCCTGAAGGTGCACCCTCCCTTGGCTGGTTTTCACTGCTGCCAAGAGGGTGCCGGGTGCCTGTCCTCACAGGGCAGTCGTCCAAGGTGGGGCTCGTTGCAGGATGGACACAGTGGGCAGTGTGGATGTTGGGGTTGGCTCATTGCCGGGTCAGACACCCACTGCAGGCCTGCTGGGGACCCCTTTCTGGGTGGACTGGGGCAGGGAAGGTGTGGAAAGCCGGTGGAGGGGTGCCCAGTCTGCAGGCTGCCATCCGGGGCCCTGCTGGGGTCGCCTGCAGCCACACGGCCCAGAGCAAGGGGAAGGGGTGGAGGGCCCTACAGCTCGAGGCCTCTCCCTGCCTGCTCAGGAGCAAAGGCAGGTGTGGGAGATACTGTTCCAGAGCTGGAGCTGTGAGTGGCTCAACGTGAGCGTGGCCAAAGGGCCCCTGGAGCCCGGACAAGTCCTGCCCGAGCCCAGAGAGGCTGTGGCAACTTCAGGCAGGGCGCTCCTTCTCCGTGGCCCTATTCCCCCAGAGGGCTGATGAGAGGCCACACAGCAAGGTCCCACAACCCCTGTCCCCAAAAAGTCTCCAGCCAGAGACTCTCCTCAGGCATTCTCAGCTTGGAGGCTTGTCTTCCTTCTGTCATGTGTTTGCCTTGCTGGGAGAAGTCACCCTTCTACTGTAAAGAGGGGCTCAAGATGGGTGGAGAGTGAATAAAAGTCAGGCTCTCAGCCAGAAAATACGCTGTGATTATTTACAAATGTGACCTGGCCCACAGAAAACCATGGAAGTAGTTTTTTTTTTTTTTTTGGTTTTAAAAAGACACCAACATTTACTTTGATACATTTATATTATATATATAATACATAAAACATCTAACATGAAACTCTGATGTTCTCCCCAAAAGAAGAGAACCAAGCCGTCCTTCCCGGTCCCCAGCCCTGCGATCGGAGTGCTGGCTGGAGGCCCCTCCCTCCCAGGCCTGAGCCAGGGCCTCCGTGGGGGGACGAGCCTGCGGGCAGCCTGGGGCCGGAGCAGAGCAGACCGAGGCCCACAGCCACCCCCAGGGAAAGCTGAGGGGAAAGGGGAAGCCCATCTCGCCTCTTTGGTTCCCCTGGGAGCAAAAGCAATCCCAAAACCAAAAGGAAAGAGAGCCGCAGACCCTCCCTGCAGCTGCTGACGAAGAGTCTCATTTTGGCAAGTATCTGAGCAAAACCAAAACAAAACAAAAACCAAAGAAAATGGTGGTTTAGCATAGACATGCACATTCACATTGCACAAGGCACCACTGGGACACGAGAGGCCAGATACAAATGTTGATATCGGCTGATAAAGCAAAATATTTGGAAAGCTTCTCATAACTCGAGTCCCTCTGGGACGGACTGACTGTGCTCCGCATTTGTATGGCAATGCTGCCGACTGACAGGACAGACGTGGCTGATGCTCCCAGGGTCCCTTCACCTGCCTCCAACCCTGGACGGGAACTCTCTGTTCTGGGCTTCCACCAGGCCACCACTCTTGTGAACACAGGTCCTTACAGCTAACCCACACCAGCTTTCTGGTCTGCCTGGGAGTGAGGTCTCTCACTGGTGACGCTAATATCAAAGAGTTCTGCCCTGGAGGCCCAGCCTGGAGTAGGCTGGGAGGTTAGAGGCAAGGAACTAGGGACCCTCTGCCTTTGTGGGTCCCAGGGGAACCTAGGGGAACAACCGTAGGTTCAGAGCCCCAGATCCCTGTGTTTCCTCCCTCCAAGGACAAGGAGCTAAGGAACAGCTGGGGACTGGCTCCCTGGCTCCCTGCTCTCCCTGAACTTTCCTCTGCATGGGGACTGCACCCCTCCTTCTCTCATGGGGGCCAGCTGCAGCCTTGCAGCCTCGGGAAGGAGGCAGGAACCTTCCAAATAAAATGACAAGGCACATATTTGCTCCCCCTACTTGGTAGGAATCAGAGCTGTGAGTTTGCACTTCCAAGGCACAAAGTTATTCTTTAATACTAAAGTTGCCAGGCTCCCTGCTTGGCCCCACGACGCTTCTCCTCTTTTACAGGAAGAAACTACTGCCTGACCCCTCATGTAGGACGCACCGTGTCCCGCGCAGAAGAAAGCAAGGGGCACGCGCCGCAGGCCAGGCTTTCAGGCGGCATCAGAATCTCCTAGTCCTGGCATGCGCGGCTCTGAGAGTCTTGAGATCCGGAGCCCCGAAAGCACTCCCTAGGTCCCAGCCAGGGGCCGGCCCACAGCAGTCTCGCCGCCGCTCCTCAAGAGCAGTTGCCCATGGCCTTGACCAGGGAGCTCTCGGGCAGCTGGCGGAAGATGCCCCGCAGAGTGTCCAGTTCGCGGCTCAGTTGTTCCACCCGCTTGCGCAGGCGGTCATTGTCACTGGTCAGCTCCAGCACCTTCTGCTGCGTCTCCACATTGCGCTGCTTGGCCTTGTCCCGGCTCTTGCGCACGGCGATGTTGTTGCGTTCGCGCCGCACCCTGTACTCGTTGCTATTCTTGTCCACCGACTTCTTGGTTTTGCCCCCGCCGCCCGCGCGGAGGTCGGAGTGCGCGGCGGTCAGCCCCTTGAGAGCGCCGCCGGAACCGGGAAGGCCAGCGGCGCTGAGCGCTGGCGCTGGATGCGGGCTGGGCACGGGCGTGGGCGGCGGCGTGGGGTGGCCGGGCTGCAGGTGCATGGTGGTCTGGCCGCAGTGCGCGATCTGGAACTGCAGGTGCGGGGCAGCCAGGTGCGCGGGTGGCGGGTGCGGGTGCGGTGGTGGCGGCGGCGGCGGCTGGTAGGGGAAGAGGCCGGCCAGCGACAGCTGTTTTGCCTCGTCCTCCTCGCGCGGCTCCTGCTTGATCACGAGCGGCCGCAGCGCTGGCGCCCCGACGCGCTCGTACAGGGGCTCCAGCCTGCCGTCCAGGTAACCGACTCCCGAGCAGCCGTAGCTGGGAGGGGGGCCGTGCGCTCCCCCGGGCATAACAACCCCGCCGGGGCCCACCGGGGCGCCCGGGTAGTCAAAGTCGCTGCCGCCGCCTCCCGAAGGGGCCGCGGCCACCTTGGCCTTCTCCTGCTGCCGGCTGTGCTGGAACAGGTCGGCCAGGAACTCGTCGTTGAAGGCTGCGGGGTCGATGTAGGCGCTGATGTCGATGGAGGTCTCGTGTTCACAGATGCCGCCCAGCGGCTCCGGGGCGGCAGGTGGGGCTGGGGGCTGTGCAGGGCCAGCGCCCCGGGCAAAGCCGAAGACCGCGCTGCTGGGCGCGTGCTGGGGGCTCTGGAGATGGCTGCTCATCGGGGGCCGCGGCTCCACCTCGTAGAAGTCGGCCGACTCCATGGAGGAGCTAGAGTCCTCCCGGCATGGCGAGCCTCGGCGGCCTCCAGGTTGCGCGGGGCGCCGCTGCTGCCGCCGCCCACCGGGAGCCCCTACTAGCTTGCGCCCGCGCAGCTCCGGGTCGCGAATGGCCAGGCCCGCGCGGGCCCCGCATTTATACTGGAGCTAGCTGTCGCCCTCTAGTGTCCCGTCAGCGGCGACAGCGAGCGGCGCCTCCTGGGTCTTAGGGCCTGCCCGTAGGAGACGGCTTGTGGGGCCGGAGCGCAGAGGAGGCGGGAGAGCCCGGGACGCGACTCCCACTGGCCCCTGCAACCGGAGCAAAACCGTGACCCGCCCGCGGTGCCCACCCCTCGGCCGAGTTGGCCCCCCCCACAAACACGTGGTCCGTGGTGGGCCCCCCTTCCCTAGCCTCTGCCAGACACCCACTTCCAGCCAACGGCCGGTGAGGCCAGGAGCACCCAGCCGCCGAGCAGAGGGTTGGTGGAGGGCAAGTGTTGGTCTCTGAGCTGCTGTGGCGCCGGCTCACTTTAAAGACCAGAATCAGTCCCGTGCAGGATCGGGGTTTCTGGAGGGCGGCGACTTGGAGAAAGAGCTGGGGTTGGGGTGGGTGACAGAGAACCGTTTTGGAGGTACGGCCCACCGCCGCGCCGTGGAGAGGTCCGGAGCGTCCTGATTTTGCGTCTTTACCTGTGGTCTCCAGGCGACCCCACGATTCCATGCACCTTTCCCCAGCTCCGCCTCTCACAGGACTTTGGAGTTCCAAGAGCTTTGCATTGCCGGGCACTAGGACCCTGCAGGGAGCGGAGCGGAGGGGAGGCGGCCGCGGCCGGGGACCGGGTGGACTCGTCCGGTCCGACCTCCCGGGCTGGAAAACTTTTTCTTTTTTAATTACTTCTCGCCGGAGAGTTACGGTTGCTAAGCGCGCGGGGTTTGGCGCGGCTGTCCCTCGCGGGTCCGCCAAATTTTTCCTGTGCGACGGGCAGAGCTGGATTCTGGGGCTGGGGCACCAGAGCGAGGGGGAGCGCACGGAAAGAGGAGGCGAACTTGCCTCCGGAACGGGGATATCGAAGTGGGCTAACGTCAGCCGGGTTGGAACCCACTGCCTTCTCCCCTGCTCCCTATGCAAATGGGCTCCAAGGCGGCAGCAGGGGTTCAAGGGAGCCCGGGTCTTGGAGTCTCTGAGGCCCAGGGTCCGAGCGCTTACTGGGAGGACCCTGCTGGTTGGTTCTCAGGATGCCGGGTTTCCCGAGATCCTGGGGGGAAGAAGTGGCCAGGCCCAGTTCCCTGCCCTCGCCCCCGACCTACCCCCTCTCCGGCGCTGCGCCACCTCCGAACTCATTGGGAAGATTTTTTGGCGGCGGGTCTCCCCAGCCACGTGGCTCCTCGCGCATTTTCTGTGGGGATCAAGGGGACTGCGGGGCTCACAGGAGACCTCATGGACCCAAAAGTCGCCCTTGCCACTACCCTCCTCCCCCACCGCCCTTACGACTTCGTGCTCCGAAGTCCAACGCTCCCTGGATGTTGATTGGAGGTGTGCCTGCCTTAGAAGCGCTGGGCCGCGCTGGTCTAGACCCTCTCGCAGACAGCAGCCTTCCAAGGCTTGGCGAGGCGCCACTACCTGCCCAGGAGCCCTCAAGGCCAGCGCACAAACACGGGCCGGCCTTCCACCGGGGTCACGGGAAAGAAGCAATTTTAACTGCGGAACGCACCCTGTGCTCAAATCAAGTTTCTCTATTCATCATATTTCTGATGATTAATGAACCGACTGCTTCGTTTTTTAGTCCAGACCTCAAACATAAAATGTTTTTAGCTTGATTTTGGACTGGGAGCCAAAGCAGATATGTTGAATAAGTAACCCCTGTGAGCTGAGGAGCTGCTGTGCCAACCAGCACCTGGGGAGCCTGCAGAGAAACTCGGAGGGGCTTTTCAACTTTCCCGCGGTGCTAATAATAATGGCCGTCCCAGGGCGAAGGGAAGGCTGCTGGAAGTGTCCTGTTCACAGCGTCCACACCTGGTTTCCTGTCAGGGTTGCAGGTGGAGCGTCCCCCCTTGAACCGGGGGAGACCCCGAGGCTCCCAGGGCTGGGGGAGCGCTGGAATCAGGCCTTGTCAATACCGGTATGGGGGTGAGAGAGGCCCCCAGAGGGGCCCACACCCAGGGCTGCATGTCCTTCCACAACAGAACCAGAATTTTCCCCACAAAGCCAGCTTTGTGCAAGGTGTTTAGTGTCCGGAGATGAGTAGGAAGTGGCCTCTGCCCTCTTGGAGCTCTGGGCACTTTTGGGGAGACAGGCAATGCAGGGAGGGAGTCCGCTGGGAAACAAGGGACTGCTCACAGAGGAGGTGCCATGGACAGGCCAAGCGACGGGAGTGGGCAGAGGGGCTTCGCCCACTCGTGTATCAAAGGGCTGGTAGGAGACACGAGTGGGGATGAAGGACGGATGTGCTGAGTGATGACGGGGCGCCCCGCCCTGATGAACAGGAGCCTCTGGAGGGGGATCAGCAAATTTTGTCTGGGGAGGTGCTGTGGGCTACATTGTGTTCCTCAGTCCAATCCATTCTTTGAAGCCCTAACCCCCAATGTGGCTGTAATCTGGAGATTTTTTTTTTTTTTTGCAAGGGGCAGTAATTAAGATTAAATGAGGTCATAAGGGTGGGGTCCCAATTGGATAGGATTGGTGGCCTTGTAAGAGGAGAGAACGAGATCCCCTCCCCTCTGCCCTACCTGGCTAGAGCACCTGGCACCAGCATCGGCACCATCTGAGGACACAAGGACCACGGTGTCTGCAAGCCAGAGAAGAGAGCCCTCGCCCAAACCTAGCCATCCTGCCACCCTGATCTTGGACTTCCAGCTTCCAGAACTGTGAGGTTAACTTCTGTTATTTAAGCCACACAATTTGTAGCTATTTTGTTATGGCAGCCTAAGCTAAGACAGGACGTCAGAGAGGGCTTCATGTAAGAGTGGGTCTTTGAGCTGCGCCTTGAAGAATGAGCAGGAATTTGCTAGGATAGGTAGACGGAACGGCAGGTGCAAAGGTGGAGAGGCTATGAGTTCACAGCAAGTTCTGGTAACAAAGGACAAGACGTCTGTTGGGCTGGAGTGCAGGGATTGCCAGGGAGGGGCCCAGATAAGGCTGCATCTGAGGATGGGGCTGGGTTTATGGCCTGGGCCAGTCCAGGTGAAGGAGAGAGCTTGTCTCCCAGGCTTTTCCCAGCCAGCTCTCAGCAGGCGGGCACTGTGATCTGCTCCTTGGCTTATCCCCCTCCAGACTCTTCCTTAGGTGGGCATAGATTCCCGGCACAGGACTGCAACTCTGCCCATGCCCCCTGAACACAACCCCCACTCCCATCGCCTCTTGGACTGGGCGTGAGCATACTGCCAAGTACCTGGTAACACGACCCATGTTACCCAGGTAGCTAGTTGCCTCTGGGTTGTTTGAACAGGAAATCCCTTGGCCTGGTAGACTCCCCACCCCAAGGGAAGGGAAGAGCCAGACGAGGGCACGAGGGGGCCCTCTAATGTGAGGTCCAGCTCAGGGGCCCTAGCACCTGAGTCTAAGCAAAGTACTGGGGTCTGCCGGGCAGGGTCCCAGGGCCCTGGCTGGCCTGGCTCTCATTCACTGCAAGCAGGAGAACAGTGACACCGGTGCTTCTGGCCTTGTCTGGAGGCCCCTGGCCCTGCTTCTGTTGGATGGCATGTCAGCAACAATTCTGAACCGATATCCGCAACGCATCCCTTCTCTCACCTCACCACAGGCTCCCATTCCAGCCATCTCACCGCTCACCCGGACCACCGCAGCAGCCTCTCGTGGTCTCCCTGCTGCCCCGCTGGCCCCCTTGCCCCCAGCGTTGTCCACAAAGCCACCCAGGTTCCCATTAAACATTCACTGGGGCCATTTCACTCACCTACTCCAACCTCCTGTGACCTTCCTTTGCATGTGGAAGAAGACACGTGACATGCCACCTTGGCCACAAGGCCTGCATAACTTGGCCCTTTCCTCTTCTAGCTCCTCAGACTCTTCTTGGCTCCCAACTATTCTTTGCCAAGGTGAGTGTCTCCCAGCCTTGGGGAGCTTCCTTTGGCTCTGCTGGCTCTCTGGAATGTTCTTCCAAAATGTTGGCATGGCTCCTTCTTCCTGTGAGTCTCACCTTATCATGGAGGGTCCTCTCAGGTAGGAATTGCATACTAGCCAACCACCTCTCCCCCTCCTCCCCGCCACACATACACCACCCCTGAGGCCATCATATGCTTTATTTTCCTTGTAGCACTCTCTGGAAAATGGTCTTGTTTACTTACTTCACTTGTTCCCTGCCTGGTCTCCCCCACCAGAATGCCAGCTTCACAAAGACAAGACCTGGTCTGTCCTGTTCTGCCTATTTCCAGAGCTAGAACAGGCCTTGGCATATGGTAGGGCCTCAAATATCTGTTGACTGGACAATAATGGATTCTGTTCAAGAAAACTGCTACCCAGCCATCCTCCAGAACTCTAAGCTTATTCGCAGGACTAGGAGGGCTGCTCAAGGGTGGCAGCCCAGAGGATGCTGGGCAAGACCTGACCCCTAGGTCAGAGCTCCCTAGGGCAGGCCCATCGGAGCCTTCCGCAGCTAGGGCCTGGAGAGTCTACACAGTGCCTCCAGGCTAACTAGGAAGAATCTCCCTCAGGCAGATGCAGGCCCCTGGGGCTTGGCTGATCAGAAAGTGCCTTTGTCAGGAGGAGAAGGGTGCCTTTCTCGGGAGAGATGCACCCCCACCGAAACACAAAGCTGGGTGCCTGAGGGCCTCCTGAACTGGGCTCGTTTGTGTAGTGAGACTTCCTCAGCCCAATGAGGTGGCCCTGAAACCCCTCCTCCACTTTGGCTCCAGAGCACCCCTCTGTGTAGGACACTGCTGGGAGGGTGCTCACTGAGAGAGTGCTCAGGGGAGCGGACTTGGTGCTTGGGTGGCCTGGGAGAACTGGCCTGCCTCCTGCAGGCTCTCGAGGGAGGCAGTGGCTGCCCCAGCATGTACCCTGACAGCCCTGCCACTGGAGAGAGGGGGCAGGGCTCCTTGGAGCCCACTTCTGTGCCTCTACCGTTATGATCCCATTCCTTCTCTTTGCTGATTACAAGGATTTATGGCTCAAGGTGCATCTTAAAAAGCAACCAACAAACAAGTAAAACTTAAATAAAAGGAGAAACCAAACCTTTCGAAAATCACAACCAGAGTCTTTAGGTACCAGCTCATACAGGCCCCAATTCTAGCCTTCTTTCCTTGTGCTTGTGCTTAGCTCCCCAAATCTAATACCGTCACGCTGGGTATAAAGTGTCCCCTGAGCACAGGCGGCGAAGTTACAGGAGAAACCGGCTGCCTGATGCTCCCAGAGACCTTCTCCATTCCAGCCCTTTCGACTCCTCGGGCCTGGCTCCGGTCTATGGGGACAGTCAGCTTACAGAGCTAAAAAACGGAATTGCTAATGTCACCATGCTAGACTTCCAGGATAAAGCTATAATGGGGGAAAAAAGCAATTTACAGCACAGCATGCAGCTCTCACTTTTGGGGGCGACAGTTATGTAAATGTGTGTTGAGGGTGCATAGGAGAACTAGGAGGGACATACACCAAACCGTGAACAGCAGGGCTGCCTGGGAGGAAGGCAGAAAACTTGTATTTAAAATGTATACCCTCATGTGTACTGGACTTTTTAAACAGATGAGTATGTATGTATTACTTTTATAGCTTTATAAATGATAAAAATACTTTAAATCACCTTTAATTTATAGTTTTATAATTTTATAGTTTTATAAACTATATAAACTGTAACATGTTTTAAAGTCGCCTTAATGTACTCTATGAATATATAATGCCATAATGGAGTCCATTGATTTGTAAATAACTTCAAAATGCCTTTTAATGATGGTATTTTCTGAATTAAAAAATCTGGAAACACAGTCTAAGAATGAGCTGTTTTCTAATTTGTGAATGTGCTTATATGGGAAGCACACCCGGTTACAGACACTAAGTCACATTGGGTTCCACATACAACAAGTCCTCTTTATTTTAAATGACAAAAGCTTATACATGTGAGCTTTATACATATACGTGTGTATATATAACTTCTACAAATTACATGAAAATGAATCATAAGAAGAAAATGGGTGTACGCAGTTTATTTTTAAGAAATAGTAAATGCAAATGATTGTAAACATGTTTAAAAGTGCTATTACTCTGAATAAAAGATAAACACATTAAAACTATACTAACCCAACAGTTCAAGATGAAGCATTTGCTAATGTGCTGGCCTGGTAAGTGGGCACAGCAGACAGATTGCACATGGGCACAGCCTCTTTGGAGGACACTGGAGCAATAACTGTCTAATTTGAAAGTGTCATTTGCCTTTCACCAGAGATTCCATTTATAGAAATTTAATCCCACAAGCTCTCGTATGTACCTGAAGGGGTCCCGGCATGGATATTGACCAAAAACATTGTTTATAATTGCAAAGACTGGAAACAACTGAAAGTCTGCCTATTAGTAGAAGACTGGTTAAATAACCCTGGGGTAGCTGGTCAATAATCTTCTGTGTCTCTGTTAAAAAGGAGGAGGAAAATCTGTATGGGACTCTGTATACGCATGGAAAATGTATGTAAGACATGCATGCATACATGTGTACACGAAGACACACCCACACAGACAGTGCAGAAAGCGTCTAGAGGATGCTTCCTTTGGTGTGCAAAGAAAGGAGAGGGTCCACATACGTGCTCGTCTCTGCCTAGAACACTGCAGAAAAGCCACACAAACAGGGAAAGTAGAAGAGGACTTGCAAATGGGTCAGAAATTTTTATTATACATTAAGATATATTTAAAGATTAAATGATAATGAAATAAGAAATTGGGATTGCTCTAAAAATTCCAAAACATGTGATTGCTGAATATACCCTGAAAACGCTAGCCTTAGGATAATGAGAAGGGAGTTTAATTTAGTTTTTGTAGAATTGAACAAAACCAAACAATCGTAAAAGCCCAAACAGTACTTTATTTTCACTGTTGTCCCCAAGAAAATCTCTAAGTCAGTCAGTGACAGTAAAACTCTTAAACCACATGAGCCCATTTCCCTCAAATGTGGAACTGATTTCCCCATCCGTGTTGATTTAGCAGTTCAGGGACTTCGGACAGGGCAGGGTTACCCCCTTTCACATCCCTCCGATTGGTTCTGACGCTGCCATTTTCAGTCACAATTCCAAAGGTCGCTCACAAAGCACACAACCCGCTAAGCTGTGGGACACTCCCTTTGGCTAGATAACCACGTGGCCCAGACCCCCGGCAGAGTCCCGGGAACCGGGGAGTGAGGCCATAAACCTGGGGAGCGCTCCCCCTCTCCTCGGCCAGCCATCGGAGGTGATGCTGAACAAATCGAAAGTCTCAGTAAGTACATCTTTACAGTCCAGTCTTTATGATAATTGATTGGCAAGCCTAGCCTACATTCCACATGCAGTCATTTAATCATCGCCAAGGTGCAATAGCAGTTAAACGGCCACGAGTGTGAGTCACGCTCCCATAAAACTGTCTGCTCCCAGAGCTGGGCTTTTCCCTGGACGAGGGACACGTGAAGTCCGGCAGCACAGAAAGGGGTTGTTACGGCCTCTTGCTGGGAGAAGTTATTATGGGAAAAGCAGGTCACACGGGATCTGCCCAGCGGCTCATGGACGTGGAATGTGCACGTCGATGGAAGCCCTCGGTTGCCCATACCCCTTGAAACCTTCCTGATGTCCAGGGATGTCCCCCCACAGGCGCTCTCTCACGGCCTCCCTCGCGGCTGGGAGGAGGCCCGAGGGAGAGACGTGGAGGCTCCGACCACACACCTGCGAGAGCCATCAGGGCGCAGGCGAGAAAGGTGCGGGGGGTGGGGGGGGGGCGCAGGTGACTCCGCTCTGGATGGCAGCCAAGGGACGGCCGGTGTCTGGGGTGCTTTGGGCGTTGTGCGTGGCCACACAGCCTCCACGTGGACCCTCTGGCCCTCCTGGAAATAGTGCCAACCTCTTAACATCCTCTTGCACACTTTAACGTTGTTCTTTTTAGTCAGAGTGAATTTGCCTCGCTGGGCTAGGCCTCTGATGACTAATGGGAACTGGCCAAGGTCAAAGCCACAGACGGCTCCTTCTCCCTTCGCCCTGCAGCCGGGGCCTTGGTTCTTACTCCCTGCTCTCTGCAAGCTGGGTCTCACGGCTAGATTAAGACGGAAAACAGGCTGTGGAGCGAGCCACTCATTTGAATGCCGTTTATGCACAGTGACTTTGATATGTGATTTAGCCTCTCTTGCTCAGTTTTCTCATCTGTAAAATGGGGATAATAAAGTCATCTTCTCCACAGAGTTCTGAGGCTTAAATAAAATAACCCATTAATAGCGCTTACATAAATGTTGAGGATTAGTTCTCACAGTAAGGAAACAAAATAAGACTAATGTGGGGGCTTAAAAAACTTCTTATTATATGGGATAAAAATAAAAACCCCTTCAACAATAAGATCGGGGGTCCTAGCCATTTTCTCCCCCAGCCATAGCCTTCTTCAGAGTCAGTCCACAAACATCTAATGACATATCCCACTATAAACTCTCGACAAAAATCTGAACATCAGTTACCTGAAGATACTGTAGAATGACAACACAGCAGGCAGACGCTGGAGGGGAGTTGACATTTGGAAGAAAAGGACATTGCAGAACAAATTTCTTCCTTTTAAAGTAGCATTTGGCCTGAAGGCAGGCCCAGTCTGTGCACGTAGAGCAGCTGAAGTTCTGGCAGGAAAACCTTCAATATTACTGGCTGGATGAGCCAGAGGACAAAGGTCAGGGCAACCACAGTGGCTGGAAAGGAGGGAGGAGAATCCAAGTGTGCACAGACTGTACCCAAACCTCTGGCTAATCTGTACATCTGCACATGCACAGGACATGCATAAAAGGATTGAACTTAAATTTCAGTTGTCATCCACTACAGGGGACATGACATTTAGTTACTGTAGGTTCAGTCAAGTTATCAGTTTTCTTCAGAGAAACCTAACAGAATTCAGAGATTCTACAATGTATATTCATAATGTCCAGTATACGCCAAAATTACATGACTTCCAAAACAAAACAAAACAAGAAAACATTACTGATTCTGAGAAAAAAGACAGTCAGTGGAGACCAAGCCCAAGATGATTCAGGTGTCGGAAGAGCTAACAAGAATTTTAAAGTCTTCCCGAGGGTATAAAGAAAGTATGTTTACCATAAATAAAATGATAGACAATATCAATAGAATTGACATTTATAAAAAAGAGTGAAACAGAAATTCTAAAAATAGAAAAGTCAATGTTAGAAATGAAAAATTTGATAACAGAAAATTTTAAAAATTCACTAGTTGGCATTAATAGCGGAAGAGAGATGAGAGAAGAAAGATTTAGTGAAATTAAAGATAGATCAGTGGAAATTACCCATTTAGATGAGCATACAGATTTCAAAAGAGACTGAAGAAAACGAACAGTGCCTCAAGGACCTGAGCAGTGATGTCAAAACGCGTAACACACGTGCAACTGAAGCCCTAGAAGGAGACGAGAGAAAAATGAGACAAAATGTTTGAAGAAATGCTTGAATTTGGTAAAGGAAAATTAAAAAAGCTCAAGAAATTCTCAGGCAAGATTTTGAAAATAACAACATACCTAGGGACATGATAGTCAAATTGCTGAAAACTAGATAAAAATTAAATCTTGAAAGTAATCAGGGAAAGTAACATCACATACAAAGGAACAAACATTCAGATGACCTGGGACTTCTATCAGAAACACAGAAACACAGAAAACAGTGGAACAACTGGGAGAAAAAAACCCCGTCAATCCAGAATTCTCTACCAAATGAATATATCCTTCAACAATAAAGGTGAAAAGAAGACATTTTTATATTAAAGGAAAGCTAAGGGAATTTGTCAGCAGTAGACCTCCACTATGAGAAATGCTAAAGGAAGTTCTTTAGGCTGCAGGAAAATGAAACCAGATGGAAACTCAGATCTTCAGGATGGAGTGAAAATCATATGGATTTCTGTCAAAATTATTTTGTCCTCTGAATTTCTTCAAAATCCAAATAGTTGTTTAAAGCAGGAGTTTATAGCATGGTATTATGGGGATTATAATATATAGCATAAAGGCAGGCAGTATATATGAAACTATATGGTTGCAGGCTTTTTATACTTGATGTGAAGTGGTATAGTACAAATTCTAAGCAATATAAAAAATTAAGGATGTATATTGTAATCTTGGGACAATAAACAAAAAATAAGGCAAAGAGATATAGCTACAAAACCAATAGAAAAGTTAAAATTGAATTGTAAAACATCTAGTTAATTAAAAGGAAGAAAGGGAAACAGAAAAAAAAAAAACCCAGAAGGGAAAAACAAAAGACAAATAGTAAAATTATAGGCTTAAATCTAACTATATAAATAATTGTATTAAATAAAAAGGACTAGCATTCTAATTAAAGGCAGAGTTTGTCAGAACGGGTAAATTGCAAGGCCCAGTTATATGCTGCCTATATGAGTAGCACATTTTAAATATAAAGACTCAAATAGGTTGAAAATCAATGGATGAGCAAAGATATATCATGTAAACATTAAGCGCTAGAAGGCTAACTGGCTATAAAAATACCAATAAAATAGTATGCAAGGCAAAGAGTATAACCAGAAAGGGGGACGTTTCATAATGATAAAAAGCAACAGTACATTGTGAAATATAATAATCATAAATGTGCATGCGCCTAATAATAGAGCCTCAAAATACATAAAATAAAAATGTGATGGAACAAAAAGGTGAGTTGGAGGTTGACAGTGTAAGGTTTCTTTTTATTTAAATTTTCTATACTTCTCATAGTTTACGTTTTAGTCCAATGCCTGTTCTATCATCATCGTCGTCCTCCTCACCCTCATCATCACATTAACAAGAATGGAACTGACGTCTGAGCCAAGTCTTCAAAGGTGAATCAGAGTTTCCGGAGAGACGAGAGAGGGAGGCATTCCGGACAAAGGTCACGTGTGCCAGTGCAGAGAGGCGCTCGAGTGCCTGGTGTGTGCTGGGCTGTAGATTTCTGGCATGCCTGAAATACAGGGTTGAGTCGGTACTACTAAGGAGGCATAGCAGATAAACAGCAGGTGAGTAGAAGCCAGGCTTAGAGGAGCCTTGCAAATTTGCTAAGAAATCTTAACTTTATCATGATGGACATGAATAGTTATTGAAGCGTTTTTCAAAAGGAAGCGATAAGATCACGTTTAGACTTCAGAGAGATGATTCCAAGTTCAAGTTGTTGAATGGTTTACAGGAGACCACAGTGACTGCTGGAAGATGTTTCAGTAATGCAGATGAGAAACGCTGGAGGCCGAACTGAAAGAGTAGAACAGAGATGGAGAGGGAAGCACTGTTTCGCACAGCTCCATAGGAAGCAGTGGAGTGAGGATTTGGCAATTCTGGATCCAGATGATGACACAACTGACATCTATTAACGCCCAAAGTTGAGTGTTATGAAACCATTCAGTGAACGCTACTTTATCATCATTTCCCATAAAACAATCAAAACAGCACAATAATATCTACTAGTTTAAAAGCTCATTTTATTTATGGCAATACCTACCAGAAATCCAGCTGGCTTCTTTGTAGAAATGGATGTGCTGAACCCAAAATTTGTACAAAAGTTGAGGAACCCAGAATAGCTAAAATAATCATGCAAAGAACCACACTTGGAGGACTTACACTTTTCTGATTTCAAACCTTGCTGCAAATGAAAAGTAAGAGAGACAATGTGATAGTGGCATAGGACAGACATCTAGATCAACAGATAAAATTGAGAGCCCAGAAGTTAACCCTTATATCTACGGTAAATTAATTTTTTTACAAGGGTGCCAAGACTATTCAGTGGGGGAAAAATAGTCTCTTCAACAAACGGTGCTGGGACAACTGGATATCTATATGCAAAAGAATGAAGTTGGACCCCTATCTTGTACCACATACAAATATTAACTCAAAATGAATCAAAGACTTAAATGTAAGACCTAAACCATGACAATTCTAGAAAAAAACTTAAGCAGCAAAGTCTTTGACATTGCTCTTAGCAATATTTTTTTAGATGTGTCTCCTCAGGCAAGAGCAACAAAAGCAAAAATAAACAAAAGGACTATAACACACCAAAAAGCTTTTGAACAAACAGTGAAGGAAACCATCAACAAAGTGAAAAGTCAGTCTACTGAATGGAAGAATATATTTGCAAATGTTATATCTGAAAGTGGTTAATATCCAAAATATATAAAGGACTCATACAATTCAACATAAAAAATCATGTAAAGTGAAATCAGGTGTTATTTGTTTTTTGGTCTGACTTATTTTACTTAGCATGATATCCCTGGGGTGTGAGCACAAGGGACGGGGTTAATTTCCTCACAACTTAGAACAGCGGCAGGTGGTTACTAGACTTCCTGTGGTGATCACACTGTAAGGCATGATCACCGGTGTGTTGAACCACTACATTGTACACCTGAAACTAATGTAATATTGTATGTCAACTATGCTTTAAAGAAAAAATAAAAATTAAAAGAGAACAATCCAATTAAAAATGAACAGAGGACATGAACAGACATTTCTCCGAAGAAGACACACAACAGACAAATGAGAAGATGCTCAACGTCACTAATCGTCAGGGAAATGCGAATCAGAACCACAAGGAAGCACTGCTTCCCACCTGTCAGAATGGCTATTATCAAAAAAATAACATGTGTCACTACAGACGAACCTTGAAAACATGCTAAGTAAGAAGCCAGTTACAAAAGATGACATATTATATGATTCCATTCACATGAAATGTCTGGAATAGGCAAATCTATGGGAGACAGAAAGCGGATTAATGGTTGTCAGGACTAGGGGGATGGGAGGGTTGGGGCAGCTAAAGGGTACATGGCCTATTTTGAGAGTGAAGATGATGTTCTAAGATTGATTGTAATGATGGCTGTGTAACTCCATGAATATACTAAAAATCATTAAATTGTACACTTTAAATAGGT
Organism: Tonatia bakeri; assembly: GCA_004024845.1. Taxonomy (NCBI): domain Eukaryota; kingdom Metazoa; phylum Chordata; class Mammalia; order Chiroptera; family Phyllostomidae; genus Tonatia; species Tonatia bakeri. Next base: position 250,993 of record PVIA01000696.1, on the reverse strand, counting down.
GAATTGTCTGGTAAGAAATTATACCTCAGTAAAGCAATTACTAATACAGTTACAAAACAAGAAAAAAGTTCATCTTATTTTTAATTTTTAAAATTGTACAGCTAGTATATGTATACTTTGCTTTTAAGAAATCCAAAATATAGCAGGGCATAGAAGGGGAAAACTTTAAATTACCATCTTATCCCAAAATTCTAATTCTACGGCAGTTTTGAGAGGAAGTCTCCTACCAGTTTGATGCAAGACTTTCTTCACATTTTTCTTGTATTTGCATATGTATTAACATAAACAAGGTGTAGATACATAATTTAGTTCTGTGATTTAAAAAATAAGATGGCTTATGTATTGTTCTCCTGCTCGCTTTTTCACTGAACCTTGTGTTTTCAAAATCCTTTCACATCTTTATGTATAAATCTTCCTCTAAAAAATCCTGGCCAGCATTCACACAGCAATGCATCAGTAAGGACGGGTGTGAGGTGCACAGCTAATAGAGGAACTGCTGGCCCAAAGGGCATGGGGTGTCAAATTTGACAGCTGCTGCAAATCGTCCTTCTCAAGGCTGTGCCATTGCACACACCAACGTGTTCCCTTCCTACGCCCACCCAAGCGACGGGCCTAATTAGTACTTTTAAATCTTGTTTGTTTGATATCTTGTTGTTTTAACTTCTACGTTCCTGATTATGCATAAGGTTAGTGAATTTGAAATGCCCTCATGTTTTCACCCAGAGTTTTTTTCTTACCATATCTGGTATATATATTTTTATATCCTCTTAAAAACTTTTCATCCTTTTAATTCATCCTTTGGTTTTTGTTTTGTCTATATCTTTTTCTAAATAGCAAGCAGCTGGATTTTCTTGGTGTAGTGCTGATGGATTTACCTGACGTGAGAACTAGAAAAAGGAGACTTAAAAAATTTAACAAAGAGCAAGCTAACAATAAATACCTAAGACAAACATTGTTTAAAAGTGTGTCGGTTATCTTTGTTTTGTACATTATCAGGTTTTGCTGTAGAGTTAAAGTTTTAATGTTTGTTTATATAGTACGTTTTTGGTTTTGTTATAAAGGTTTCCACTTGGTTATTATGATGTTTTTAAAATATGTCCACAACTTCTTTGACCCTTCTCTCCCAAAAGAGGGATCCCAATTTTCCTCCCCTGGAACACGAGCTGGCCTTAGTGACTCATCGCTAACAAACAGAACAAAGTGATGCTGTGTGACTTCCAACTTCTACTTGGCTCTTTCTGTTGGGATGCTTCCCTTGGAACCCAGCCACCATGTTGTGAGGAAGCCCTGTCCGCACACAGAGGAGAGGAGGCCCCCAGTCAACAGCCAACTCCAACTGCCAGACACGTGAGTGAGCCAGCTTGTGAGTCTTCCTGCCCAGGCCCCAGACATGGGGAGTGAGGACAGGCCGTCCCTGCTGTGCTGCGTCCCAATTCCTCCTCCACGGAACCCATGAGGAAGTTGTATCATTGTTTTATGCTATTAATTTTGAAGTAATTAATTATGCAGTTATAGTAACTAGTATACTTCTTAATAAAGATAGTTTTAGAGGTGTTTCTCAACACCTTTCTGTTGGTATGGAAAAGATAGCCTTACTCAGATATTTTATTATGTTTTTCTAGAAATTCACTTTTCCACTTTCCTCAATGAGATATGTTTAGACAAATTTTTCTTTCTTTCTTTCTTTCTTTCTTTCTTTCTTTCTTTCTTTCTTTCTTTCTTTCTTTCTTTCTTTCTTTCTTTCTTTCTTTCTTTCTTTCTTTCTTTCTTTCTTTCTTTCTTTCTTTCTTTTTAGAGAGAGGGTAATGGAGGGAGAAAGAGGGAGAGAAACATGAATGTGTGGTTGCCCCTCACACACCCCCTACTGGGGACCTGGCCTGCAACCCAGGCATGTGCCCTGACTGGGAATTCAATTGGCGACCCTTTGGCTCACAGCCTGTATGCTCAATCCACTGAGCTACACTAGTCAGGGCATGTTTAGAGAAATTTTTATCGCCTTCTTTTGGGTTTCTATTTCTAAATGGAGTTCTTTTCTCTTTATTTAAAAAAATATTTTACTTGTTTTGAGTTAATAGGGATTTTCTGTTGTTCCATTCTTGAAATAGAATTTATGCGTTATCCATTCTTCTAGGATTATGCTTACTTTTTTCAACACTCCTTTTTTATCAGTATCCAGAGGTAAGTGATGTCTATTTCAGTGGTCGCTCCACTGAACAAGATGAAGAACTTACTGAGTTTTGTTTTCCTCCTCCTCCTCTCCTCCATCCACCATCTCTCATGTTTACGTCACTTGAACTTGAGTTTCAGACCAGCTTAAAAAGTAGCCAGCAATTATTTACACTTAATTGTACACGCACCCTTTGCCCCTGTTTCTTTGCTTGCCGTTGTTTCTAGCGTCACATATCTTTCTCATGTATTCATTTTCTGCCTGGCTGGAATTCGCGTTCCAGTACCTTTTCCAGGGGTGTCTACAGCATAAACTTGATGAGTCCTTGGAGGACTGAAAATGTCTTCATTTTATGCTTTCCGTTTGAGTGCTCATTTGACCTGGTATGTGTTTCTGGGTTCAAAAATTAAGTTTCTTTGAAAACTATATCGTGTTCCACTGTCATCTAGCATCCAGTGTTGCCAGTGAGAGAGGCACAATGCTAATGTGATTGTCACTCCTTTGTGGGTCACCTGGTTTTCTCTCTCTCTCTCTGAAGATTTTCTGAAGATATCCTGAAATTTTATGAGGTGGGTTTTTTTCGTCACTCTTGTAGACAATCTAAGGGCCACTTTCTTTCTTCCACTTTGTATACGTTTTTCCCTTAATCTTTGTCTCCTCCTGTTCCCCATTCCGCCTCTTAACTTTCCCTGCACCCCCAGCTCCACTCCCGCAGGACAGGACTCCTCTCATCTTCCTGCACCCACAGGTGCCTGCGTCTGCACCCATCTTCTGCATGGCCCCTCTTTAGTGACGCGGGAGGCGACCCTTCTCCTGCCCCAGGTCCAGCCCTTTCCCGTGCTCTGGACCCATTCCGCACACGTGCTGGGGGCCCCACCTCATCAGCGTTCCTCCACGCTCTGGTGGCCCCCACTTAAGAAAACAAAACACCTCTCTCTTAGCTCCACACCCTTTCCACACACCTCCCTGTTTCTCAATTCTTTTTCACAACTAAGTTTCTTGACAGATGTGTCTCCATACGCCATCTCTACTTCCTCACCTTTTATTAATTTTGCAGCTCAGTCTGATCCACCCCCACACTCAGGCAGGGTGCTGAAACCGCCCTGGGAAGGTGCCTTCCAGGCCCCGATTCAGAAGTCAGCCCTCTGTCTTCCCTCTGGGCAGCTCCCCGCGCTCTCCCGGTTCGAACGCTTCCTTCTCGCGGCCTCAGCCCGCGGCTCCGCAGTCTCCAGCCGCCTGCCCCTCTCGGGCTGCGGGCTCCGCCACCCTCTCTTCTCTTCACCTCTTTCCTGGGGACCGCATTTTCTCCTCTGGCTTTAAATACCGTCCATTTGCTCTTAGCTCCAGAAGTGTGTCTCCAGCCCCGACGCCGAGTCTGAGCCCCATCTTCTGGCACCTCCCCTCCTGCGGTTGTTCCACAGGCATCTCAGAGCCGACAAGTTCAGGACTGAATCCCGTCTCCCCCTGAACTCCCTCCCAGCCTGCTTCTCCAGTCGTCCAGACGGAACCCAGAGTCGGGCTCGGCCTCTCCTTTGCTCTCACTGCTCTGGGCCTAATCCCTTAACACAATCTGTCGACTGTGTCAACCCTTCATTACGGCTCAAGTGTGTCCATCAGCCTCTCCTCACGCCCATGCCCGTCCCTGAGCCCGAACCACCACGGTCTCTCACCTGGACCACAGTATTCATGGTGTCGTGTGAAGAGGCTTAAGCACAGACACTTAAGCCTCACTTTGTTTTGAAAGGAAATGGCCAGTTGAGGAGGAGGTGGACGATGGGACAAGGTACCCAAATGAGACAGCAAATTGGACGCACTCTCCTGTGACATTTACGATAGTTAGGATACTTAGTTTTCAGACTCAGGACCGAAGGGCAGCTGAGAGACCTCTAATGGGGAAACTACAACACACATGGCAGATGACAGGTTAAAATCCACCATCCACAAAACCCTCAGATAGGGGGAAAACCCCACAAACAATACAATAAAAATGGAAAAGGGATTTAATAGACGTTTCACAGGAAGAGAAATCCAAAAAGCCAAGAAACATGTGAAGAAATGGAGGTCTCTTTCTCCTTTTAAAAAACTCATTAGCTGCCCTGGCTGGTGTAGCTCAGTGGATTGAGCGCGGGCTGCGAACCAGGCATCGCAGTTTCGATTCCCAGTCAGGGCACATGCCTAGGTTGCAGGCCATGTCCCCCAGCAACCACACATTGATGTTTCTCTCTCTCTTTCTCCCTCCCTCCCCTCTCTAAAAATAAATAAATAAAATCTTAAAAAAAAAAAAACTCATTAGCGCCCTGGCCGGGTGACTCCGTTGGAGCGGAGTCCCATACTCCAAAAGGCCCCATTGATTCCCAGTTAGGGTACATACCTAGACTGTAGGTCTGATCCCCAGTCAGGGCACATGTGGGAGGCAACCGATCAATGTTTCTCTCCCTCCCTCCTTCCCTCTCTTTCTCAAATCAATATAACATATCCTCTAATGAGGGTTAAAAAAAAAAACCAACTCCAACTCATTTGATTGACAAAAATGAAAGAGTGGCTGGTAAGAATACATGAAACCAGATACTCTTGTACCTGTTGGTAGAAACATGAATTGCAGCAAAGTCTTGGGGGAAAAAAATTACCAATGTCTACTAAAATTAAAGTACATGTTCCCCTTGACCCAGAAATGAGGCTATGGAGAGTCTATCTTGCAGATATAAAATTACCAGCCTATCAGTATATATTTACCCCAAAATGGCATTTTTGCAGTGTTTGCAATGGCAAAAGTCAGAGGGGAGATTAGAAAAAGATGGTAAGAGAATGAGAAATTCATGATACCATGTTGAGTAAAACAGGAGGGTTCCAAATTCTACCAATATTACTATTGCAACTTTGTAAACATGAGCTAAGCATAGGGACAAGGCCTACTGAATGCCCTGGGGGTATACACATGGACAGAAATAGCTGATGGAACTGTGGGGGATGTTTGCCGTTATTTTCACATTGTTTTGGCAATAATGTAACTTTTGAGAGCTTGTTTGGAGGTTCTAGCAGGGGAGCACAGCTACTGTGTACCTTTGACTGAAGACAGTCCTCTCCTCTAGTTGGGAAGGTCACCCTCTTCCACCCATTGCTCAGCTTTGGAAGGGACGCACACGGATAGGTGAGGGAGGAAGGGGACACCTGCCTAGCCAGCCAGCCAGCCAGCCAGCCAGCCAGATCAGCTGAATCAACCCTGACGATCAATGGGGTGACAGATGTTGCCCCTATTGATCCCAATTGATCTCACATCCCAATAATGTAATTTTTAAAAAATATTTTTATTTATTTTTAGAGAGAGAGAAAGGGAAGGAGAGAGGGAGAGAAACATCATGTGTGGTTGCCTCTCACGCGCCCCCTACTGGGGACCTGGCCCACGACCCAGGCCTGTGCCCTGACTGGGGATGGAATCTGCTATCCTTTGCTTCATAGACCTGGGCTCAATCCACTGAGCTGCACAGCCAGGGGCAATAATGCAACTTATAAAAGGCATGAATGGTGAGTCCTGGAAGGGGTATTGTTTTGGGGGTGGAGGTTAATTCACCTTGAAGGCCATTTAGAGGTTTTTGGACCACTCTTTGGGAAAACAGTACTCGTGGGTGGATTTGGGGCTTGATCCACTGTAGAGCAGTGCGTGGGGTGGTCTTGGGTTTGGGGACTGCTGGAGATGGGTATGGAATGGGGGGTGAGGGTGGAGACTGGAGGTCAATGTTTTGGGTGAGGAAGTTGCTGCCACTCCAATAGACACGGCAGGGGCAAGGGTCAGGTCTGAGGCAGCTGAGAGTGGAGGGAGGAAGCAGGCACGGAGCGGCTCAGAAGAAGAAACCACCCACCAGGGAGGCAAAGCGGAGGAGGTGCAGAGGTGGCTCAAGGTGAGCCCAGCGGGCAGGTGGGGCGGCATGGCCACCACTCGCCTGGGCAGGGAAAGCGCTGGAAGTCAGGGGAATTTTTAAAGAGGTGGAGTGGGAAGAGTATGAGTTTGAGTTCAGACACGCTGAATTTGAATGTTGAGAGTTTTCTGAGTCAGTTGGGAGTAGGGAAATATTTGCGGTGATGACAAAAAAAAAATTAAAGGAGCCAGAGACTGAACATTCTTCTGTTATTTGATTGATCGGTAGAAAGATCGAACTTTTCCTCCAATAAGACAAACTACTTTCGACAGAGGGGGTTCTAAAAACAGTACTTCCTCCCTTTCTGGTAAAACCATCCTTGTATTGTATAGCTTTATCTTAATATTTTCTCTAACATTGAACCCAGATTCTCCTTTTAAGTCTTTGCAATACTGCTAGCATATCTTCCCTACTTAGTGTATCTCTTTTCTTAAAAAAAAAAAATTCCCTCACTGCTTTTCACATCATATATTTGCAACCAGTGGGTTCAGATGACCCAAACTACCCCTCGGAGCTTTAGTCTTTGCTATGGACCAATTCCTCCATTCTTTTAATAACTTTGGTTCCTCTTTGTACTCTGCCAACCTTTTCTCTACATACTTGTGGTAGAAAGTAGCCCTGGCTAAGCACAGTTTTCTGGGTGTGGTTCTACTGCACTTCCCTCATCTGGGCAGCCATGGCTCTCGCTGGCTCTTTCGGGTTCTCTGGCACTAGCTGGTCTGCGACCTTCTCTTGCAGGCACCTCGTCAACTCCACCAACTCCGGCTGGTTTCAGTACTCTCCACCGCAGGTTGTAGCTTTACGTTTTCCAAATCAGCTGTGAGTGTTACAGCACCCAAGTGCACCCTGTTAAGGACGACTGTGATCTTAGAAAGGAAAACAACAAGTGTTGTCAAGGATGTGCAGAAATTATAACACTCGTACATTGCTGATGGGAGTGTAAAATGGTGCGGCAGCTGTGAAAAATGGTGGTTCCTCAAAAACTTAAAAATAGAATCACCATATGATCCAGCAATTCCACTTTTGTGTACATAACTGAAAGAATTGAAAGCAAGGTTTCAAAGAAGCATTTCTACACCCATGTTCACAGCCGCATTACTCACAACAGCCAAAAGGTAGAAGTGACCCAAGTGTCCACTGATGGAAAGCCGGAGAAATGAAACGCGGTCTGTGTGTGTGATGGAACGCTTCAGCCTTAGAAGGGAAGGAAATTCTGACACATGCTACAACCTGGATGAACTCTGAGGACATTACACTAAGTGATATAAGTCAGTCACGAGAAGATTCCACTTACACGAGGTGTCTAGAATTGTCAAATTATAGAGACAACGTAGAACGGTGGTCCCCAGGGGCTGGCAGGAGGAGGCGTGAGGGTTTGTTTAATGGAGTCCCGGGTATGGAGTTTCAGTTTTGCAAGACGAGAAGCGTTCTGGAGGTTGGTTGTGCAACAATGTGAGTGTACTGAACACTCCCGAACTGTATAAAAGAGGTTGATTCCATGCTATGCATAATTTACCACAAACAATTTTGAAAAATTGAAAAGAGAAAAGAGGGAATGAGGATTCAGATCTAGGTCACCCAATGACTGTGCCTGCTCTCACCAGAAGGCTGTGCTGGTCCTGCAACCGATGGGACCCGTGTGCCTTAGGAGGCAGATCAGACGATCCGTCTCCTGCTCTTGCCAGAGTGTGTCCCTTGGAGGTCTCATTCCCCAACCCAAGCAGCTTATCAGCAGAGCACACCCACTGCCCCACCCCCACCACCATGCTCAGGGGGGTTCTGGTAAACCCATTTCTCTTTCTTCATTGGTCCTGTCCCGACCAGCGCCCCAGCAGCCGGACGGCTGAGCTGCACTCAGACTGAACAAAAGTAGCACGCCCTCTGTCATGTATTGAAGTAGGAGTCTTGGGAATGGCTGACAGGCAGCCCTAGTACCCGCCCCATGGAATTCACTCATCTTTATTTGTGTGCTTGTGTGGCTCCCTTGTAGCCAGCATTAGTTTCTTCAAGGTTCTCATCCCTATTTGGAAGACCCATATTCCACTGTGCTCACAGAAGCTTTTCTGCATAGACCAAGAATTCTGTATTTCCTTTTACCTTATACATTCCTTGAAGTAGGACCTTGTCTCGTACATAATCTCATTACCACCACGTTATACACATGCTCGGTATTTAAAAAGAACAACTTACAGAAAATTTCAAACTTCAAAAATGTAGAAAGAAGAGTTTAATGAACATCTATCCATTTATCACTCTGCGTCAACATTTTGCCATTCTTGTTACCTAATAAGCATTTAATAAATCTGAAATGAGATAATAGCATTAAACGGATATAGTCCAAAATTTGAGAATTTTAAGCTAGACATAAGGAAGAACTTCTTGGAAGAATTTCTTGGTTAAGTACGTTCAGTTTCTTAGTAGGTGACATTGTGGCATACACTGTTTCTTCATAGCTAGGCCAGATTTTGCCTTTCTGAGATCACTCATATCTAATTCTGCCTAAGGATAATCTCAGGATGGGCTAAATTACCTCTTAATGTATTTCCCCATTGTGTAAATCCAGAATGCACCCAGGTCTTTGTTTAAGCACAACAGAAACTGAGTCTGGTTAACTTAAATCAAATCATCTACTCAAAGGATATTGAAAGTTCACAGAATCCAAGGAAAAAGAGACCAACCTTGGAAAGGACAGAAACCTGGGCGACTTCAGGGCTCCAGGGAGCAGGAACTAACTGAAAATCTATTTAGGCTGCTGCTGTTAAGATGAGTCAGCTCCAACCATTCTCTGCCCTTCAGCTTTTGAATTCCCAAGAGAGAATGTCAGTTGCTCTGACCTGGTTGTGTGCCCACCAGCACGTTTAACCAAATCACTGTGACTCTGATTGAGTCAGGTCAGGTTGGCTGCCCAAAGGAGAATCTTACCCTATTATCGAAGGAATAAACAAGGGTAAAAGGGCGAACAGAGACTGTAAAGATTCACTGAACTTCCCCTTCGAAACACCTCTTGGCTTAGCATCTTGTGAACTCGATTTGTCTTATGCAGGTGAAGATATGGCTTTAATTTTTTAATCCCTAAAATACTCTCACCCTCATGTTTATCTGCGTGGCCTCTCTGCCTATCCAGACCTTTTGAAAAATGAACAGTATCCAGAAGAGTATGCATCAACCCAATCTATTTTATTCCAAGCTCAGTTTACTTCACTGTATGTAATTGATAAATGATTGGACTCCATATATAAGTACTTTTTTTAGCAAACCAAGTTATGTTTTCTTATTAACTTATTCATAATACCCAAACTTGTCATCTTCGTATTTAACTGTTCTTTAGTAAGTGGTGGTCATGACAATGAATGTCTCTTATGAGTGAGGAGAGCTCTGTTCAAAGACCATTCCAGAGAATCCAAGGTGGAAGCCACACGCACCTCCTCCCAGGATCAAACAGGAATTACAATTAAATTATAGGACAATTATGAGTAACCAACTGAAAACTAGCTGAAATGAAGTCTTATAACCAAGGATTTACAGAAGCCACATCGGACTGGTAGGAAGGATGGAGATGTGAAAAGGGCTGGCCCCACTCCCATGTGCAGCCGCTGAGCTTCTGGAGGGATATCTCAGCTGTGGGGGAGGGGCATTTCCCCCTGAGAGTTGTGGGATCTCAGCCCCAAGCTGGGCTCCCCATCTCGGAGCATCAGAGCCAGAAGGAGGCAACCACATGACATCGGGCTATGAAAATCAGTGGGGATTCTGTGCATCAGGGAGAGATGGGAGTCTACTGAGACACAGGCATCCTCTTAAAGGGCTAATGCACAAAAGTTCATTCATAGTCACCCACAATGGACTCTGGCAGAAGGAGGATGAATAGGACTAGAGTTGTATGAGGAGAGTCTGGGATTCGTGGCTCTGGGCAGGGAGCTGAAGGGACAGCCACCAAAATCCTTATGCCAAGTCATTCGTCCATACTGCAGATGCCATCTTTCTCAGATGGAGCACTCTGCTTCATGCAGCATCAGCCTGGGGGGAGGCGATAGCTCCATCCTTATAGCTGTGAGCCCCGTCCTGTGGGGCTTACTTTCTGCCGAGGAACAAGCTGCCTGGCTGGGGTGTAGAGATCTCGGCAGATTCAGCAGGTGTCTGTCAGTGACTGACTTGGGTGGCTTTGGGGTAGAGACCATTTCCCCCACTTTTCTGTGAACCTGACGGGCACTTCTCCCTCTCAGGAGACACCCTAGAACCACCCGCTGGGTTTCCAACAGATCCACCCTCTGGGTTCTGGTGGCCCCACCTGCCCAGCTCCTCGTGGCCTTCTTGAAGAATAAGGAGAAGAAGGAGAAAGGGGAGGAGGAGGAAGAGAAAGAAGAAGGAGGAGGAGGGGAAGGAGAAGAAGAGGAGGAGGAGGAAGAAGAAGGAGGAGAAGAAGGAGAAGGAGAAGGAAGAAGAAGGAGGAGGAGGAGAAGGAGAAGGGGAAGGAGAAGAAGGAAAAGGAGAAGATGAAATTGAAGGTGAAGACAATGACAGTGGAACATAGTTAAAAGAGTAGAATGACAACAAATGCATACTTATCAATAACCACTTTAAATATAAATAGCTTAAATGTTCTAATCAAAAGACATAGGGTAGCTGAATTAATAAGAAAAGAAGACCCACATATATGTTGTCTAAAGAGACCCACCTCAAGACAAAAGATACACACAGACTAAAGTAAAGAGATAGAAAAAGACATTTCATGCAAATGGAAAGAAAAAAAGCTGGAGTAGTAATCCTTATATCTGACAAAACAGATTTTAAAACAAAGGCTAGTAAGAGATAAAGAAAGACACTAAATAATGACAAAGGGAACAATTCAACAAGAGGGTATAACCCTTGTTATTTGCATATATGTAAACATTTATGCACCCAGCATAGGAGCATCTACATATATAAAACAAATAATGATGGACATAAAGAGAGAGACCGACAGTAGAACAGTTACGGTGGGGGATTTTAACACAACACTGATATCAATGGATAGATGTTCCAGGCAGAAAATCAATAAGAAGACAGTGGCCTTAAATGACACACCAGATCAGATAGATTTAATTGACATCTTCAGAGCATTTCACACCCAAGCAGGAGAATATGCATCCTTTTCAAGTGCGTGTGGAACATTTTTTAGGGTAGAGCACAATAACCAATAATCACTTTAATGTTAAGAAACAAAACAAGTCTCAATTAAATTTAAGAAGACTGAAATCATATCAAGCACCTTCTCTGCCTATAATGGTACGAAATCAATTACAAGAAAAAACTGAAAAACACACAAAGACATAGAGGCTGAATAATGTGTTCCTAAACAATGAATGGGTCAACAATGGGATCAAGGAGGAAATCAAACGATACCTTCACACAAATGAAAAGGAGAGCACAACGACCCCACATTTGTGGGACATGGCGAAAGCAGTCCGAAGGGGAAAATTCCCCGCATTACAAGCCTATCTCAAGAAATAAGAAAAATCTCGAATAAGCAATCTAACTTTACACTTAAATGAACTAGAAAAAGAACAACAAACAAAGCCCAAAGTGAGGAGAAGAAAGGAAATAATAAAAATCAGAGTAGAAATAAATAAAATAGAGTTTAAAAAATACAAAAGATCGATAAATCCAAGAACTGGTTCTCTGAAAAGATAAACAAGACTGACAAACCTTTAACTAGACTCAAGAAAAAAAGAGAGAGGACCCAAATAAATAAAATCAGAAATGAAAGAGAAGTGACAATTGACACAAAAGAAATACAAAAGATTGTAAGTAAATATTATGAAAACTATATGCCAACAAATTGGATAATCTGTACAAAATGCATACATTCCTAGAAACATACAATATTCCAAAACTGAATCAGAAAGAATCTGCTAATCTGGACAGGCAGATTACAACTAGTGAAATTGAAGCAGTAATAAAAAAAAAATCTTTTCAACAAACAAAAGTCTTGGACCAGATGCTTTCGCAGGTGAATTTTACCAAATATTCAAAGAACTGACACCTTCTCAAACTAGTCCAAAAAATCAAAGAGGAGGGAAGTCTCCCAAGCTCCTTTGATGAGGCCAGCATTATTCTAATTCCAAAATGAGACAAAGACATTACAAAAATCATAGAAAATTATAGTAAGAAAATTATAGACCAATATTTCTGATAAACACATGGGCTAAAATTCTCAACAAAATATTAGCAAACCATATACAGCAATACATTAAAAAGATCATACACCATGATCAAGTGAGATTTATTCCTAAGATGCAAGGTTGGTACAATATCTACAAATCAATAAACATGATACACTACATAAATAAAATGAAGGATAAAAATCACATGATCATATCAATAGATGCAGAAAAAGCATAGATAAAATCCAAGCACCCATTTATGATAAAAATTCACCAAAGTGATAGTGGAAGAAACATACCTCAATGTAATAAAGGTTATATATGACAAACTCACAGTCAATATCATACCCAAAGGGCAAAAACTATGAGTGTTTTGCTTAAGATCAGGAACAAGGCAAGAATATCCACTTTCACCCCTCTTATTCAGTATAGTACTGGAAGTCTTAGCCACAGCTATTAGATAAGAAGAAGAAATAAAAGGCATCCAAATTGGAAAGGAGGAAGTAAAACTGTTATTATTTGCAGATGACATGATATTGTACATAGAAAACCTTAAAGGCTCCACCAAAAAAATTACTAGATCTAATAAATGAATTCAGCAGAGTAGTAGGAAACAAAATAAATATCCAGAAAATAGTTGCATTTTTATACACCAATAATAAACTATCAGAAAAGGAAACCAAGAAAACAATTCCATTTATAAATTGCATCAAAAAATATCTAGGAATAAATTTAACCAAGGATGTAAAAGATCCATACTCAGAAAATTATAAGAAACTAAAGAAAAAGTTGAAGACAATACAAATAAGTGGAAACATATGTGGTGTTCATGGATAGGAATAATTAACATCATTAAAATGTCTTGTCCATACTATTGAAAGCAATATATAGATTCGACACAATTTCTGTAAAGGCACCAATGGCATAGCCCTGGCTGGGTGGCTTGGTTGGTTGGAGCATTGTCCCATACACCTAAAGGTTGTGAGGTACATTCCTCGTCAGAAAACATACCCAGGTTGTGGGTTTGGTGGTCCCTTGTTGATCAGGGGATGTAGGGGAAGCAAATGATCAATGTTTCTCTCTCACATTGATATTTCTCTCTCTCTCTCTCCCTTTCTATATGTCTAAAAAAATATCAATAAACATAGCTGTGGATGGGAATTATGGAAAAAAGATACAATAGTGTATATCACAGAAGTAAAACAAGTATTCCAAAAATGTAAATGGGACCACAAAAGACCCCAAATAGCCACAGCAATCTTGACAAAGAAGAATAAAGTTGGAGGAATCGCACTACCTGATACAAAACTATACTACAAGGCCATAGTTATCAAAACAGCATGGTACTGACATAAAAAACAACATATAGATCAATGGAACAGAATAAAGAGCCCAGAAATAAACCCATGCCTTCAAGGTCAATTAATATTTGACAAAGGAGACCAAAGCATTCAATGGGGTAAAGATAGACTACTCAATAAATGGTGTTGGGAAAATTAGACAGATATGTGCAAGAAAATGAAACTAGAGCACCTTCTTACACCACACACAAGAAACTCAGAAATGATTAAAGACTTAAAATTTAGAATCGAAACCATAAAAACCCTAGAAGAAAACATAGGTAGTAAAATATCAGACATTTCTCATAGCAATATTCTATTGGCATACTGCTTTAGGCAAGGGAAACAAAAGAAAATATAAACAAGGACTTCTGGCCAAGATGGAAGCATAGGTAGATACACTTTGCCTCTTGGCACAACCAAGGAAGATCAACAACAAATTTAAAGACAAAAAAATCAGAACTGACAGAAAATCGAACTGTATGGGAGTCTGACAACCAAAGAGTTAAAGAAGAAACATTCATCCAGACTGGTAGGAGGGGTGGAGATGGGCAGCCGGCCAGTTAGAACTTGTGGCAAGGAGGTGCTGGTAGACTGACTGGGCAGTCCCACGTCTACATGTGGATAAACAGGGAATAACAGCTGGGGAGTGAGAACCCAGGGTTCCAGTGAGGAGAAATAAAGCCTCAAACTCTCTGACTGAAAAACCTGTGGGGGTTGAGGTTGTGGGAGAAATTCCCAGCCTCATAGGAGAGTCCGCTGGAGAGACCCACAAGGTCCTAGAATGTACACAAACCCACCCATCTGAGAATCAGCACCAGAAGAGCCCAATTTGTTTGTAGGTAGTGGTGGAAGTAACTGAAAGCCTGCTGAGAGCTGAACAAGTGGCACTGTTCCCTCTCCAACCCCTCCCCCACATACAGTGCCACAACACAGCAACATGGGTTGCCCAGCTCTAGCAAATACCTGAGGCTCCACCCCTTACTATGTAACAGGCATGCTGAGACAAAAAAAAAAGCCTAAATGGAAGAACAGATCAAAGCCCAGAAAAAATACAGCTAAGCAATGAAGAGATAGTCAACCTATCAGATGCACAGTTCAACACACTGGTAATCAGGATGCTCACAGAATTGGTTGAGTATGGTTGCAAAGCAGAGGAAAAAGTGAAGGCTATGCAAAGTGAAATAAAGGAAAATGTACATGGAACCAACAGTGACAGAAAGGAACCAGGACTCAAGCCAATGGTTTGGACCAGAAGGAAGAAATAAACAATTAACCAGAATAAAATGTAGAAACAAGAATTCAAAACAATGAGGAGAGGCTTAGGAGCCTCTGGGACAACTTGAAATGTTCCAACATTCGAATCATAGGGGTACCAGGAGGAGAAGAGGAAGAGCAACAAATTGAAAACTTATTTGAACAAATTATGAGGGAGAACTTCCCCAGTCTGGCAAAGGAAATAGATTTCCAGAGAGCTCATAGAGTCCCAAAGAATTTGGACCCAAGGAAGCAAACACCAAAGCACATCATAATTACATTACCCAAGATGAAAGATAAGGAGTGAATCTTAAAGGCAGCAAGAGAAAAGGAAACAGTTACCTACAAAGGAGTTCCCATAAGAGTATCAGCTAATTTCTCAAAAGAAACCTTGCAGGCAAGAAGGGGCTGGAAAGAAGTATTCTAAGTCATGAAAGGCAAGGACCTACATCCAAGATTACTCTCTCCAGCAAAGCTATCATTTGGAATGGTAGGGAAGACTAGGAACCTTCCAGATAAGGTCAAGTTAAAGGAGTTCATCATCACCAAGCCCTTATTATATGAAATGTTAAAGGGACTTATGTAAGAAAAAGAAGGTCAAAAATAAGAACAGTAAAATGACAACAAACTCACAACTATCAACAACTGAACCTGAAAAAAAAAACAGAAAACCAAAACAAAAACAAACTAAGCAAACATCTAGATCAGGAAGAGATTCACAGAAATAGAGATCACATGGTGGGTTATCAGTGGGTAAGAGGAGGGGGATAATGGGGGAAAAGGTATAGGGAATAAGTAGCATAAATGGTAGGTATAAAATAGACAGGGGGAGGTTGAGAATAGTCTAAGAAATGGAGAAGCCAAAAACTTATATGTACAACCCATGGACATGAACTAAGGTGGGGGGGGATGCAGGTGGGAGGGGGTGTGCAGGGTATGGGGGAATAATGGGGGGAAATTGGGACAACTGTAATAGCATAATCAATAAAATACATTTAAAAATATATAAACACATGGGAGTACACGAAACTAAAGTTTCATCATAGTGAAGGAAACTATGAACAAAATGAAAAGACGACCCATAGAATGGGGTTCATATCCAAAATTTAGAAGTAACCTATAAAACTCAACCCCCCAAGAAACCCAAACAGTCTAATTAAAAATAGGGAAAGAACCTGACTAGACACTTGTCCAAAAGACATACAGATGGCCGACAGGCATACGAAAAGATGCTCAATGTCACTAATCATCAGAAAGATGCAAATTAAAACCACAATGAGATATAACGTCACATCTGTAAGAAGGGCCATCATTAATAAATCAACAAACAACAAGTGCTGGTGAGGATGTGGAGAAAAGGGAACCCTCATGCACTGTTGGTGGAATGAAGATTGGTGCAGCCACTGTGGAAAGCGGTATGGAACTTCCTCAAAAAATTAAAAATGGAACTGACTTATGAACCAACAATTCTACTTCTGGGAATTTGTCTGAAGAAACCTGAAACACTAATTTGAAAGAATACATTATCCAGCAGTAGATGAGTGGATCAGAAAGCTGTGGTACATTTACACAATGGAATACTACTCAGCTGTATAAAAGAAGGATATCTTACCCTTTGGGACAGCATGGATGAACCTGGAGCACTTTATGCTAAGTAAAATAAGCCAGTAAGGGAAAGACAAATACCATATGATTTTACTCATACGTGGAATCCAGTGAACAAAATAAACAAACAAAATAGAAACAGACTCATAGAGACAGAGAATAAACTGACAGCTGTCAGAGGGGAGGCAGGTTGCAGGGCTGTGGAAAAAGGTGAAGGGATTAAACAAAAATGAAAACCAAACTCATAGACACACACACAACAGTATGGTGATCACCAGAGGTAAATGGGGGTGGGGGAGGTAGAAGAGGGCATAGGGGAATAAATGGTGATGAAAGGAGGCCTGACTTTGGGTGGTGAACACAATATACAATATACAGATGATGTATTATAGAATTGTACACTTTAAACCTATATAATTGTATTAACCAATGTCACCCTAATAAATTCAATTAAAATGGAAAAGAACCATTTCATGTGAGATTCTAATTTGAGTACTTAGTAAGAGAAAGTTCTACTGTAAAGTGAACCACTCTTCTCACTCTTTTTCCAAGAAAACTATTGGCTTGAGCTTCATGCATTTTTTATTCTTTTAAAATTTTATTGTTTATGCTATTGATGTCCCAATTCCCCCCCCCCTCCACTCAGCTCCCCTGACTCCCTTAGGCAGTCCCCACACTGTTGTCCATGCCATGGGTCATGCATGTACGTTATCTGGCTACTTTACTCTCTGTGCTGCACTTACGTCCCCATGACTGTTCTGTAGCTACGAACCTGCGCTTAGTCCCTTCACCTTCTTCACCCATTCCCCAACCCCCTTGTCGTCTGGCAACCAGCAAAATGTTCTCTGTATCTATTTCTGTTTTGTTGTGTTTAATTTGTTTTTTAAATTCAATTATTGATAGATATTATTTATTACCGTTTTATTGTTCATGTTTTTAATTTTTATTTTCCTTCTCCTAAAGAAGACCTTTTAACATTTCATGTAATACTGGTAATGAACTCCTTTAGCTTTTTCCTGTCTGGTAAGTGCTTTATCTGTCCTCTGATTCTAGATGATAGTTTTGCAGGGTAGAGTAATCTTGTTTATAAGTCCTTGCTTTTCATAACTTTGTATATTTCTCATCAATCCCTTCTAGCCTGCAAAGTTTCTTTTGTGAAATCAGCTGACAGTTTTATGGATGGTCCCTTGTAGGCTACTAACTGCTTTTCTCTTGCTTCTTTTAAGATTCTTTGTTTGTATTTAACCTTTGGCACTTTAATTACATTGTGTCTTGGTGTGGGCCTCTCCGGGTTCATCTAGTTGGGTCTCTCTGTGCTCCCTGGTCTTGTATGTCTATTTCCTTCACTAAATTAGGGAAGTTTTCTGTCATTATCTTTTCAATTAGGTTTTCAATTTCTTGCTCTCTCTTTTCCTTCCAGTACCCCCATGATGCGAATGTTGCTGTGCTTGAAGTTATCTCAGAGGCTGCTTACACTATCCTAATTTTTTAAAGATTTATTTCTTCTTGCTGTTCATATTGGTTGTTTTTTGCTTCCTTATATCCCACATCACTGACTTGTTTCTCAGCTCCATTCACTCAACTGTTGATTCCCTGTAAATTGTTCCTTATTTCAATTAGTGTATCCTTTATTCGTGATTGGGTCTTTTTTAGGCTGTTAGGTTCTCACTAAGTTAACTGAGCATCCTTATATCCAGTGTTTTGAATTCTGCATCTGGTGGATTGCTTCCTTTCATTTTGTTTACTTTTTTTCTGGAGTTTTGATCTGTTCTTTCATTTGTTTTTTTCATTATGTTTATTTCTTTCTTCATTTTGGCAGCCTCTCTGTATTTGTTCCTATGTATTGAGTAGAGCTGCTACATCTCCCAGGCTTGGTAGAGTGGCCTAATGTATTGGGTGTCTGGTAGAGTCCAGTGGCACAGCCTCCCTATTACTGAAGCTGGGTACTCAAGGTGCACCTGCCATGTGGGCTGTGTACACCATCCTGTTGCAGTTGAGCCTTGATTGCTGTTGGCATGCCCAAGGTCAGTCACTGCCTGTGTTCTATTTCAGGTTTCACAGCATAAGCTGCAAAGCAATCTATAGATGGTTGCTATTTGTGCTGGGCTTGGAGGTGCCCGGGAAAGGCCAAGCTGTGAACCAAGGCTAGCTGCTGCTAATGCTGGGCCTGGGACATCTTGGCCAGAGGTACTGGGCTCACTGAAGCTAGATGTTACTTGTTTGAGAGTATTTAGGAAAATCTGAAGCATGGTACAAGACAAGCCATTCACATGAAAAAGCCACTGAAAACAGTTTGGGTGGGCCTGAAAGTTGGGTAGGGTTGGGCCTCAGGGAATCACCAGGGTGAGGCAAACAATGTGAGCCAGGTTGATGTAGTCTTAGATACAGCATCCACCTGCTGGCTCTGTAGCTCTCTAGGGGTAGGCTCAGAACAGGAACAATGGCCTCTTCCAGTACTCCTGTCTGGGAGAAAGCTGCCCATGCCAGCTCTCTCCCTGATGCCAGACAATTCAGTTCTTCCCTGTACATCTCTGATGCCTTTCAACCTGCTGCCTCCATGCTGGAGCTCAGAAAGAGTGATTCCAAGTAAGTCTGTGTGTGGACTCCTGAAGAGGAATTTCCTGAGACTCTGGCAGTTTCTGTCTTCCACAACCTCAATCCCCACTGGTTTTTATAGCTTTAAGTTATGGAGACTTATCTTTCCTGCACTGGATCCCTGGTGAACCTGGTATAGGGCTGGGACTCCTTACTCCTGAGATATGCCTCCTGATTTTTTCCCAACACATGTGGGTGTGGGACCAGCCTGTTCCACATCTCTACCCTTCCTACCAGTCTCAGTGTGGTTTCTTCTTTAATTCTGTACTTGTTGGACTAACATTCTGCTCGATTTCTGATGTTTCTGAATGATAGTTGTTCAATAGTTTAGTTGTAATTTTGATGTGGTTGTGCAGGGAGATGAGCTGTGTTTAGCTACACTGCCATCTTGATTGGAGGTTCTCTTCATGCATTTTTAAAAGAACACTTATAAATATAAATAGATATTTTAGGGAAAGACTGTAGAAGAAACTGAATTAGTAGAATAACTATAAAAAGTTTCCATTTTTCTTTTCCATGTTATTGCTACATTTGATTTGAATCCTTTAGTTTTCAGGACTAAGTGGTCTTTAAGTAAAACTTTTATGGACTTGGTTAAATACACACTTCCAGTTATGTTAAGAATACATTTGTCCCTTCAATTTGGGATTGTCCCAAAGAAGATTTTAAGCTGTTAGTAGAATCTGTTCTTCAGAATTTCATTCTGTTGTTTTCTTTCTTTTTTCTCTCTTTTCCTTTGCTATATAGGTATTCACCTTCAAAGATTTTTTCAAATCTTCTGGTTGAAAACATTTTTAGGAACATTTTTTTTATACACCCCTGGCTTTAGAAAAGACATGTAAATGCACTCTGATCCTTCATTACTTTATTTTACTTTATTCAATACTTACTATGCTCAGTATTTCCAAGATGGCCTAAAATTCACCCAGCATGCAAAGGAGAATACACTGAAATGCACAGCATTATGGTGTTTATTCCATGAAAGGTAAGAATACTATGCAATTAGAGAGAGAAATAGATTTTTAAGGGGATATGTTAAAGTGTTTTGAGGCAAATAAAGATTCACCTGAGAGTTTCTAGGCAAGTGGATACATTTCATTAATTCATTATTTTATTCTTTACAACAATTTTCATGAGTTACTTCTTCCATTGTGCTACACACACCTTGCCTAATAACACTTGGTTTCTTTGGCAGCTAAGAATGCATTTAGGAACACAGGCCTGGGCCATTCTAGACCTGTTCTATAAAAATAGAACCTGAGGCACATATGTAATCTAAATTTTTTTGATAACTACATTTAAAAAATAAAAAGAATCACCCTAGCTGGTGTGGCTCAGTGGATTGAGCATGGGCCTGCAAACCAAAGGGTTACCGGTTTGATTCCTAATCAGGGCACATGCCTGAATTGCAGACCAGGTCCCCGGTGGGGGGTGTGTAGAGGCAACCACACATTGATGTTTCTCTCTCTCTCTTTCTCCTTCCTGTCTCCTCTCTCTGAAAAAAAAAATTAGGAGGGATGTATCTGGAGCAAGGAGTCCCAGCCTTAAACCAGGCCCCAAAGCCCAGTGTTCCAGTGCCAGAAAGATAAGTCCCCATACCTTCTGGCTGCAAAAATCAGCAGAGGTTGATTTAGTGTAAGAAACTGCTGGAGTCTGAAACAGTTCCTTTTAAAGTACCCACATGCAGACTACTCAAACTCACTCCCTCTGAGCTCCAGCACCAGGGTAGCAGCTTGAAAGGCACTAGTGGCATACAGGGAGGAATGGAAATGTCTGGCACCAAGGTAGACTGGACGAACAACTTTCTCTCAAACAGAAAGGTGGGCAGAGACCATTGTTCCTTTTTTTAACCTTCACCCCCCCCCCCACACACACACAGAGCCACAGACCCACAGAGGTGGCAGGCAAGTGCCATATTGGAAACTCCATCAACTTGTGTGACACTGTTTGCCCTGCCCTGGAGATCCCCTGAGACTTCATCCCATGCAATTTATAGGCCCACTCAAGTTGTTAAACAATTTTTCCATATGAATGGCTTGTCTTGGCTCACACTTTACCATTTCCTAAATTCTCTCAAACAAGCAACAGCCAACCTCAGTGAGGCCTCAACCCCCATACCTCATGCTAAGTGGCCACAGGTAAGGCAGTAGCAGCAGCCAGCCAAGATTCACAGCTTAGCTTTATCTGGGAATCTCCAAACCCAGCACAAGTAGCAGCCATCTTAGACTGCTTTATAGCTCATACAGGTTGACCCCAGGACAGAATACAGATGGGGGTTGACCTTGCTGTAAACCACCTTGGAAACCCTAGAGCTTGCACACCCAGTGGACAGCTACAGACCATGTTGGAGCACCACAACCCTGCCCCTGCACAGCTGATCCTCCATGGAGAGTGAAGGTTGATGGTCAGTGGTCGCAGCCAGTCCTCGCAGCTGACTGGCCTAGGTAAATCCCTCTCATTGACCTTCTAACATCAATCAAGGCTCAACTGCAACAGGAGGGTGTACTCAGCCCACTGAAAGGGCACACCTTGAGTACCCAGCTTGGGTGATAGGGGAGGCTGTGCCATTGGACCTTATAGGGCACCCACTACATTAGGTCATGCTACCAAACAGGGAGCCATAGCTGCTCTACCTAATACATAAACACAAACACAGGGGGGCTTCCAACATGAGAAGACAAAGAAACATGGCCCGAATGAAGGAACAGGTAAAAACTCCAGAAAAAGAACTAAACAACATGGAAATAAGCAATCAATCAGATGCAGAGTTCAAAACGCTGGTTTTAAGGATGCTTAAGGAATTTAGTGAGAACCTCAACAGCATAAAAAAGACTCAATCAGGATTGAGGATAAAGGATACACTAATTGAAATAAAGAACAATTTATAGGGAATAACCGGTGAGTGGATGAAGCTGATCATCAAATCCATGATTTGGAACATAAGGAAGCAAAAAACAACCAATCAGAACAATAAGAAAAAAATACAACAAAAGGGGATAGTGTAACCAGCCTCTGGGACAACTTCAAGTGTTCTAACATTTGCATCATAAAAGTACCAGAAGGAGACGAGAAAGAGCAAGAAACTGGAAATCTATTTGAAAAATAATGAAAGAAAACTTCCCTAATTTCATTAAGAAAATAGGCAAGCCCAGGAAGCACAGAGAATCCCAAATAAGATAAGTGAAAAGAGGCCCACCCCAAGACATATCATAATTAAAATGCCAAATGTTAAATACAAAGAGACAATCTTAAAAGCAGCAAGAGAAAAACAGTTAGTTACCTGCAGGGGAGTTTCCATAAGACTGTCAGCTGATTTCTCAAAAGAAACTTTGCAGGCTAGAAGGGATTGGCAAGAAATATTCAAAATCATGGAAAGCAGAGACCTACAGCCAAGAATGCTCTATGAAGCAAAGCTATCATTTAGAACCAAAGAGCAGATAAAGAGCTTCAAGGACAAGAAAAAACTAAAGGAGTTCAAATAGGTAGTTACAGAATAGCCGTGGGGATGCATAGTACAGTATAAGAAATGGGATAGCCGAAGAACTTATATGCATGACTCATGGATATGAACAACGGTGTGAGGATAGCCTGAGGAATGGGGGGTGCTTGGTGGAGGGTGGTAAAGTGGGAAAAGTGAGACAGCTGTAGTAACATAATCAATAAAATATAATTAAAAATAAAAATAAGAAAAAAGAAAAAAGGCATAATTATGAGAAGTAAAACATGAAAGTCTTAGTATTCATAGGCAATGTGATGGTGTACGCTAGAAATCCAAGAGAATCTACAAACTTAGAATTTACATGTAAATTTAAAGAAAGTTCAAGTTCTATTTAATGTTTTTGTATTTCCCTATACTAGTAACAAATACATTAAAACATCATAAATAATAGCATAAAAATATGTCAAACAATAACATTTTTTAAAAAATACAGAAGAATATCTTTATGACCTTAAAGTAAGCACAGGCATGAACAGCAATAACTATAAGAGAATATAATTGAGAAACTTGGTTATATTAAAACTTGAAACTTCTGTTCAGAAAAAGTGTTAGGAAAGTGAAAACACACAGAAGTGGTAAAAGATACGCACAATACATAAAGACAGCAGACTCTCACACAGACTATATGAAGATCTCCTCCAAACCAAGAAGAAAAATTCAGACAACTCAATAGAAAAATGGGTAAAATACTTGAAAAGACATTAACAGAAGACATATCTAAATATTTAATAAATATATGAAAAGATGCTGGACTTCATTAGCCATTGTGAAAATGCACCTTGAGCCATAATGAGATATATACTACGTACTCACCAGGACGGCTAAAGTGAAAAAGGGAGTGCAGTGTTAGTGAAGGTGTGAAACAACCAGTACTTTCACTCACTGCTGGTAGAAGTATAATTCGTGACAACCACTTGAGAAAAATTGTTTGGCAATATCAATTATAGGTGAAATATATATCAATTCTACTCTTAGCTCAGAAATGCATAGTGTTCACTTAAAGATATGTTAAAATATTCCCCAGCAGCACTATTTGTAACAGCTTCAAGCTTGAAACTGCAAAGTACCCATTAACTATTGAATGGATAAATAGATGAAATACTATACAGTGATAAGAATAAATTATCTGTGACCAGACGAACAACATGGACAAATGTCACAAAAACAGTATTGCACAAAAGAAGCCAGATACGAAGGAGGACATAAGGGGGGGGGGGACCCAAAATAACTGGGAATTTATTTATAAGAAATCGTGTGTTTATTCTTACATATTTAAATTGCAGTCATCTTCAAAGTACTCTCCATTTGATGTAATACATGTGTCAAGATGTTTTTCCACTGCTCAAAACAGTTTTTGAACTCATCAGTTTTGATGCCTTTTAGTGCTTCTGCCATTTTTTGTTTCACTTCTTCCACATTGGCAAAACCTTTCCCTTTGAGGACTTTTTTCATGGTGGGGTGGAAGTCGCTTGGGGTGGAATCAGGTGAATAAGTATGGAGCATTTATTAACAACCACACCTAAAACAAAAACAAAACAAACTAAGCAAACAACTAGAACCAGAGCAGAACCACAGAAATGGAGATCACATGGAGGGTTAGCAAAAGGGGAGTGGCAGGGGGAAGGAAGGGGGAAAAGGTACAGAGAGTAAGTAGCATAGATAGTAGGTAGAAAACAGACAGGGGAGGGTAAGAATAGCATGGGAAATGTAGAAGCCAAAGAACTTATATGTATGACACATGGACATGAACTAAATGGGGGGAATGTGGGAGGGAGGGGATGTGCAGGGTGGAGGGGAGTGAAGGGGGAAAATGGGACAACTGTAATAGCATAATCAATAAAATATATTAAAAAAATAAGTGTGGGGCATGGGGGTCATGCAGTTGTTGGTCAGAAACTGCTGAACACCCAGTGCAGTGTGGGCAGGTGTGCTCGTAAATCACCCATCACGAAATGGGCAAACGCATTGGAAGTGTCTTCAAAAAAATTCACTGAAGCTGATTGCAGCCTCTCACTACAACACCAGCTAGTACTGATGCAGATGGGTTCCTAGAACACTCACCTAGTGGGGGAAGCCTGTACTACAAGCGGTTTGCCCTCCAGAAGATAATTCTGGTTGTTTGGGGGGTTCCCCTTTTTATGGTAGCGTCTAAGATGGACGTCAACGCTTTCTGCCTTCTGGCCTTCATGCTCTTGTTTAAAATCTTCCCCTTGAATATGGACAAGACCTAACAACTCACTTAAAATGAGTATGACAAAAGTGAAAAAATGTAAATTCTGAGATTAGGTTGCAAAAAGGCTCTGACTTCCAACTTGGGTTCTCTCGCTCTCTCTTTCTTATTTTCTCACTGTGAGAAAAACCTGTTGCCATATTCTGAGCTGCCCAATGGAGAGGCTCATGTGGCAAGGGGCTAAGGAAGACCTCAGTCTAACAACCTGCAAGGACTTGAGTCCCATCAACGATCTGCCATCTGGACATTGATCTGCCCCCAGCTGAGTCTCCAGAGGAGGCCACAGTCGGAACTGACATCCTAACTGCAAATTCATGATAGACCTTGAACCAGAGCTGCCCAACTACGCCACATGTGGATTCCTGACCAACAAAAACTAAAATAATCAATATTTGTTGTTTTAAGATGTGAAATTTTGGGTTAATTTGTTATGGAAAAATAGATAACAAATATGCTATCTGATTCCACTTGAAAGACAAATACGGAAACAGACAAAACTAGTCAGGATGGCAATTATCCTTAACAAGCGTTAATGACTAGAAGGGAGAATGAATGAGTAGGGCTTCATGGAGATTGATTAAATTTTACTTATTGATTTGGGTGTTGGATACATAGGTGTGTTCAGTTTATAAAAATTTACCAAGATTTATAATTAAGATAGGTCCACTTTTCAGTATGTACTTGTGATGGTTAATTTTATGTCTCAGCTTGACTCAGCCACAGAGTGCTGGGATATTTGGTTAAACATGATTTCTGAATATGTGTATGTTTCTGAATGAGATTAACATTTCTATTAGTAGACAGAGTGAAGCAGGTTGCCCTCCCTAATGTGGGTAGACCTCACCCAATCTGTTGATAGCCTGGATAGAATAAAAAGCCGAGTAAGAAAAAATTCCTTCTTTTGCCTGACCCTCTTCAAACTGGGACATCAGGCTTCTGCCTTCAGACTGCGACTTAGACTGGAACTACACCATTGACTCCCTGGGTCTGGACATCTCAACATCTATAATTGCATGAGCCAGTTCCTTATGCTGAAGATCTCTCTCTCTTTCTCTCTCTCTCACATCCTATTGGTCTGTTTTTCTGCAGATTTCCTGACTTACTGTATTCAATATGTTATACTTTAGTAATAAATTTATTAAACTAATTAATACAAAAATAAGTGAGCAGAAATCTTATCAGCAACCAAGATTAGTTTTAATGAAAAAAAAACAAAAACAAAAAAAATGGAGCTCTGGCTGGTGTGGCTGCATTGGCTGGAGCTTCGTCCCGTAACTGAAATGCCGTGTGTTGGTCCCCAGTCAGGCACATACCTAGGCTGTGGATTCCATCTCCATTCGGGTGCATACAGGAGGCAACCAATCGATGTTTCCCTCTCTCCTTCCTCTCTCGCCCCCACTTTTCTCTCCAAAAGCAATGAATAAATGTCCCTGAGTGAGAATAAACAAACAAACAAATAAATTGAAATTCTAATCTGTAGTTAAGGACACAATAGATGAGGTTAACAGTAGAATGACATTGAAGAGAGGTCAGTAAAGTGGAAGACAGATGGATCTAAAGCAGAATGGAGACAAAAGAGGGTTAATGAACTAGAAGATAGGTCTAGACTGAACTAAACATGCAAAAATAGAGAAAATAATGCAAAAGACAAGTGAAAAATGCTTAGCATCATATGACTGGGATCCAGAACAAGAGGAAAGGGAGCATGAATCCCGAGTTGGGAGTAAACAAAGAAAGGCACACCTTAGACCCGACTGGTGCGGCCCAGTCAGCTGGGCGTCATCCCACAAGATGAAAGTTGCCAGTTGAATTCCTGGTCAGGGCACATGCCTGGGTTGCAGTGCTGTTCCAGATTAGGGGCATTGCAAGAAGAAACTGATCAATGTTTCTGTTTCACATTGATGTTTCTCTCTCTCCCTCTTTCTAAAAATATATAAATAAAATCTTAAAAAAAAAAGAAAAAGAAAGCCACACACCTCAGCACATCATAGTCAAGATTCTAAAAATTTAAAACTAAGAAAAAATTTTAAAGTATCTAGAGAAAAAAGACATTATCTTCTAAAGGAAAATGAAAATTGACAGATGAGTTTTTGTTTGAAAGGATGGAAGCCAGAAGAAAGCGAAGTAGTTTGAATATACTGAAAGAAAATTGCCAACCTACAATTCCACAGCTAGTGAAAATCTGCTTCAGAAATGCATGTGAAATAAAGAAATGGTTAGACAGACAATAAGAGAATATTCTCTGTTATTCACCACTCTAGAAGAAATACTAAAGAAATCCTTTATTCGTGAGAAAATTCCAGAGTTAAAGGTGGAAATGCAGGAAGGATTAAAGAGTGGCAAAAAGAGAAAATGTGTTTTATAAGTCTAAGTGAATAGTGACTGCGTAAAGCAAAAATAATTATGACTTGTGAGTTTTATATGTGCAAAGAATCAAAATATATGACAATATCACAAAAGATGAAGCGGGGTTTTACCAGAGCAGACCCCGAAACAAAGGTTTGAGTTCAAACAACTGATTTGGTAAATTGACCCAGGTAGTATGAGCATGGGGCTGGGAAAGTGAGGGAGGGAAGGGAAGAGAAACAACGAAGCGTAACTCAGCAAATCATCACTGCGGGTAATTGGAGCTTAATCCTGCTTATAAACTCTAGGATGAAAGAATATGCACCTCAGAGTTAATCCTACCTCAGGCACAAAGAAGCTGAGAGATTTATCCATCAACTCTGGTCAGCAATTAATTGATTGACAACTGCTGCAAGGAGGTTTTAGTTTTCCCGTACTTCCAGCCTGTTCGGCACTCATCATCCAAAGATGCCCTCAGTCCAAGTTGAGTCACAGATGCTGGAGCTGTCAGTTGAGTCAATGTGCGTGGAAATGAGGAGTGACAACAGGGTTTAGGGAGAAAACATCTACTTCAGGAAAAAGTGGAGTTTAGATATTCAAAATTTATTTTTTATCATTTAGGAAGAAATAAATGCACTAATTTTTAAAGACTCCAATAAATAGAATATGCACATTGTAATCTCCAGATTTTAAAAAGTAAAATAATATGTATTTGACAAGTTAAGAGAGATGAAAATGAATTATTAAAAATGACTTGACTAATCAAAAGAAGGTAAAAATTTTTTTAAATGAACATAGAAGAATTAAATGAATGGAAATCAAATACTAAAATGGTAGATTTTAATCTTGATGTGTCACTAGTTATGTAATTGTAAAGGGATTCCATTAAAAGACAAAGATATCAGATTGAATAATAAAACACGATCCAACTAAATGCTGCTTACAAGAGTCATGCTTTCAATACAAAGATTTATTAATATTAGATAAAATAGAAAATAAAATAAGAGGTGTTACTAGGGCTAAGGAGGGATAATGAATCACCAAGAATGTATGACAATTTAAATATGTATGCATCTAACATAGCCTCAATATGTATAAAGCAAATGGTCAGAACTAAAAGGAAAACAGACAAAGTCACATTGGTAGAAATTTTTAGCACATCTCTCTCAGTAGCTGATAAGACACACAGAGCCAATAAAGATATATAAGGTGTAAACAACAAGATTAACAAACTTAACCTAATTAAACATAAAATATGGCTTCCAACATCTGAAGAATACACATTCTTCAGAACTTAGTTTTCATAAACTTAGTTGTTGAAGCATGGCATATTTTGAAAAAAGTTCTGTTGTGGATAAAATGCTATCAAACAGCATCATATGCTACAGAGAAATCATTGGTGAAAGGAAGAGTCAATCAATGGAGCAAACTTCATTGTGTTATTTTAAGAAATTGTCACAGCCGCCCCACACTTCAGCAGCCACCACCCTCCCTGATCAGTCAGCAGCCCTCAACATGGAGGCGAGACCCTCTACCAGCAAAACGATCTTGACTAAGGAGACGGGGTCACAATGATCTGTGCTCCTATGGAAACTAATTGAATATTTGTTTTACATGGATTTTTACTCAGTTTTCAAACACTACTGAAGAGTCCCCCTCAGCTGCCAAGCAAACATTTGTAACTTGTACATTGATGAAATGGGCCAGAAGCTTAGTGTTGTGACTTGTTTTAAAAATAAAGTACCTTGAAAATTTAAAAATATATATATTATGACTTGCTGAAGGCTCAGATGATAGTCACCATTTTTAGCAACACAGTAGTTTTAAGCTAAGGTATATACATTTTTTTTAGACATAATGCTACTGAACACTACAGTACAGTATAATAGACTGTAGTATAGTGTAAACATAACTTTAATATGCACTGGGAAACCAAAATTCATGTGACTCATTTTACTGAAGTATTTACTGTATTGAGGTGGTCTGGGATCGAACCTACAATATTTCCAAGGTAAGCCTGTACTTAATTTATGATAAAGCTGACAAGTGCAGAGCAGTCAGGGAAGAATTGCTTTTTCAATAAACAGTGCTAGGTCAATTGGATAGCTGCCTGGGGAAAACAATGGATGCTGGCCACGGCCTCAGACCACGTGGAAGAACGAACTCCTGTCATATCGGTACTAAATGTGAAAGTTAGAACAGCAATGCTTCTGGAGAAAGAGATGTAGGACAAGATCTACACTACCATGAAGGAGGCAAAGCTTTCTTAAGTAGATCAGAAAGCATAAAGAAAAAGACTGACAAACTGGATTACATTAAAATCAGGAACTTCGCGGCTCACAATAGACGCCGCTAAAAGAGTAGAAGTCAAGCCACAGAATGGGAGACATTTGCTGACATAGGCCTGACAGAGGACTTATGTACAGAACACATAAAGAACTCTTACAAATCAAAAAAGATATCCAACAGAAAAAAAATTGAATTGGCAGTTCACCAAAGAAAATCTCCAAATGGTCAATAAACGTAGAAGATGGTGCTCTATTTCATTAAGTGTCAGGGAAATGCAAATTAACAGAACAATAAGATAACACTGCACCTCTCCCCAACTACAGCGGCTAAAATTAAAATGACAGACAGTACCACATATTGGTGAAGATGTGGGGTGCAGTGCATATCAGTTTGCTTGGGCTGCCATAACAAAGTACCACAGACTAGGTAGCTTAAACATCAGGAATTTATTCCCTCACGGTTCTGGAGGTTAGAAATCCCAGGTCAAGGTGTTGGCAGGGTTGATCTCTCCTAAGGGCCCCCTCCTTGGCTTGTGGATGGCCTTCTTCCCCGTGTCTTCACACGGGCTTCCCTGTGTTTGTGTCTGTGCCCTAATTTCCTTTCTTACAAGGACAGTCATATTGTATTGCAGGCCACTCTATAGACTTCCAAATACAGGCACATTCTGAAGTACTGGGGGTTAGGACCTTAACATATGAATTTTAGGAGGGTACAGTTCAGCCCACAACCTGGAGCTACTGGACCTCTCCTACACTGGGAGTAAACTGAGATAACCACTTTGGCAGCATCCGTGACAGCTGAAGAGACACATATGCTGTGACTTATGGAGGATTCCACTTCTGGGGGTATATGTAACAGAAATGCAGGCATATGCACATCAAAAGACATGGGAAGAATGTTCATGGAGGTGTTTATAATTGCCTCAAACTAGAAATGACCCAACTATCCACAATGGATAAATTAATAGATAAGTTCTGGTATATTCATCCAATATAATTCTTTAAAATAATAGAAACGAACCATCTATTGCTACTCCCAACATAGGTGAATCTCATGAACATTATGTTGAGTGAAAGGAGCCCGATATGAAAGCGTACATTCTACAGAATTGCATTTACACCAAGTTCAAAAATAGGCAAAACTACTCCGTGGTGTTCAAGGAGAAAGGAAAATAGTGACCGGAGGCTGGGAACCAGGAGGGGGCTTCTGTTCCTTGATCTGGAGGCCCACCTTGTGCACTTTCATTGAGTTGTACATTTAGAACTTGTGCAATTTTTCTCAGTATATCCGTCCATTTAAAAAAGTAAAGCACCTAAACCCAGCCTGATACTACTCTGCGACTGATTTTAGAAAAGAACCGCCTGTGTCAGGACAATTGCAATGTCCCGGTTCTCAGTCCGCGCCAGGTAGGAGGCCCTGAGGTCAAATCAGGGCGAGCACCTCCAAGCTGCTGACAGCGTTTGTCACTCATCTTCTCAGCAACAGTTTGGAGAATTTCTCCCAGAAGACTATGCTTCACAGGGTTAAGGGAACATTAAACTGACTATTCTTAGAAAGAGGAGCTTAGATAAAGGACTTACTTTTTATTGTGGAATTGAAAAAAGAGAAGCAGGACAGAAAATAACTTGCGTAAACAAGACAAGAAAAGAGCCCAACAAACTTACCCAGACAGTGTGTGGATCCCAGAGAAATCTAAAACTCATTTTGAGCACAGATCCCTCCTGAGGACGGAGTTTCCTTGTTCCCAACGCATTACTTAGCCGAATCTGGGCATTAGGTGTCCCAAAGCCAGCTGAGAGTGCAGTTGCCATTCCCAAACCCCTCTTCGCCCGGATACCATGGAGACGGGTAATCAAAGAGCGTGTTCCCTCCTCTTCCTTATCCCAAGGGGCCGAGCTGAGCACTCAGAGCCACAGCTTTGGATTTCTTTAGTTTGATGTCACAAGGAAAAAAGTTACCCTTGGAACTCTTAACGTTTGGCATCTGTGCACCTCATGTGATTCTGGGGGAAATCTGTGTCAAAACCAGGATTTTTTCCACGACGATCTCAGTTTCACGAATACCCCAGGAATAGCAGGTGAGGATTTCTGCCCACGCTGGTGCCTCGTTGGCCCAGTGCCATGACTCCTCTGCTCTTTCAGGCTAATGAGAGCAAAATCCTGGCAGGACTCAAGGGAGCGTTTGGAAATAGGTGTGGTGGTTACTAAATCCGTGTACGAGGGAACACGTTCTATTCCCAGGTGTATCCCACTCGCTCTTGTTTGGACATGTTTTGAACCGATAGGCCCCTTTTAAAAATAATTCACCAAGTATATAATTTGGATGGGTTTTACTTAAATTTCAAATTAAAAGAAGTAAGTCCTCCTGCAGAAACAAATTTCCTGTTAGGAGAAAGAAACGTACTTTTTCCTCGGTGTGTCTGGCTGCTTCTCTGAGCACATATCCTGTATAAAATCCTCGAAAAGAAGGGCGAGGAGGGGGGAGGAGACCACTCCCAAAAGAATGACTGTGCTTATGCCTACAGTAACCTGTCCGAAGAGAAAAAGTGAACCTGCAGTTTTCAGAGCAATGAGACACGTGTAGAAAGCCATTCCAGATCACTCTGTTCTCAGGGCACATTTCGGGGCTTTGATTTTCTTGATCAGACGCTGCAGGTCTTTGCTCCCCCGTGGCCTTCTCACTGAGGCCCACACCGAGCACCCGACGTCAATGCGCTGGGTCCCACACCCAGTCGTCCTCAGCTCCTCTGCGTCCCCTCGGCACCTTTTAACACAGTGTTCAGTTTGTCGCTGTCTTTTTGTCCCTTGGCGGTTGTCTGTCTCCCCCTGCCAGAAGGTGGCCCCAGGAAGGTGAGGCTCTCGCTCTGGTTTGTTTCCTGGTACATAATAAATACCGAGGACTGTGCCTTGCACATAGGGAGCACTCAGTAAGCACTTGTTGACACTGGAAAATTCACTTCCCTGAGTAACCAAGTGCCAAGCTTTTGAATCTTCTTGCCTCAGATTAAACTAAAAACTTTGATTAAGAAGTCTTTGCTGTTAGCCCAAAAGCATATTGTAACATATTTTCCAGATACAGGGTCAGGTTGCACTATTCCTTTTCATAATACCGTTTAAAACAAATTATTAATAAATGTTAATGTTTGAATAACAAGGTTCAAAAATCTGGAAATTTTATCTTATTTTATTTTATGTGTTTTAAAAATTGTGTTTATTTATTTTTAAAGAGAGGGGAATGGAGAGAGAAAGGGAAGGAGAGAAACATTTATCTCCTGCTTCTTGCATGTGCCCCAGCTGGGGACCAGGCCTGCATCCAGGCTTGTGCCCTGACTGGGAATCGAACTGGTGACCTTTTGCTTTGTAGGACAATGCTCAACCAACTGAGCCATGCCAGTCAGGACATACAAAATCTGGAAATTTAAAAAATCATGTATGTAATACATATATACTCTATGACATAAAGCAAATTTGGAGTTAATCAAAGATTCTTTAACAACAAACTTAAAAGACACAAAACATTTGTTTTTAATCATGGAATGAAGTGTCTGAGGAACACCATATGAAAGAGTTCATGTCCGATTATAATTGTTAAAACTGTGTTTTGGATGCCTGGTAGGCACCAGGTACTTTCCTGCATTGCCTCTAATTTCCCCAACAGCCCTTTAAGGAAGGCATTATTATCCACATCCATAGATGAGGAAACTGAGGCCCAGGAAGGAGAAATAACTGGCCCAAGGTCATACAGATCTCAGATGAGAACGAGGGTTTGTTCAGTTCCAGGATTTGTCCCCAGACACTGTGCTCATTCTCCAGAAAATAGTGCAATGCAATTCGATGTGACATTCACATATGTCATTGGTTTCATATTCTTAGTCAACACATATGTTTTGAGTAATTGTTATGTTCATAGCACTGTGCCGGCTTCCTTGGAGATCACTGCAAGAAGCTTGCCATCTCTCTGGGAGGTACTCACGAACCGTGGGGGCAGACTATGTGATGGGACAAGTCAGTGGGATCCAGTAAGACTGTGGGAGTTCTGAAGAGGGAGGAGCCCTCACGGGCCAGGCTGCTGGAGCCTGATCACAGGTGCCCCTCTGCTTTCTTGTCCAGGAAGGGGCCCCTGGTTGGGTTTGGCTGCCCAGCTTCTATCTCCCCCACAGTGGCACCTCAATCCTCATGAGAATCGACTTCCCCCCACTGTATACCCTTAGCACAGAGGTAACCCTAGTTTGTTGTCTCCCACTGCCCCTTCCCCACCCTCTGTGGACGCTAAGGAGGCAAATCCTTCTCTCAGTTGCTGATAGGATGGGAGCAGGCATGGGACCCACACTAAGCCAATCGCAGACCCACTGTCAGGACCTTGGATCTTGAGTGAATGACAGGAAGATGGTGGACCCTCTGTGGACAGCAATGACCATGGTGAGCAGAGGTTAAACAGCCACATCTTGATTGGGCTGCTCCTGGGATGAGGCAATGACCTGGGTCTCAGCAAGTCTGGAAGAGCTTTCTAGAAACCCCTCTGTAGTTGCCTCAGATTAAAGGAGTGTAGTTGACACACTCCTAAATTTATTGTCTTGTCTTTACTGGAAAAGTATCTCTTTTCCTTTACTCTTTATCCTGAATTTAACATTGTTGGATCTAGTTCATGAGAAATCATTCTAGGGATGATCATCACTGAGTCAGACTGTGAAGTCTGCTGCTGGGAAGTTGTTGTTTGCCTAGTTTGATGCTCTCTCCACAGGCTGAAGAGTGTCTGCTTCTTAATAAAGCTGAAGAAGTTCAGTGTTTTCTTCAATCCTCTGAAGTTTCCTGAAGCTTGATAACCAACCACTCAAGAAGCCAGCAGGTGTCTCCAGATTGAGCAGGGTTCTGGCTGAGGTGTCAGGACGTGATGTCAGGGCTCTGGGCATCCTGCTGGTTTTGCTTTGTGGGACGATGCAGGGAGAGGCTTCCCTATATTTTGGCTCCAAGCAAAAGATCTTATCTGTGAGATCACAGCACTGTGCCTGGTCCTGAAACCATGACAGAATTAAGCCTGGGATGACCCATTTACTGGGGGAGTGCTCTGCAGCTTCGAGTTGTTTGTTGCCTCCCACAGGGTGCTGCGTTAATTCAGAGTCTATTTGCAGAGCACGTCTGTCCCTTTAAATTCTCTACGTCCATAGTTAGCATGCAACTCTAACTTGAATTCATTAAAGCCAATCATTTCAGTTCCTTTTTTTCAACTCGGAGTTTTTTAGTTTAAGTTGTCGTGGGAAAATAACTCTTAATAAATCCCTTTAAACATAGGGAATGAGGGCAATTAAGGACATTTTAAGAATTATTGAAACATCTTAAAGTTTATGATTTCTGTTCTAAAGAACATAAGTAATCCTTTTTCCTTTTTCTTTTTGGTTTCATGTGATCTCAAGGACAGACAATGGGCACAGAGACTGTTCAAGTCTAATTAATTATCTGGTTTTGTCCACAACTGTCACACCTTCAAAACACTGAGACTGTAGCTAATCATCCGAAATTCTCCCACACTGAAATAATTGCACACGCCCTTTTGGGCTAGACAGATATATGTACGAGGTGAATGACAAGAAGGGAAGTCGCACACCCAGAGGGAAATCAAGTTTTGTTTGTTTGTTGGTGACTCATCAATGTAGCCATGCACTAAATATTCAATACCTGATGTAAAGCATTCAAAATCCTGATGCAGTACCTTGAAGTGAAAATACAGGAGTTGATTTAACCAGCCACATTAGTATTTTCGTACCGTAAATTAGATTAGAAATCCCAGAGCTGGGAAAAGCAATGGTGGAAAGATCCCAGGGATGGTGTGGCTCAGAAGTCCTTGGGTGAGCAAACCTGTTGAGGCTGGGGCAGGGGGTTTGCTTCAGTTTATGATCAACAGGACGCCGGAGGCCAATCAGCTTCAGCCACCAGAGAGATCTACCCATGCTGAGTGGCATTCACCTGAATTGTTTACTGCGTTAGAATGTGCACCCCAAAAAGGGCACAGTTATGACTCATACTTACATTTAATTAAAAAAACCTTTATTTTTCTGTGCATTGATACACTTTAAAAAGTAATACTTTACCTTGAAGCCTCTCTTAGAAAAGGTACTTCGGTTACCTGTAGCAAGGCAAAAGATAAAATGGGAGCCTCACGTCAATCATTGTTGAGAGCCAAACCCTTTCTATTTACCTCATGCAAGGACATATCACACCAGGCTTTTAAAAATACCGAAGGCCTTATCAGAGTCACAGCTGAGTAGTGGTATGTAGGTCTGGAGCACAAATATAAAAAGAAGTGTTAGAACAGGCTGTGACGTGCCACATGCCCATC
Source organism: Tonatia bakeri (assembly GCA_004024845.1). Lineage (NCBI taxonomy): Eukaryota > Metazoa > Chordata > Mammalia > Chiroptera > Phyllostomidae > Tonatia > Tonatia bakeri. The sequence goes on along the minus strand of PVIA01000696.1, from coordinate 215,278 downwards.
AGATGCATCTTTTCTTTGGCACAGAAGTGTGGAATTCACTGATTCAAGGAAAAAAACTACTTGTCACTCCAAACCCTGGACACCAATACTGGCAGCCAACTCAGTGATAATCTTCGAGTGTGTCTCAGATGGTTTCTGAAAGGCAAGAGAACCTTCCCTGTGAGAGGCTCGGGTACTGTTGCCAATGGTGCACCTTCTGGCCCTGTTTTCTATAGGTATCGGCTGTAATCAAGAGAAACTGGCTGCTTTGGAGGCTGCCCTGTGTGAGGTCAGAGAGAAGGGAGCAACTAAAGTAAAGCCTTACTTTACATGAAAGCTGGGCAGTGCAGACAGAAGAGTGACTTCCACTTGATTATCATTGATCATTCAAGGAAAACCAAGTGTTTGGATTTGAATGTTTGAGACTAACTGCAGTGGTGTCAACTTGTGACTGTCTAGGACTAATCTTCTATTTTCCAGTGCACATTGGGCCAGGCAAACTGAGTTGACAGTGTGCACCCCTACTCAGAGGACCCCACCTGCAGCAAGCCTTTCTGGTGATGGGCCAGGGTGGCAGCTAACTCCACCTCTGAGTTGTTCCACAGCTGCCTCCAGACTTTCACCTTCACCTTTTCAGTGATCAGAAAGAACAATACACGCTAAGGAGCCAATTGTTGATGAAAGGTTAATTTGTGGGAGGTCCTCATTATCCTAGAATAAAAAGAAAAGAAAAGAGGAAAAGAAATAAAGAAAAAGGAAAATTGAAGTGAATCTACTTAAAACAGATTCATAGTATAGTGAAATAAAATATGATTGGAACTCTGTCCTGAAAATTAAACAAGCATCATAAAAAGTCAATTTTACACTTCAGAAACTTGGGTTAAAATTTCAGTTATGCATAATTCTTCAAATTAACTAAGCATTGAGATATATGTTGGTGAAGGAGGTTCTGTTTATGGTGTATGGTGATATTCTACAGATTTCCCTCTAGACTGTCACTGTGTGATAACAAAGAGGGCCAATTTATTAATTTTCCCAAGAGTCTTCCCTTGCTATTTAACTCTTTGATATCAGCATCCTTTATCCATTGATTTCCTTTCCTCAGTTATTAACCTGTTTGAAACTTGCCATATCCACCTCTGCCAATGGCTTTTCTTGTGATACTAGCAGTCAATATGACTTTCACAGACTATGTGAAATGTGCCCTTTTGTGCCAATTCATGTCTCAGTAGATCTATTATATATGTATCTCACTCCATTGCCAAGAAAAGACTGACCCCTCAAGGTGGTCACATGAAAGGCAAGATGATTCTCCTACTGTGTCAGAAGAAGTGTAAGTAAAAGTTAGTTCTAACCATGGCCAATTCATTAACCATGGCCATTCATATTTTCATGTTATGATGACCTTGTATTTCCTGAGCACTTTCATAAATATCAGTCTTCAGATTAAAAAAAATCCTTTTACTCCCAAGAATGGTAATGATTAATGTATATTGTTCTCATAATTATTTTTCTAAACATAACTGAAACTGCCATTTTTATTACATCCAAAATTTATTATACCCAAAAGACATTTTACTGCAGTAATATTGATTAATAATATTATATAAGTTTCAGGTATACAACATTGCAGTTTGATGTCTGTATCACTAGAGAGTGCTCACCATCAAAGGTCTGGTTTTCACTCCTCACCGTATATTTGACTCCCTTCATCCACTTTGCCCTTCCCCCACCTCCCTTCCATTGTCTGTATCTATGAGTTTATTTTTCTTTTGTTTGTTTTTGCTTTATATTCCCCACGAGTGAAATGATACAGTTTTTGTCATTTTCTGTATGATTTATTTCACTTGGCATAATATCATCAAGATTCATTCGTGTTGCCTCAGATGGCAATGTTCCATCCTGTTTATGGCTGAACAGTGTTTCACTGTGTTGTGTCTGTGTATCTACACCTATTAGTTCCTCTCTCTACCTGTATCACATCTCCTATTTTCATTCATTCATTGATGGATATGTAGGTTGTTTCTGTATTTTGGCTATTGTAAATAATGTTGCAATGAACATAGGGGTACATATACCTTTTTGAATTAGTGTTTTCCCCAACAAATACCCAGAAGAGGAATTGCTGGATCATATGATATTTCTATTCTTAATTCAAAAGGATTTTTTAAAAACTGTTTTTCTTTTGATTCATAAATTATTTGATTATTTAATTGATTCTTTTTATTTAACATTTAGATTTATTGCATTGTGGAAAATAAAAGTTCTACTTTTGGAAATTCACATTTCTTTTATTGTCTAATGTAATTATTTGTGTTTCAATATTCCATGGATATTTGAAGAGAAAATATATCAATACAGTATTGATATATATTATCTATTAAATCACAGTTATATGTTGCTACTCAGATCTTCCATGTCCTTTTAAAATGATGTCTTTGATAAGATATAACTCCTGCCCTGGCTGGCATAGCTCAGTGGATTGAGCACGGTCTGCGAACCAAAGCATTGCAGGTTTGATTCCCGGTCAGGGCACATGCCTGGGTTGCAGGCCATAGGCCCCAGCAACTGCACATTGATGTCTCTCTCTCTCTCTTTCTCCCTCCCTTCCCTCTCAAAAAAAAACAGATAAATAAAATCTTTTTTTAAAAAAAGATATAACTCCCATATCAAAGGACTTCTGGCCAAGATGGAGGCATAGGTAGATACACTTTGCCTCCTTGCACAACCAAAACAAGGACAACAACAAATTTAAAAACAAACAAACAAAAAAAACAACCAGAACTGCCAGAAAATTGAACTGTATGGAAGTCTGGCAACCAAGGAGTTAAAGAAGAAACATTCATACAGACCAGTAAGAGGGGTAGAGACAGGCAGCTGGGCTGGAGAGGACTTGTGGCAAGGTGGTGGCTGGCTGGCTGGGCAAGGTAGTGGCTGGTGGAGCAGGAGGTCCCATATTTGCCTGTGGATAACTGAGAGGAACAACAGGGGAGCAAGACAGACTGCGCATCCAGGGTTCCACCTCAGGAAAATAAAGCCTCAAAACCTCTGACTGAAAAACCTGTGGGGGTTGAGGCAGCAGGAAAAACTCCTAGTCTCACAGGAGAGTTCATCAGAGAGACCTACAGGGTCCTAGAATATACACAAAACCACCCACCCAGGAATCAGCATCAGAATGGCCCAATTTGCTTGTGGGTGATGGTGGAAGTAACTGAAAGTCAGCCCAGAGCTGAGCAAGTGACACTTCTCCCTCTCAGACCCCTTCCCCACAGACAATGCCACAACACAGCAACATAGATTGCCTCACCTGGCAAATACCTAAGGCTCTGCCCCTTATTATGTAACAGATGCTTAGAGACAAAAAAATGAATGGCCCAAATGAAAGAACAGATCTGAGCTCCAGAAAAAATACAATTACGTGATGAAGAGATAGCCAACCTATCAGATGCACAGTTCAAAACACTGGTAATCAGGATGCTCCCAGAAATGGCTAAGTATGGTCACAAAATACAGGAAAAAGTGAAGGCTAATGTGAAATAGAAAAAAATGTACAGGGAACCAAAAGTGAAGGGGAGGAAAGCAGGACTCAAATCAATGATTTGGAGCAGAAGGAAGAAATAAACATTCAACCAGAACAGAATGAAGAAATAAGAATTCAAAACAATGAGGAGATGCTTAGGAGCCTCTGGGACAACTTTAAATGTTCCAACATTTGGATCATAGGGGTGCCAGAAGGAGAAGAGGAAGAGCAACAAATTGAAAACTTATTTGAAAAAATAATGAAGGAAAATTTCCCTAATCTGACAAAGGAAATAGACTTCCAGGAAGTCCAGGAAGCCCAGAGTCACAAAAAGTTGGATCCAAAGAGGGATACACCAAGGCACATCATCATTAAGTTATCCAAGGTTAAAGATAAGGAGAGAATCTTAAAAGCAGCAAGAGAAAGGGAGAGCATTACTTACAAAGGAGTTCCCAAAAGACTATCAGTTGATTTCTCAAAAGAAACCTTACAGGCAAGAAGGGGCTGGAAAGAAGTATTTGAAGTCATGAAAGGCAAGGACCTACATCCAACATTACTTTATCCAGCAAAGCTTTCATTTAGAATGGAAGAGCAGATATAGTGCTTCCCAGACAAGGTAAAGCTAAAGGAGTTCTCCATCACCAAGCCCTTATCGTATGAAATGTTAAAGAGACTTATGTAAGAAAAAGATGATCAATAATATGAACAGTAAAATGGTAACAAACTCACAAATATCAATAACTGAACCTAAGAAAACAAAAACAAACTAAGCAAACAACTAGAATAGGAAGAGATTCACAGAAATAGAGATCACATGGAGTGTTATCAGCAGGGAGTGAGGGGAGAAAGGCAGAAAAGGTACAGGGAATAAGAAGCATAAATTGTAGGTACAAAATAGACAGAGGGAGGTTAAGAACAGTATGGGAAATGGAGAAGCCAAAGAATGTATATGTACAACCAACCCATAGACATAAACTAAGTTGGGGGAAATACGGTGGGGTGGTACAGAGTGAACGGGAATAAAGGGGAGAAAAAATGGGACAACTGTAATGGCATAATCAAGAAAATATATTTTTAAAAAGATATAAATCATATTATACAATTTACTGATTTAAGGTATATAATTCAATATTTTATTTTATTTTTTTATATTTACATGGTTGTATAACAATCACCACAGTCTAATTTATCAGCCTAACTTATCAAACTCTACTTCAGGTTTATAATAACTTAGTTCCAGTGAAATATAGAAAGTTACTCCTAAATAGGTCTATTCCATCCATACTATGTTTCTCTATGTAAACCTAACAATACATTGTTCTAACTAATGCATTATGTAGTCTCATGTTTGTGAGAAACAGAAAAGAGAGGAAAGCAAGTATATATTTATGTGGTTGTTATATTACCTTCTTACCCTTTCTAATTTTCTTCATTTATTACTGTAGATTTGAATTATCATCTTATATCCTTTTTGTATTCCATTTACCTTTGCTCCAAAATTCCTTCTACATAATGTTATTGTCAAATACATTGTAATTCTATATATTACAATTACATACATTGTTTTTAAAATCAGTTTGGGGAATACAGAAGAAATATACAATTATGCACTGTCTTTTGCAATTACTACATAATTACCATTACCAGTGCTGTGTGTATATTCAAATCACAATCTGGGATCACTTGCTTTCTGCCTGAATATTTCTTGTCAAGCAGGTGTGCTATCAAAAATTCTCTCAGATTTTGTTTATTTGGAAGTGTCTTTATTTTGCTTTTATTTTTAAGAGCTAATTTTACTGGACATAAGATTCTTATTTGGCAATATTTTAGTTTCAATACTTTGACTATATCATCCCAGTGGCTTCTGGCTTCCATTTTTTCTTGTGAAAAGTCTGCTGTTAATCTTACTGGGTCGTCCTTTTGTACAATGAATTTTCTTTCACTGCTTTCATGATTTTATCTTTGTCTCTAATTTGCAACAGTTTTACCTTGATGTGTCTGGGTATGGATCTATTTATTTATCATACCTGAAGTTTGTTGAGCTTCTAGGTTATATAAATTGATGATTTTTATTTATAGTAACTTTGGGGAAGTTTAGCAATTTTTTTCTTCAAATATTTTTAAGGCTCTTCTCTCTCCTCTATTGTTGTTAATTCTATTATGTATATTTTGGTGCATATAATGGTGTCTCACATTTTTTTGAGGCTCTTCATTTTTCTTTTATTTTTGTACTCTGTATTTTTTTTAAGGACTCGCTGTAGTTTATTTTTTTTAAGCTTTTAAAAAAAATTTAATTATTGTTCAAGTACAGTTTTATGTCTTTTACTCCCATCCCAGCCCCCCCAGTGCTCCCCACCTCCCTCCCATTTCCACCTCCCCCCCCAGTTTTTGTTCATGTGTCCTTTAAATTTGTTCCTGTAAACCCTTCCCCTTTCCCCCTGAAATTCCCTCCCCTCTCCACTCTGGTCATTGTCAGCCTGTTCTCCATTTCAGTGTCTTTGGTTATATTTTGCTTGTTTGTTTGTTTTGTTGTTTAGGTTCCCGTTAAAGGTGAGATCATATGGTATTTGTCTTTTACTGCCTGGCTTATTTCACTTAACATAATGCTTTCCAGTTGCATCCATGCTGTTGCAAAGGGTAGGAGCTTCTTCTTTCTCTCTGCTGCATAGAATTCCATTGTGTAAATGTACCATAGTTTTCTGATCCATTCATTTACTAACAGACACCTAAGTTGCTTCCAACACTTGGCTATTGTAAATTGTGCTGCAATGAACATTGGGGTGCATAGGTTCTTTTAGATCGGTGTTTCAGAGTTCTTAGGATATAATCCTAGCAGTGGAATTGCTGGGTGAAAAGGCAGATCCAGTTTTAGTTTTCTGAGAAAATTCCATACTGTTTTCCATAGTGGTTGTACCAGTCTGCAATCCCACCAACAGTGCACTAGGGTCTCCTTTTCTCCACAACCTCTCCAACACTTGCTATTTGTTGCTTTGTTTAGGATGGCCATTCTGACCGGTGTAAAGTGGTATCACATTGTGTTTTTAATTTGCATCTCTCTGATAGCTAGCAATATTGAGCATCTTTTCATGTGTCTCTGGATCCTCTGTATGTCCTCCTTGGAGAAGTGTCTGTTCAAGTCCTTTGCCCACTTTTTATTTGGGTTGTTTGTCTTCTTAGAGTGGAGTCATGAAAGTTCTTTATGTATTTTGGAGATTAAACCCTTGTCTGAGGTATCATTGGCAAATATGTTTTCCTATACAGTTGGTTCTCTTTTTATTTTAATACTTTTTTCTTTAGCTGTGTAGAAGCTTTTTATTTTGATGAGATCCCATTGGTTTATTCTTTCCTTTATGTCCCTTGTTCTAGGGGACATATCAGTAAAAATGTTGCTGTGTGAAATATCTTAGATTTTCCTGCCTATGTTCTCCTCTAGGACTTTAATGGTGACATGGCTTATATTTAGGTCTTTTATCCACCCTGAATTTATTTTGTGTATGGTGTAAGTTGGTGCTCGAGTTTTATTTTTTTGCATGTAGCTGTCCAGTTCTCCCAACACCATTTGTTGAAGAGGCTATTTTTACTCCATTTTATGTTGCTGCCCCCTTTGTCAAATATTAATTGACTTGAGTCAATTAGTAGAGACTTGAGTTTATTTCTGGGCTCTGTTCTGTTCCACTGGTCCATGTGCCTGTTTTTATGTCAGTACCAGTCTGTTTTGATTGCAGTGACTTTGTAATAGAGTTTGGTATCAGGTATTGTGATCCCTACTACTTTGCTCTTCTTTCTCAAAATTGCAGCAGCTATTTGGGGTTGTTTATGGTTCCATATAAATTTTTGAAGAGTTTTTCTATGTCTGTGAAATATGCCATGGTACTTTAATAGGTATTGCATTGAATGTGTAAATTGCTTTGGGTAGTATGGACATTTTGATGATGTTAATTATTCCAATCCATGAACACAGTATGTGTTTCCATTTGTTTGTGTCTTTCTTGATTTCTTTCTTCAGTGTTGTGTAGTTTTCTGCACACAGGTCTTTTACCTCCTTGGTTAGGTTTATTCCTAGGTATTTTATTTTTGTTTTTGCTATATCAAGTGGGATTTTTTCTTGATTTCTGTTTCTACTGTTTCATTGTTGGTATACAAAAATGCCTTTGATTTCTGGATATTGACTTTGTATCCCACTGTTTTGCCAAATTCATTTATTAGATCAAGCAGTTTTTTTGGTGGAGTCTATAGGATTTTCTATGTACACTATCACGTCATCTGCAAACAGTGACAGTTTTGTTTCCTCCTTTCTGATTTGGATGCTTTTTATTTCCTTTTCTTGTCTGATTGCTGTGGCTAAAAGTTCCAATACTATATTGAATAGAAGTTGTGAAAGTGGGGGAGCTTCCAGCCAAGATGGAGGCATAGGTAGTTGCACTGTGCCCCCTCGTGCAACCAAAACTAAGGACAACAAAAATTGAGAAACAAAAAACAACCAGAACAGAGAGAAATGAACTGAATGGAAGTCTGACTACCATACATCCAAACCAGTAAGGAGTGGTGGAGTCGGAGGCCTACGGAGAGCGGTCGAGGGATCCTGGCAGGAAAGAGCGCTGGCTGGCAGACACGGGCGTGCAGGGCGCATAAAGCAGCTGACGGACTGGTGGCAGACCCTGGGTGCAGGAGGCAATGAGCAGACCCAGTGAGGGGCGTAGGGTGGCTAGCTGGCCGCAGCAACACATTCCCACGCAGACAGACTAGGTGAAAATGGGCAGCGGCACAGACCTCGCAACCCAGAGCCCAGCACCGGGAAACAAAGCCTAAGAGCACCGACTGAAAACACCTGTGGGAGTTGAGGCTGGGAGATTCTCTCAGCCTCTCAGGAGGCTCCTCGGTGAGATCCACAGAGTCTGAGAAAGTACACAAGCCCACCCGCCCAGGAGCCAGCACCAAAAGGGCCCAATTTGCTTGTGGGAGGCAGCAAGGGGGACTGAGGTCCTGGAGAGAGCGGAGCAGGTGCCATTGTCCCCTCTCAGACCCCGCCCCACATACAATGTCACAACCCAGCAACTGGGGTGCCCTGGCCTGGTGAACACCTAAGGCTCTGCCACCCAAACATAACAGCCACAACCGGATCAAAGAAAAATAAAAAATAAAAAAGATGGCTCAAACAGAATTAAAAGCCCCAGAGCCAATTTTTTTAAGTGACTGAGAGATAGCTAACCTATCAGATGCACAGTTCAAAACACTGCTGATCAGGAAGCTCACAGAATTGGTTGACTTTGGTCATAAATTAGATGAACAAATGCAGGCTATGATAAGAGAAATGAAGGAAAATGCACAGGGAACCAATAGTGAGGGGAAGAAAACTGGGACTCAAATCAATGGAGTGGACCAGAAGGAAGAAAGGAACAACCAAACAGAGAAGAATGAAGAAACAAGAATTCGAAAAAATGAGGAGAGGCTTAGGGACCTCTAGGACACCTTTAAACGTTCCAACATCTGGATTATAGAGGTATCAGAGGGGAAGAGGAAGAGCAACAAATTGGAAACTTATTTGAACAGATAATAAAGGAGAACTTCCCCAGTCTGGCAAGGGAAATAGACTTCCAGGAAGTCCAGGAAGCTCAGAGAGTCCCAAAGAGGTTGGACCCAAGGAGGAACACACCAAGGCACATCATAATTACATTAGCCAAGGTAAAAATGAAGGAGAGAATCCGAGAAGCAGCAAGAGACAAGGAGACAGTAACCTACAAAGGAGTTCCCATCAGACTGTCAGCTGATTTCTCAAAAAAGACCTTACAGGCAAGAAGGGGCTGGCAAGAAGTATTCCAAGTCATGAAAGGCAAGGACCTACATCCCAGATTGCTCTATCCAGCAAAGCTTTCATTTAGAATGGAAGGGCAGATAAAGTGCTTCTCAGACAAGGTCAAGTTAAAGGAGTTCATCATCATCAAGCCCTTATTATATGAAATGTTAAAGGGACTTACCTAAGAAAATGAAGATTAAAAATATGAACAGTAAAAAAAGACTTCAAATTCACAGTTAGTAACAACCATACCTAAAACAAAAGCAAACTCAGCAAACAACTAGAACAGGAACAGAACCACAGAATGGAGATCACATGGAGAGTTAGCAACAGGGAAGTGGGAGGAGGAGAGAGGGGGAAAAGATATAGAGAATAAGTAGCATAGACAATAGGTAGAAATAGACAGGGGGAGGGCAAGAATAGTATGGGAAATGTAGAAGCTAAAGAACTTATGACACATGGACATGAACTAAAGGGGGGAATGTGGGTCGGAGGGGGTGTATAGGGTGGAGGGGAGTGAAGGGGGAAAATGGGACAACTGTAATAGCATAATCAATAAAATAAAGAATTTAAAAAAAGAAAAAAAAGTGGTGAAAGTGGACAACCTTATCTTGTTCCTGATCTTAGTGGAAAATAGTTTAGTTTTTGCCCGTTGAGTATGATGTTGGCTGTAGGTCTCTCATATATGGCCTTTATTATGTTGAGGAATGCTCCCTCTATTCCCACTTTGCTGAGTGTTTTTATCATAAATGGGTGTTGTACCTTATCAAATGCTTTTTCTGCATCTATTGATATGATCATGTGATTTTTGTCTTTGCTTTTGTTTATGTGATGTATTACATTTACTGATTTGAGAATATTGAACTATCCTTACATCCCTGGGATAAATCCCACTTGGTCATGGTGCATGATCTTTTTAATGTATTGTTGGATGCAGTTTGCCAATATTTTATTGAGGATTTTAGTATCTATGTTCATCAGCGATATTGGCTTGAAGTTTTCTTTCTTTGTTGTGTCTTTATCTGTTTTGGGATTAGGATGATGTTGGCTTCATAAAAAGAGTTTGGGAGTCTTCCATCTTCTTGGATTTTTTGGAATAGTCTGTGAAGGATAGGGGTTAGCTCTTCCTTCAATGCTTTGTAAAATTCTCCTGTGAAACAGTCCAGTCCAGGGCTTTTGTGTGGTGGGAGTTTTGTGATTACTGCTTCAATTTCATCTGCTGTTATTGGTCTGTTCAGGCTTTGCTTTTTCTTCTTCGTTTAGTTTTGGGAGATTATATTTTTCTAGAAATTTGTCCATTTCATCTAGGTTTTCAAATTTCTTGGCACACAGTTCTTCATCGTAATTTCTTACAATTCTTTGTATTTCTGTGGTGTCAGTTATAATCTCTCCTCTTTCATTTCTGATTGTGTTTGTTTGGGTCCTCTCTCTTTTTTTCTTGATGAGTCTGCTTAAAGGTTTGTCGATTTTGTTTATCTTTTCAAAAAAAAAAACAGCTCCTGGATTCATTGATCCTTAGAATTGTGTTTTTAGTCTCAATGTCATTTAATTCTGCTCTGATGTTGGTTATTTCCTTTTTTCTACCTTGCTCTGGGCTGTCTTTGTTGTTGTTCCTCAAGTTCTTATAGGCATAGGATTAGGTTATTTGTTTGAAATGTTTTTATCTTTTTTAGGTAGACCTGTATCTCTATGAATTTCCCTCTCAGGACTGCCTTCATTGTGTCCCATAAGTTTTCAATTGTTGTGAGTTCATTTTCATTTGTTTCCAGAAACTTTTTGATTTCTTCCCTAATTTCATTCTTGACCCATTCATTGTTTAATAGCATGCTATTCAATCTCTATGATTTTGAGTATTTGGGTTTTTTCCCTTGGGGTTGGTTTCTAGTTTCAGTCCCTTGTGGTCAGAGAAAATGCTTGGTATGATTTCAATTTTCTTGAATTTGTTGAGGCTTGTTTTGTGTCCTATCATGTGGAAAAATATGGAACACTTCACGAATTTGCATGTCGTCCTTGCACAAGGGCCATACTAGTCTTCTCTGTATTGGTATATGTGGTGATGAAGCGAGCACTGTACTCTGCACTTCTGATTGGAAAATCTATATTGTTCTATCTTCAGATTCACTTAATTTACTTCTGCCAACTCAAATCTTCTGTTGAGTCTCTCTAGTGAAGTTTTAATTTTGATTATTATACTTTTCAACTCCAGAATTTCTATGTGTTGCTGTTTAAGTAATTTTACCTCTTTATAGGTGTTCTTTATTTGATGCAACATTATTATCGTACTTTTCTTTTCTTTTCTTTTTTTTAAATTTTTAACATTTTAATACGGATCAGCGTGTCTGGTTCATTTCAGCTCCTTCACCGCCAAACCTGGGGGCGGGGACTGCTTCAGCTTCTCGGCCTTCTCTTTGTCCGTGATGACCAAGGTGTAAAGGTACCTGCTGCATCGGACTTTAAACTTCACGTTGTCCTTGTTTTTCTTGATCTTGACAGATTTGGCATCTTTCCGCCTGGCTGTGAGCAGGAAGTCCTTGATTTCCTCAATTTTGCGAGGCATGGCTAAGGGGCGCGGAGAGCTCGCGGCCGGCCCAGCAAGCAGTAACAAACAAAAAAGGACGGAAAAAGCATACTTTTCTTTATTTCTTTAAGCACGGTTTTCTTTGGGCCATTGAACATATTTATAATAGCTGCTAGGAAGTTTTGTCTGCTATTTCACCACATGGGTCTCTCTTCAATTTCATGTCCATTAAAATGTTTATCTCTTTGACCTGTCAAAGAATAAGAGGTATAGCAAAGTATTGCATTACAAATGTAATTTTGTACAATTTCCCCTTATATTTCTAACTTTTACCTTCATAAATTTTGATGCTGTTATTAGATAATGAGTATGCTGTTTTTTCTAGTATGGTGTTATGACATATTGTCAACTATAAATTAATATTTATAAAACATGAGTTACATATAATAATAATGTAACAAATATCAGAGTATGTACCCATCAAATTTAAGAAAAAGAACATTATCACTAATATTTTTTACTTTTCATTTTGAAGAATGAATTTGGAGGATGTATACTACCAGATATAAAGATTTATTACTATGTTACTATAAAATGTCAGTGTGGTATTAGCATAAGGTAGACAAATGGACAAATGGAACAGAACAGAGAGTCTAGAAATAAATCCACACATATGTGGATAGTTAATTTATGATAAAAGTGACAAATGTAGAATAGTAGACTTGATTTGTACAAACTTATATATTAATAGTATCCCTGTGTTTGTCATATTCATTATAAATATTTTCTCCTAGTTTATAGCTTAGCCTTTAAACCTTTAGCTTAAACTTTTTCCTTTTTCCATCATGCAGAATTTTTTTGTTTTGTTTTGTTTTTTAATTTATAGGTGGCCAAGTCTGTTGATATTTTCTTTTTGGAATTTTAGGTTTCATGAATTACTTAGGAGGAACTCTCCAAATTCAAGTTTGTGAAAAATATTTCCTCTAATGATTTAAAAAGTTTGTTTAAGACTTAGACCTATCATTCATGTAGAACTTACGTTCATGAATACTGTGTGGTAGGCATCTAAAAAACATCAAGTGACATTTATTAACTGATTCTTTGTTTTCCCATAAAGTTTAAAGGGCCACTTTAAAAAAAATATTCCAAATTCCAACATATAACTGTCTCTGCTTTGGAGCTTTCTATTCAGTTACACTAGCCTAGTTGTCTAATCTTGGACCAATATAATACCGTTTTAATAGCTGTAACTTAATAGTATATTTTGATTTCTGGAAGGATTATCTATCTCTTCACTATTTTTTTCTCAGGCCTGTATTAACTGCAGGGGTAATCTTTAAGGTATTCTGAGTCTAGATGCGATGGTCTAGGGATACACAGGCTGAGGCCAGGTCGAACATCTATAATAGATCAGATTCTAAAGAAATGTCTTTTGGGCTAGGGTCCATAGAAACAACCACAAAAACACACTGGACAGAATTACAATCTCTGGCTTCTACTAGGTCCCATGCTGCTCTGAAATTTTAGTTTCCTAGAGTCATTTCTCTTTTCTAATCATCTGAGTTTCAGTTTCACACTTCAACATCTCTGTAAAGCACCATCCCACCATTTCCTTTTCAAGGATGAACTTCCCTTCTATTTTACAGAGTAAAAACAAACCATAATATGGAACTTCTTAAGTTTCTGGTGGCACAGCTACAAACTGGCACCTAAATCCTTCCTTTCCTCTTTTCCCGTTGTTAAAATGGAGAGAGGGCCCTCCCCTCCCCCTCCCAAGTTCTGTTAAGTGGGATCTGGTCCCACCCCCTTAGAGGATAGTTCCTTTCTGTCCTGTGTGTTTGAACGAGCCTATCAGTCTCACCTTCACACACACACACACACACACACACACACACACACACACACACAGCATCACGTACCCTTTTACTTCAGATTTCCCTGAAGATATGTTACTATCTCCATTTGTTCAAAGCCACTTTTAGAAAAAATTGTCTAAACTCATCATTTCTTCTCCTACTCATTTCTCAGTGTACTGCAAAGGTTACCTGTCACTTCCTTGTGGTTCAATCTTTACTAATATTCTTTTTTAAGTATATTTTATTGATTATGCTATTACAGTTGTCCCAATTTCTCCCCCTTTCTCCCCCTTCCACCCTGTACCCCCACCCTCTACCATTCTCCCCCCCCAACCTTAGTTCATGTACGTGGGTTGTACATATAAGTTCTTTGAGTTCTCTGTTTCCTATACCATTTTTGAGCTCTCCCCATCTATTTTATGCCTACCAATTATGCTTCTTCTTCCCTGTACCTCCCCACTCCATTCCTCCCTTTCCCATCCCCACTGAAATCTCTCCATGTGATGTTCATTTCTCTGATTCTGTTCCTGTTCTAGTTGTTTGCTTAGTTTTTGTTTTTGCTGTTTGTCTTTTCTTTTAGGTTCATTTGTTGATAGTTGTGAGTTTGTTGTCATTTTAGTGTTCATAGTTTTGATCTCCTTTTTCTTAGGTAAGTCCCTTTAACATTTCATATAATAAGGGCTTGGTGATGATGAACTCCTTTAACTTGGCCTTGTCTGAGAAGCACTTTATCTGCCCTTCCATTCTAAATGATAGCTTTGCTGGATAAAGTAATGTTGGATGTAGGTCCTCGCCTTGCGTAACTTCAAATACTTCTTTCCAGCCCCTTCTTGCCTGTAAGGTTTCTTTTGAGAAATCAACTGATAGTCTTCTGGGAACTCCTTTGTAGGTAACACTCTCCTTTCTTCTTGCTGCATTTAAGATTCTCTCCTTATCTTCAGTCCTGGATAACTTAATGATGATGTGCCTTGGTGTAACCCTCTTTGGGTCTAACTTCTTTGGGACTCTCTGGGCTTCCTGGACTTCCTGGAAGTCTATTTCCTTTGTCAGATTAGGGTAATTTTCCTTCATTATTTTTTGAAATAAGTTTTCAATTTGTTGCTTTTCCTCTTCTCCTTCTGGCACCCCTATAATTTGGATGTTGGAATGTTTCAGGTTGTTCCAGAGATTCCTAAGACTCTCTTCAGTTTTTTGAATTCTTATTTCTTCATTCTGTTCTACTTGAATGTTTATTTCTTCCTCCTGATCCAAATTGTTGCTTTGAGTTCTGGTTTCCTTCCTGTCACTGTTGGCTCACTGAGTATTTTGCATTATTTCATTTTTGGTATCTTTCATTTATTTTTTCATTTCCAACCAAGCTCAACCAGTTCTTTGAGCATTTTGATGACCAAGGCTTTAAATTCTCCATCAGATTGGTTGGCTATCTCCTCATTGCTTAGCTCTCTTTCTGAAGTTTTGCTCTGTTCTTTCATTTGGGCCATATTTCTTTGTCTCGGCACACCTGTTAAATTGTAAGGGAGTGGGGCTTTAGGTACTCAACTGGGAAGGGCAAACTGTGGGGGAAGGGCCAGAGAGGGTCAAAGCAGCTCACCTGTTTGGCTCTAGCCCACTTTCCAACAAACTCTTGTGTGAGACTAGAAGTTTCTCCCATTGTGGCAACTGCCGTAGTCCTCAGACAGCTATGTCTCAGTTTCCTGTTCAGCCATCCCTGCCCACGCAATCTGCCACCTTGCCTTGGGTTCTTACCAGTCTGGGTGTTCTGTTTGACTGTTTCTTTAATTCTGTAGTTGTTGGAGTTCCATGCAGTTTGACTTCCTGGCAGTTCTGGTTGTTTACGGATTTTAAATTGGTCGTTATCCTCCTTTTGGTCATGGCAGGAAGTGAAGGGTTTCTGCCTGCGCCTCCATCTTGGCCGGAACTCCTTTACTAGTATTCTCGCCTCTGGTCTCGTTCTCCTTCAGTCTGTGTCTCACTGTCGCAACCAGGACAATCCTTTTAAGATGCAAATTTGGACATATTGTCTTCATTTAGAAGCCTTTATGATGCTGGGTGGAAGGGGGTGGCTGGTGGTGGAAGAGGGTATAGGAGGGATAAATGATGATGGGAAAAATAATATAAAAATAAAAAGATTTAAAAAGAAGCTTTCATGACTTGTTACTGATCTC
Organism: Tonatia bakeri; assembly: GCA_004024845.1. NCBI lineage: Eukaryota > Metazoa > Chordata > Mammalia > Chiroptera > Phyllostomidae > Tonatia > Tonatia bakeri. The sequence goes on along the minus strand of PVIA01000696.1, from coordinate 199,446 downwards.
AAGATTAGATCCAAACTGCTTGGTGAAATTTTCATCTTCAGTCCCCTCAATCTCCTCAGCCCTCTCCAACCCCAAACTTGGCTCACATCACACTACTCACTGTCCCTGACTTCCTTGCTATACTTTCACCTGGTTTTCCATTTTGCAGCTTTGCTCAGCTAACTTATACTTATTTTAGTACTCCAGCAAACAATGGAATGCCTTTTTTGACCACTGCTCCAAAGCCAAATGAAGCACCCCACTGTGTGTTTTTCCTTGGCACTGGTACTTATCCACATTATATGCAGCCAATATTACACTATTTATTTCTCTCTGTCTCCAACTACATGGAAAACTCTTGAGAGCAGGAATAGCGTCTTAATCACCATCTAACCCAATGTTAAGCAAAGTGCCTTGAGTATAGCAGATGGTCTATAGATAAGGGAATGGAGGAATAAACAGCTCCTCTGCTAACTTAAGAGCTCAGAATCATCGGTGACTTTTGTAACTCAAGAAGGCTGTTTGTTTATTTTGTGGTAAAAAAAAGGTACCATTTTAACCAGTTTTTAAGCATAAGTTCAGTAGTATTAAGTATGCATACACTGCTGTGAAGCAGATCTCTGGAACTTCGTCTCGCAGAATTAGAACTTTGTACCCATCAGACAACAATTCTTTCCTCCCTACCCCAGTCTCTGGTAACCCCACATTCGATTTCCTAATCTATAAATATGACTGCTCTAGACACCTCACATCATGGAATTATGCAGTATTTTTCCTTTCGCCTGCTTATTTAACGTAGCATTATATCCTCAAGATTCACACATGTAGCATGTTACAGAATTTCTCCCTTTTATAAGGCTGCACAGTATTCCATTATATGTATATACTACATTTTGTTTATCCATTCACTACTGATGGACATTTAGGTTGCTTCCACTTATTGGTGACTTTTTCAGAATTTTCTATGGTGTTATAATTCTCATTTTCCACAAGCTTCTGATTCTACAACATTCAAATACAGTATTCCAGATAATATGTGCACATATATGCTTTCTAGAAATATGACAGTCTTTATTAAACATAAGCTTTTGATGCTATTAAAAAGTTATTCACACTTTTTTCTAAAAAAAACCTCATCATTAAAATGTATGTATTTTGTTATATACTTTACATTATAAATCCTCATTAAAAAAGAAACACTTATACAAGATTTGGTACATTAATTTATATAGAATAATGAATTTAGTAATACTGATAAACATCAATTTGTAAAATTAGAAGTACAGTATTCTATATAATATATATAATGTTTTCTTCCAAAGCTAATTATGCATATAATTTAGAAAAAAGGAAGGAACAAGAAATTGAGTTTTGGTTTTGTTCTGTTGATGTAAGAATGTCCAAATGAGAATTTATCTGAGCTAAACTGATAACGTACCAGGAAACTAGATCTCAGGTGCTCTGGAGGATGACAGTATTATTAAGAAATTATTTTCCTAAAGATTTTATTTTTATTTATTTTCAGAGAGAGGGAAGGGAAAGAGAAAGAGAAAGATATCAATGTGTGAGAGAAGCATCCACTGACTGTGGCCCCAGGCATGTGCCCTGACCAGGAATCAATCTAGCAACCTTTGGTTCACAGGACAAGGCTCAACCCACGGAGCCATACGAGTCAGAGCTGAAGGATGACAGTTTTGCAGTTCTCTTTATACATTTGGAATTAAGAAGGGAACATAAGGAAGATTACTTGAAGGTGAGAGGTGGGGGAATCTTTACCACTGGATTACAGGATAGTGAATAAGATCAAGTGCTCCCTTGAGGGTGGTTAGCCTCCAAGACATCTGAAAAAGAAATACTCTGGCATTTCAAAGGTGTGTTAACCTAGATGCACAAGAACCAGGGACAGTGTTGAATGAAAATAAACCTTTTATTAAAGTTATACGCCTGGGGCCTAACACTTCACCACGGCCCGCCCAGTTAGGAATTTATGATCAGATTACCCTGTGAGGTTACTTTCAGGCACTGATTTATTACACAGCCCCTTTTCTCCCACAGTTCAAACAACAGACATCACAGAGAACCTTTTTAATCAACACCTGAGATCAGGTGGGGTAGATAGAGTTCTGTGCACTAATGATCAAATTATAGTGCAATCCATACAAACAGACACTCAGTTCCTCCAGGGAGAAGACAAAAGAAAAAAGGGTGGCAAAAAATCCAATAATAGACCCAGTCATTATCTTGTTACTTTTGAGGCAATAACCTATGTTGGGCATATCTTTTTCTGTTGATTTTGAAAATTTGGTCACCACTGGTTGAGGGTCATTCAAATGGACATTTACATGAATTCTCTCTCTTCCCCTGCTATTGTAAACAACAGTATAATGTACTTCCTTGCATCTTTGCATGAATATATGATTATCTTAAAATAAATGATTGAAGTACAATAGGTGGGTCAAAGGGTATGCATACTTCTAGGGTTGTTACTGAACAGCAATTTGGGGTCCTGCTGCTTGCCACCACCCTCTAAGCAAAATTTCAGAGGCAAAGTTTTGGTGATAAAGGAAAGGAGTCTCTTCAAAAAAGCTTCACAATTTTGGAATAACAGCTTTCCACAAGAACTAGTCACTTAGGCCTTCAATTAAGACTAAACTCTTTAATTCTTAGTTACAGCTTTAATCACTTTACCCTATCAATTAAGGCTAAACTCTAACACCTGGGTTCTCCTGTCATTTCACCCTATTAGTTTTTGCCATATTTTGCCATGTATAGTGGGCACTTTTTGCCCAATTTTTTGAGGGAAAAATAAGGATGTGCATTATACATGGGTATAATGATAACATACCATGGGTATAATAATAAGTACAATAATTCTATGTATAATGCACATAAAAATGTGCACATTATACACAGTAAAATTTCTATAGGGTTAGTTTACAAACTAAAACAACATAAGATACAAAACTTATGCAATTTTGGAAGAATGGTAGGCTTCTACCTCAGAGCTTGTACCCTCAAAGAATAAACCTGCCACCCTCTGCCAGGCCAGCCCAATCCGAGGCTGTGCCTGGAGTTCCTTCCCATCCCAAATACTGTCTGTTGGGAAAGGCAGGCAGCTGCAGCACGATCATCCAGGGATCCTAGAGGAAGGAGAGTCTGAGGCTTGCGAGCCAGACAGCCAGCCCTCTTTTTGTTTCTCTGCGATCCGGAGGCATTCAGCTTCTCAGCCAGTCCCGTCCTAGACTGCGTATAGTTGCCTCTGCGAAGTCCTCCCACAGCCTCTTCCTACTCCCCGGTGATCTGATCAGATCTCCCTGTATCGGGGTTTTTATTGCAAATTGTCAACTAACCTTTCAGAATGGTTTTTACCAAACTACTCCCCCACTGACCATATATGAAGCACCGATGTCCTTACTTTCTCACTAACACCATTTATTATTCTTTTTTAATGATTTATAATCATAGACAAAATACAGTATCTCATTGACTTAATTATATTTCTTTAATAATAAGATCTTATTCTTTCATGTCTCAGGCCATTAGTATTTCTTTGCAAAATGTTTGTTCGTGTCTCTTGACATATTTAATACAGTGCTCTTCATCTTTTGGTTATTGGTTTTTAAGAGTTTCTTGTATGATAAGGATATTCATACTTTGTTATATGCTGCAAATATTTTTCCAGTTTCTTATTTGTTACTAATTTTATTTATGATGTATTTTTATATCCAAAAGCTTCAAATATTTATGCAATCAACTCTAGCAATTGTTGCTTTTGTCTTTTTGGATTTGAAAGTCAAGCTTAAGTAACCTCTGTGTGGCAGATTCCTATCCCATAGGGGGACAACTTGCTAACAACCTCTATAAGAATCTTGGGGCAGGAATTGGGTGCTAGTGAGGGAAATGTGTCTTATTGTCTTGTGAGCATGGAGAATCGTACCTCCTGCAAGCCAGGAAGACCAGTGGTACGTGAGTGGCCCAGGGCAGTGAGGGAGGTGTACCTGTCTCCTCTGCACAATGAGTGCTTCCACACCCAATCTCCCAGCAGAAGCTGATCTGACCATGGAACAATGATCAAATTTAGGAAATTAATGTTGACACAACACCATTAACAAATCTAAAGACCCAAATTGAGTTTTGCCTAGAGGGCGGTGGCGGGCAGCAGACCCCAATTACTGTTCCATAACAATCCCACTAGTTTCTTTTTTCAGGTCCAGAGCCCGGTGTAACACCCTGAGTTGCTTTTCATTGTCACGTCACCTCAGTCTCTAATCTGGCACAATTTCTGAGCATTTCTTTTGCCTTCTATGACCTAATATTTTTGAAGAGTATTGTCCAGTTATTCCATAGAGTGTTTGAGATCAGTTTGAGTTTATCTGATCTTTTCTTGTGATTAGATTGAGGTTATGCATTTGGCAAGAATGCCACAGAGGTCACTTGCCTTTCTCAGTGCATCCCTCATACTGGGGCCATGGTGTTGATGTGTCTTATTGCTGCTGATGTTAACTTTGATCACTTCGTTAAGATGGTACCTTCCAGGTTTCTCCACTGTACTAAAGATACTATTTTTTCCATTGCCATTAGTATCTTGTGAGGAGACACTTTGAGAATATGTAGATGTTCTATTTCTCATTATATTTTCACTGATGATTCATACCTGCAACAATTATTACTGCAGTGTTGTCTAAAGGTGATTTGCTATTTCAGTCATTCTTTCTATATTTATTAATTGGAATTTGCTGTAAGAAAGAGCTTTTTTTCCTGTCATTTATTTTTTTGTCAAAGAAATATCTATTTCTTTGAACTCATAGGTATTTATTTTATTCTGCATGTAATAGTAATTCATTACTATTATTTATTTTGTTACTCAGATTGTCCCAGATCTGGTCATTGGGAACTTCAAATTAACCCCTATGTTCTTTTCATATGCCCTTCATCGTTTTATGAGCATTTCTTTACTTCTTGGCACAAGATGTACAAGATTCTTGTCTTTCCCTGCCCAATGATGGAATCAACCAGTTCTCTAATGAGTTCCTCTCGTTAAAGACAGAGATTTACAAACCATGATACGTCTCTAGGTGGAATCATTGCTACTGGCATGTCACTGCATGAGGTCCTCTCAGTGGATAAAGCCATATATATGTATTCTCACACACCTATACACACATCCATATTTGTTTCTATATCAATCTGTGTATATACTACAAATCGTTAATTCATTCCAATAACCTCTGGTTCCAGTCCAACACCACAGGGTTCATTCTGGTCTTCCTTTTTCCTTATTTGTAACTTCTCTCCAACAATGAGGAACTTGCTCTAATTGTCTAAATATAGTTACCTATTTGCTTAGTCCTGGCATATACATAAAACAATTTTAGAATTGGTACATACCCCTTTGAAAAAATTAATAACTAGTGCATATTATTTGTATACCATTCTTCTGTTTAGTCTTATCCAATCAAAATACTGTTTTCTACAGTCACGCAGATCAGTTCCTTTCTTTGCTGCCGTGTGCTTATGTTGTTCATTTGCAGTGCGGCCAGGTTCGTTGGTTACTGTTCACTTGAGTTTCTCCCACATCCCAGTCGGGGTTAACCATTTATGTCTGAGATCTCCGAGAAACCTTATCACGGTTCTCAGAGTCAGAGCCATACAAAAGGTACGCTCACAGAAGTGTGCCTCTCCTCCTCACCCCTTCTACTCTCTCCCCACCACCCATTCTTCTCACCCAGTGCCCATCCACCCCTTGTAGGTAACCAGTCTCATTGTCTGATTTATTTTTCTTGTATTTCTTTTGCATGAAGGATTCCTTGTCCAATCTTAATGGCAAATGGACAAGTGCAATAGCCAAGGCCTTAAAAGGACATGGTAACAAAGGGTAGAGATTTCTAAAGGACGAAGGTGTGGGTTACCCCATTAGGTTACCTGAGTACTTAGACGGCTAGCCAATGGCGAGGGCAATCTGGAAGGAGTAACAAGGGAGGCGGGTGATGAGTATCAGTGTAGCCCTGAGGCCAGCTGTGGCAGTAGGAGTTGTAGTCCATCGCTAGCTATCTTCTGGCAAATTTCTCCAGGAAAGGAGACCATCCAGAATCTTAGAGAGGCTATCCCCAGCTGGGATCAGCAAGTTATAAGTGATAAGTGGATTCGAGCAGTGTGAGAGGCGGTCTGTAGTGGATGTCGTGATGTACCTCCTAGGTTCCCCAGTCAGGAAGCGGTCTCCCATTCCCTTACCTGGGTTTTCTAAAGCCTCGTAAGTACATGACACAGTAGTATGTACATAACCTTATGTTATATGTACAGAACCTTACCTTTCTATGAGTTAGAACAGAGTATAGCAGATGAAAAATAGCAAAAAGCACAACAATGTATACTTAATGTCACATGCATATCACAGAGAAGAAGAGTAAGGTCAGCAAGAACTTGAATAATCAGCAAAGGCTGAGAGCTGACACTTGGCCTGAGGCATGAAGGGTGGGGAAGGAACTGGGTATGAGGAATTGAGAAGGAATGGCTCCCCGAGATGACACACCAGAACTGGTGGGCATTTGTAGCTTTCCTCAACCCTTCTCTGCCTCCCTCCCCCATTTCTCTCTGCCCAAGACACAGTCTGCTCTCGTACCCTGTTCTAGCTTCTGTACCTTTGGCTTCACTCCACAGTTTAGCTAAGATAAGGCTGGACTTTTTAAAAAGGAAATTCACTGTTTTGGACTCTAAAGTTTGCCCAGGCCTTCCCACCTGTGGCCACCATGAGTCTCTTTAACAGTAATAGAACAAATCTCCAATCTTCATCACCAAGTGTTTCTTAGCTAGTGCCTAGGCTGCCGCCACAAGGTACTGCACCATTAATAGCTCCTATCTTCAAAGCCTCTGGACGATAGTTCACCTTAGCACAACCTCTACTTCAGCTTCTTCTTCTCAAAGTTGCTGTCCATTTGCCAAGGGGGCTGATTCCTAATGTTTACAGAAATGGAAATTCTAGAGACATCGGCATAGTTCTGCATTCACTCCAGTTCCCACCAGGCTGAAGACACAGGATTGTTCACAAAGGTGGGGGAAATGTCACTCTTCATAAAGACTAGTGCTTGTCCCTCCAAATCTCAGCTCTCGCCCAGAAACCTTTGCAAAGAAAAAGAAAAAAAACCCTGGCTGGTGTGAGTCAGTGGATTGAGTGTTGGCTTGTGAACCACAGGGTCGCTGGTTTGATTCCCAGTTAGGGCATACACCTGGGTTGTGGGCTAGGTCCCCAGTAGGGGGTGAACAAGAGACAACCACACATTGATGTTTCCCTCTCTTTCTCCCTTCTTTCCCCTCTGTCTAAAAATAAATAAATAAAATCTTTAAAAATAAAATAATAAAAACAAAGAAAAAGAAAACAAACTCCACCTTCTTCCAGTTGAAACCCCGACATTTATGCAAGTGATGCTAGTGGCTTTACCCACCAATTCCAAGCAAATCTGAATCCTGGTTTAAGTTTGCACAGGAACTGAATATTACTATAGAAACCTTTTTTAAAAATGTAAAAGGAAGAAACAATGACAAGGGCCTAGAAAATTCCTGATGCTAACTCAAGGAATTGTGGCCGACAATCCCACCCAGGCTGGTGATGCTACCTTGGTGTCCTTCTTATCTGTTGGACACAAGTCCCCTACTTCCCCAGCCCAGCGCCTTGTTCTATAGGACTGCCAGCCCCTGAGACAGTGCCTGGCACAGAGTGGGGCACTGTCACAAATCATGAACGTCTAATGATTGAGACAGATGAAAATGAAAGCAGGACTAAGTAAATGGGACATGCCTGCCCGGGGACTCATCATCGCCTCATCTCAGCCCTGCAGCATCCAGTGACTAACCCAGCACATGGACCTGCATGTGAGGATGGGGTTCCTCAAAGATGCCCAGAGATGCCTCCCCGGGCTTCCGTACCATCTTGCAGCCCCAAAGTGGTCTCTTTCCACCTGGTCTTCCTTCCCTCTTTACCACTGCCCTCCCTCCTGGCGGAGCCCCTGCAGGCCTGCTCCCTTGCCCTGGCTCCGCTTCTCTGCACGTCTTGGGTTTGCCTGACAGAGACACAGTGGCCACGGTGGCCAAGGCAGGAAGGGAGGCTCAAGGCTCTTCTGCTGAGTCCAGCTTTATCTGTTTGGCTAACATCTGGGCTTACTCTGACTTGTGAGTGTTTTAGTGTGTTCTGTTTTAAGTTAATGTTAACACTGTAATGTACCTCTGATGTTTCTTTCCTAAATAGACTTTGGTTTTTAGAATAGTTTTAGGTTTGCGAAATATAGTAAAGATAGTACTGAGATTTCTCATTTACCTGGCACACAGTGTCTCCTATTGCTACCATCTTACATTTGCATACTATATTTGTTAATGAGCCAATATTCCTACATTATCAAATAAATTACAGCTGATATTTTATTGGCATTTTCTTAGCTTTTATCCAATGTCCTTTTTCTGTTCCAGGATCCTGTGCAGGACACCACATTACATTTAGTTGTCACAGCTCGTTAGGATTCTTCAGACTATCACACTTCCTCTGCCTTTCCTTGTTATTGATGGCATTGATAGTTTTGAGGAGTCCTGGTCAGTTATTGTGTAGAATGTCTCTCTATTGGGATTTGGTGTTTTTCCTCAAGGTTACACTGTGGTTATGAGTTTTGAGAAGAAGATCAAAGAGGTTAAGTGCCATGTTCACGTCATTATATCAACATGGTTTATGACTATTGATGTTGACCTTGAACATCTGGCTGTAGTATGTTCGTCAGGGTTTTCTCCCTTTCATACTCTACTCTTCAGAAAGAAGCCACTGTGTGCAGCCCACACTTAAGAGAGTGGGGAGTTACATTTCCCCATCTGATAACAGAGTGTCTGCTGAGATTATTTTGAATTCTTCTGCATGAGAGATGTGTCTCTTCTCTGACATTTATTTATTCAATTATTTATTTATATCAGCATGGACTCACTGGTATTTATCTGATACCTTGGGTATCAATACTACATTATTTATTTTGCCACTCACATTGGGACTCACTGGGCACTGGGAGCTCTTTCATTTGGCCCCTGTGACCCTTTCACATATTATTATAGACTGAACGATTGTGTCTGTCCCCTACCCCCACATTCATATGTTGAAGCCCTAATCCCAAATATTATGGTATGTAAAAAATGGTGACTTTGTTAAGGTTAGATGAGTTCATGAGGCCCTCTAATGATGGGATTAGTGCCCTTATAAGGGGACACCAGAGAGCTTGCTCTCTTTCTCCTGAAGAGGCTGTGAGAGCACACAGTGAATGGCAGCTACCTACAAACCAAGAGAAGAAGCCTGAGGATAAAAGCTACCATGCTTGCACTTAATGGACTTGCCAGCATCTAGAACTGTAAGAAATTTCTGTTGTCAGAGTCAACCAGTCTATGATATTTTATTAAGGAAGCCTGAGTTGAGAGACAGACTCTCGCTGTTTTGCTCTCTGAGCATACTTCCTTATTTTCTGGCACTGCAAAATGCTCCGGGCTCACCTTGTGTGTTTTCTGCCTCAGTCCTAGAATCAGCCGTTTCCCCAAGGAGCCCAGTTCCTTTTCCTGGAGAATGGTATTGAAAACCAAGTACTGGGTCCTAGGTAGCCAATTCTTTTCGGATAAACAAATTATTTTGTACCCCCTATGTGCCAGACACTATGTTAGCTTTTTTTTTATGTCAGTTTACTTAATCCTCATAACAACTCTATGAGGTCAACCCTCTGTACAGAAACAGAGGTCTAATTAGGTTATATGCTGGCCAACATCGCCCGGCTCTGCCTCCATTGCTCATCATGTTGCCATGATGGAGACTGGCGTCACATATACCACAAATAAAGAAACCAAAAAAACAAAATGAAACAAAACCCACAAACACCACCATCATTTATCGTCTATTTTGTGCTTCATAGATACTGCAGTAATTTAAATTATAATAATTCTGTAACAGGTAATCACTGCTTATTCAGTGGAGTGAAGATACAAGAATAAAACCCTCTTGGGCCCACGAAAGATACAGACTACCACTCCTGATCTGCACAGAAGCCACGTCCCTCGTATGTGCACAGATGACATGTACCTATCCTTATATGCACAGACTATAGGCATTTAGTCTTATATGCACAGATGCATACAGCTCTTCTCATGACTGAAGTTGGGCTGTACCTATCTTCATGTACTCACATGGCACACACCTATCCTTGTGTGCACAGATGTCTTGTATAATACTATTATTATTCTTAAGTGCATAGATGGTACGGGATCACAAAATCTGATATGTGGAGAAGTGTTTTATAATGGACATTCACAGTAAGTTTAAACTATGTCAGATCTTTCTCTTAGGACTCATGAAATTTGGGGGTATCCTAAGACAACCATTTAGCATCATAGCTATTGCAATCCTAATAGTGCTTCCAAAGGTAAAAGTGGAAGTTTAAGTATTCCCCTCAAGGATGGGAGTCATAACACACGGGAAAGAAGAAATCAGTCAGAAGATTGACATGACTAAGACTCCATCAGAGTGACTACAGTGTGACCTGACATTTTAAATAGATATTGATGGATTTGTCTGCTTAGCACCCCCTTTTCTGGAGACTACCTCAGCCACACCATCCATAGCTGCCATGTTAGTACATCATGACATGTTCCTGGCCATTCAATCATTCCTGGTATGAGCACTTAACCCAGCTGGGCCAATCCCAGAGTCTTTGCCTAAGGACTATGTAATAGGAACTAAAAAGAGAGCTAGCCTTTCTTTAGTCACTAAAACTATGAACACTGAGGCAATGTGAAGACAGTTTTTGTGCAGGCAGAAAGAATAATGAAACCAATACACACACAAACACACACACACACAGATGAATGTGAAGGCACTTGAGCATTTGAGTTCTTGGTTCTGATATAGCCTGGGTATTTTGTGAAGAGTGCCTTAAAGTCTTTGACCAACTCGTCTTTATGTTAAGTCTAGTTAGGGATGGCTTTCAGTTACTTCTAATCAAGAGTGCCCTAGCCAACACAGAATGACTAACAATCACTGCCATATTACATGTTGCTGACATACCACAATAAATGTCTACTAAGACCTAAACCTGACAGATATCTTAACTATCAAAATTTTATAGATATGTTTCAGATCTCCTGTGAAAGTGGTTAATTTGGTATATTAATTTTTCTGAAATTTATGCTAAATACTTAAGTATTATTATAGATACTTAAGATACACTGGAGATAGTTAGATTTGCATAATAAACTTCTATTGATCTGGCTTTCAAACAGGAGATTTCAAATTACAAAATTTTTCCTCCACTCTATGCAAATAAATGAAATGATAAGATGTGGCAACTAAGGAAACTATTCTAACACCTTTTGGGATACACTACAGGGTCCATATCAACATCTTCAACATGATGTATATTTCAGTGCCTGAATCATCAAGGCAATATTAAGGACAGTTTGACCTTCTTTGGAAGTGCATTTCAGTTTACTGTAATTCTAGGTTATAATTTGTTTATAATTCACATGTGAGCATCGTGATACTAATAGTTAATACTTTTAATCTCCTACCGTGTAGTAGGCAGGTACTCTTGTAGGGCCTAACATTAACTCCTTCAGTCCTCACAGTAATCCTATTGAGTTGTTATTCCCACTTACAGGTGACAGAGAGGTCAAGTAATTTGTTTTAGGTCATACAACCAGTAAGGGGTGAAGCTGTGGACATAACAGGCTGACACTAGAGGCCATATCTTTTAGGCAACTAAGGTAGTTAATCATAGTAGCCCTCAGATAACTAGCATATTCAATTAACAGGACATCCTACTTCTCAAGTCCTTTGGACGGAATTTTATTCTACTGCTTGTTTACAAATTCTTTGGATTTGCAGAACGTGCACAATATTGGTATAAGTGAGGCAGAGATCTATGCAGGAAAATTTTACGATGGCTTGGGTCCCTGTGACTTGCAAGAAAGCAAAATGGTATATATATCTTTCCTCATCCCAGAAACAGAGCTTCCACCAGGCTTTCATCATCTCCCTACGGCGAGAACAAGTCCTTCAGAGGCTTCCCATCTCTCAGAGTAACATGAGAAACTGCCTTGGGCCGCAGGCCCAGCCTCTCTCGCCACTCCCCACCGGCACACTGTGTCCCAGCCACTCTGGCCTTGGTTTCCGCCCATCACGAAGGCCCTCTGGCCCGGCTTTCCCTCTGACTGGCTCATCCACTTCACCTGTGTCACCTCACCAGATTGCATGAATTTTGTAGGCTTTCCCTAAGCCGCAGACCAGGTGTGATTCCCTTCTTAAAATCTCTCACATAATCTTGTACTTCTTGTAGTATAGTAACAGAAAAATTGTGTAATTACTGAATGTCTGTCGTGCTGGCTCTGAGTGTAAACTCCATGTGGGCAGGTGCTGTGTTTATCTTTTTGTTGCATAATCCCCACAGCTTAGCACATAGCTGGCACCAAAAAAAAAAACCATATTTGTAAACTGAGCAGAAAAATTACCAGCCGAAATGTAAATAAACACTCTTGTCTTTTTGGCATTGACTAGACCTGCTGAGTGTGGAAGAAGGCCTGCCCGGGAGACACAGAGAGACTGCTGGGCCAGCTCAGCGGAGTGGCTAGCAAACCAAAGGAGAAATGAATACACTTATGCGATCCTTAAGCGATTAGGAAATGGTCAGGGCAAAATTATGATTCCGTGAGGAACAAAATATAGTCCAACTTTAACAGTGCTACGATCTTGATCAAAGAATTTTCAACTCAATACTGAGGGCCAAAATGAAAGACACATACTGGTTTTGATGATGTGTCATTCTACCAAGTGTGCTTTTATGGTTATAATTGTTTATCTTTAATTGCAGCCCTTTTATTTTTATTTGCTTTTATTTTTGCAAATGTTTTATCATCTCTTTCCTGATTCCTCGAAACAGTCTTAAGTGGAGAAGTGTTGGCATTACCACGGCCTTGGCGATGAAGAAATGTTTCCTCTTTCAAAGACTATTTTTTGGACGGTAAGAATTGCTACAGAGGAAGCAATCCAACCTATCGTGAATGGCTGTCCTCCCCCCTGCGTGCGACTTCCTGGTTTTAAGACGCTCTCAGATCCTCCTGCGAGACTTTGATGAACCTGGGTTGCCATGCATTTTCTTTGAAGATCCCGTCTCTTAATTTGTTCACCTGGAAGACACCACGCTGAAGTCGCTCGCGGAAAGTCAATTCCTTTTTCCCCACAACGAACCACAATCTGCAGTGTTATCAATGATATCAACACTAGTTCTACACGGGGGCGATTTTGCTTTAATCATTTTCAGCAAGTCTGCAGTTGTCTTCACCGCCGTGAGGCCCACGACTTCACTCCAGGCTTCACCCGAGTTCGCGGCGCCCCACCTCCCGGGATGCCAAGTCTGGTGGGTCGTTCTGGGAGACTGTCGCTGTGAGCGGGGGAGTCCCCGAGGACGTGGTGGAACCGAAACAGAACTTGGTGACTCTATCAATCACCTCACGACACTGTGCTTTCCGAAAGCAATATTGCCTTCACCAAGCTACGCTTCTCCAACTCCCACAGACCCTTTCTCACAGCCGGGACCCACAGCTGGCCGCCCCCGAGTGCTAAGAGCTGTGGGACCGCGGGGAGAGTCCCGGGTGATCACCTTCTCCCTCCACGCCCACCAGCCCTGCGGCGCCCGGCTAACGCCTCCACCGTGTGCCCGCCTCCCCAGCCAGGACGCCCGCGATTGGTTGGCAGTGCTGCCTATTGCGAGTGGAGGGCGTGTCGCTCGCAGGTCGGCGCTCCCATTGGTCTTGCGGCGGTGGCGGCGCGCGCGGCCGGGGCGAGGAGGGGAAGCCGGTGGCCGGGGAACGGGCGGAGGCTGCCGATTTCGTAACCGTCGCTCCTCCTAGCTGACTCGCGGACTGCGAGGACTGGGTCGGGTCGGGCCGCGCCGTGCGGGCCGCTCGGAGAGGAGGCCGCCTGGGGGCGGGCGGGCTGGAGGTGCAGGTAAGAAGGCCGCGGACGTGCGGGCGGGCTGCAGGAGGAGAAGGCCGCGGTGGAGCCCGCCGCTCGCGTGGGCGCGGGCCCAGCCCGAGGAGGCACAGCTCGGCCCGCGGAGGCCGGCTGGTCGGGAAGGCCCCGCGCCGCCGGCGTCGCGGGCGGCGGCCCCGCGCGGCGTCTGATGCAACCTGCCGGCAACACCCTGCGGGCCGCTGAGCTCATCCCTGGCTGCCGTCCAGAGCCCCGGCGCCGCCCGCCGACCCCGGCGCTCCCCCGGGCGCCCCTCATCGCGGGCCAGGGACGGGCTGGAGGGCGAGATGCACCCCCTCCAAAACCCAGCCCTCGGAAATGTGCAGTCGTGACAAGCAGGGCTCGTATTGGCCCTTGGGGATAAAGGGTGTTCCCAGGATAACCGGAGGTGGACCGTATCTTATTTTAGCGCCACAGCGGATATTTCCGACTTCTCCAGACTTGCGCATTGTGGGGTCGTCGAGAATTCTCTTATGAAGTCGATAAAGTGGTAGTCAGGGATAGCACCTGATGTTTAAAGACGTGACTTTACAGAAGTACTATTATGTAATTTAGGAAGCTGCAGTTTGAATACCCTGCAGTTTACATAGGTGAGATGGTGCAGCAACCACGAGTTGAACGGGAAAGAGGCGAGAAACGAAGCGCTTCCTTAGCATGGTGGGGGAAACACAGTGGGAAAACAGCTGGCGGAGCTGTCTTAGAGGGAGAGGGTGGGGATGCAGGTTTGAGGGGAAGGGTAAGTTGTTTTTGTAAGTAAGCTCGCATGTTTTTCTTCAGAAGGTTTCAGGGTTTGGTTCTTGTCTGAGGTTCGTGCTTAATCTGGCATCTTAAAACGTGTCAGTTTCAGAAAGGTTTTAATATTAGGGGTTACACAAAAATCGGTAGTTCAGTCTTTGAGACCATTACACCCAATCGAATGATTTGGAAAGCCTGTTCGTTAATTTAAATAGGATATGTGACTACCAAAGACGTTTTTGGAAGTAAAATACTATAGGGGCTTTCTGTACTTAGAAATTCTGCATCCAAATTTTTGATATTTAAAAGTCGAAATCTGGTCAGCTATTACCAGTTGAGGGGTATTTGGGGTAAGCTATTCTTAAAGTTAACTCTTTGTTTCTGGAAGAATTTACTGTAAACAAGGTTAAATAATTACAGGATGCTGGTGAGCAGAAGAATTTGTCAACTTCTTGACACTTGCTTCTTGTGGACATACTTGGCTGATTCGGTCATTTTTAGTACCTGCCTCAAAAAACATTGAGACAAAACTTTATTTTGTTTCCGACTATCCTTTAAATTCATGAGAACACCAGCAAGGTGACCTGATGGCGGAGAGGTGGTTTCCTCCCTAGGGACTTGAACAGCACGTGGGACATGCTTGGTGAAGACAAGTAGGATCTCATGGGGCTGAATTCAGACTTAAAGTCTCAGATTGTCTCATCTGAGCACAGTAATGGTAAATGTAGGGAGCCACAATTCCAGGTTTATCGTGTACCCTCTAGAGGGGATCGTCTCGTGGGTCCTTGTATTGATGCCTTACACTGGTAGGTAAGGCACATTGGTCTCCTACCTTGTAGGCCTTCTGGTCCTATCAGATAAAAAAAATTTACATGATCTAATAGGTGTGTATTTATAAACAGTGTGTGTGTACTATTTATCGTGTATGTTGTGAATCAAACCAAAAGTGGATTTTAAAATGACTTTCAGAAAAGACAAGTGAACATACATGTCCTTCTTACATTTACGTACTTACCCAAGGCACACACCCTTCCTGGCCCCCCGTTTTGGATCATGAGCGAACAGTGCAACCGAGTAGAAATAACCGCTCGTTTGGGTGTGTGTTGGCTTTGAGTGCTCCCTTGACCCCACTTGCAGTGCAGAGTCATCAGGCCCTGGCAATGCATGCCTGAGAACTTGAGGCTGTGAAGTGGAAAGCAGTGGGACTACACAGAAAATGAAGCTTCTTAACTGAAATGAAACAAAGGCCAGACAAGAATGGTGTTCACTGTGAAGACTGGGGACCTTTATTTTCCTGTGCACCTTTAAGAAAGACACGGAAGTTTAGGTAGTAAGACCATGGCTTCTCAGTAATGCTCTTGATTTAATTGCAGTTGTTTTAACAGATTGTAATGCAAGAGTATCTCGTTTTGATGTAATATGTTTATTAAAACATGTTTTCTCTTAGCCTTTTTGAGACTGTATTAACAGATACTTCTCGGGCACCACCACTGTGTGCACCTAGCCCAGCACCCGATGCTGGGCGTGTGGAGATGAGTGACAGAGTCCTGCCTCTAGGTCTAGAGTGGTCTGCAGAGAGAGACACTGCGGCGCTGACGCTGACACAGAAGACTGGTTAGGGACTGGACAGAAGCACAAACTGAAGAGAAGCGCGGGCTGGAGGTGTGGGTCTAGAGGGCCTGTGAGGTTCGGTGCTGTTGAGCTGTGAAGTGTAGGAGGCAGGGGCTAGAGGGGGCGTTAGTTTGATGCTGCTCGTGGGAGCCACAGAAGGATTGTCACCAGGAGGGTGTGTGACACACTCAGGTCTGAGTGTCAGATTGCTCTGGAGACAGCGGTCGGAGGGAACACTGCTACCCAGAGGAGACTGGTGCCCCTGAGAGGTGATATCAGCCCGAGGCAACGCGGTGACACTGGGGTGGAGGTGTGGTGGGTGCAGTCTTTTTCTGGGCTGGGGCAGAATTGTCGCATGTCAGTGACTGAACAGATTTGCAGCAAGGGGGGAACATCTATAAATATTTTGGAGTATAGACTTTTACTGAGGAAATTTGAGTAAAAAATTTGTTTTGGAGGACCAGGGAGGAATATCTGGTTGTATGTATGTGGGCAAAAAAGTGACAAGAAAGTTAGGAAAATTCTTGACAGGTTTATTTTCCTAAATGAAGAATTTTGATTTTTGTTTTACTCATTCTAACGCTGAGTTTTCAGCATGTTACTGATTTGAATGAACATTACTTGAATTAAGAAATCTGAATTTAAAAAATGGAACCTACTCAGTTTGTTCTTTTAAAGATCCATTGTTATCTTTAGTAGTGGCTTTCCAACGGCAGTGTTAACAGACTCACTTGGAGGTCATATTAAAACAAGATTGCTCGGCCCTACTCCTAGGGCTTCTGGTTCCTAGATCTGGTGCGACTTGAGAATTAGTAATTCCAACAAGTTCCCAAATGATGAGGTCACTGGCCCAAGGACCACGCTTTGAGCACTGTTGCCCTTCAGTTTTTCTACTGCTTCCTGCTTGAATGATTCACATGCAAGGAAACAAGGCACCACCCTGTTTCCTGTAGACTGAACTTTGGAATAGAATTTGTCCGCATAAGAGCCAGCCTTTCATTTAGGGTTCAATATCCACATTTGAAATAAACTTATTTTTTTTCCCATTGTAGGTGCTCACATGTTTGTGGAAGGAACAAAAGCACAAGTGACACTGTAAACTGTAAAATGTATAAATTTTGGAGGCAGCTATTTGCTGAGTATAAAAACAAAGTTGATAATCTGTTTGGAGTTAAGGCTTTAAAGACCATTATGCTCTTTGACTCCCTTTACTTGGTTCATTTTCCTTAATGGATATCACTTCCTCTTTATTTGTTTACATATTAATCTCCACCCAAGGATGTAGTTTCTTCTTTATATTATTGATTTTAGAGAGAGAGGAAAGGGGGGTGGGGAGAGAGACAGAGACAGACATCTCTGTCTGAGAGATGTTGAGAAACAAATGTTGATTGGCTGTCTCCAGTACGCACCTTGACCAGGAATTGAAACTGTACCTTTTGGTGTATGGAAAGATGCTCCAACCAACTGAGCCATCCTGGCTGGGGCGAGTCATCTCTTCATTTTAAAAGCCACTTTCTTGGCTTGTCTTTGATCGAAGTGCTTTTTTTAAAAAACATTTTTGGAGTTCTTTTTATTATCCCCAATTTTTCCTTTCTTGTAGTTTTACCAGTTTGATGATTATTTTTTGTTTTTCAAGCTAAAGGGCTCATTTTCAAAACCTGGCCTATTCAGCCTAGTATCTTGCTTGGCAAGATGAGTCAGACTGAGGTAGAAGAGCCCTTTCCTATCTTTGGCTACAAAGATGGGCATGAGCGTCACAGAATTTAGAGCCTTTAATAAGAGTTTAGTGATTGCAGTTCATGGTATATTGTCAGTAGGAAGGCATTTAATTATTCTACATTCCCCATTGTTGTTGCAGAGTTGACTGTTGAGATTAGCTTTAAAGACTAAAAATATAAGTGGTGTATGAACAGTAAAAAAATAAGATGATTATGACTTGAGATTATCCCAGCAGAGGTGTTGAATGAGTTATTAAAAATTGAGTAAAACAGCCCTGGCTGGTGTGGCTCAGTAGCTTGAGCACTGACCTGCAAACCAGAGGGTCGCTGGTTCAATTCCCAGTCAGGGCAAATGCCTGGATTGCTGGCTAGGTCCCCAGTTGGTGTGAGAGAGTCAACCACATGTCGATGTTTCTCTCCTTCCCTTCCCCTCTCTCTAAAAAATAAATAAAATCTTTTAAAAATTGAGTAAAACACTTATGTTCACTTTATACCAAATAATTACCTAGGGAAATTGTCAGTGTCCATTACTGAAGATGGATTTGGAGCGGATGCCCCACGTGGTTTGGAAGGAAGCTTTGTATCTTGCCTTAGGACTGGAGTAAAGCAAATGACCCACAGGCTCAAGGCTGCCTGCTTGGCTTAAAAAACAGTTGAAAATAATGATATAAAAAAAATTTGGTTGTCAAATGATCTTTAATTGAAATATTTTCCTTTGTAGTTATCTTGTTAATTTGAGAGAAAGGGAGAGAGAGAAAAAAACATCAATTTTTTTTCCACTTATTGATGCATTTACTGGTTGATTGTTGTATGTGCCCTGGCTGGGGATTGAACCTGCAACTTTGGCATATTGGGACAGTGCTCTAACCAACTGAGCTACCCAGCCAGGGCCTTCCTTTGTAGCTCTTTTTTTTAAAGATTTTATTTATTTAGTTTTAGGGGAAGAGGGGGATAAGGAGAGGGAGAGAATATCAAAGTGTGGTTGCCTCTTGCATATCCCCTACTGGGTACCTGGCCTGTAACCCAGGCTTGTGCCCTAGAATGGGAATTGAACCAGCAACCCTTTGGTTTGCAGGCTGGTACTCAATCCACTGAGCCACACCAGCCAGGGCCCTTAACTAGCTAAACATTCCATTGTAACCACTGCTGATGTCATCTCTGATGTCATGAATGTGGCAGCCATCAACATTGCAGCCCTCAGATGGAGTGGTCCCCAGGATCTCTTTAATGGTTCCAGAGAGTTGTCTACGTAAAGATTGGTGCTATATTTGTTGGACAGTGTTGACAGTCGCGTCAAAAGTGATATTTCTACTATGCGTAATGTTTATTTGGTTCTTTCTGCCTTTTGGTGGCTCTTTGAAGGCTCTGACGATCTATCAGGCGGATGCAGAAAGTGCTACCTCAGTGTGGGTCTGTCTTCTGAACGGTCCCCTGCACTGTAATCCTCAGGCCCTTCCAGTCACCGGCTGCTTTGGTGATGCCATCACCAACCTTTTTCGGAGACTGATCTTGGGGGCCAGGGCAGACATGGCACTGACTTCCCCACACAGTGCAACTCAAGGATATGACTAGTCTTGTGGGGGCTGAACTTCGGAGGCGTGGGGGAGGTGGCTGGTGCTGGGTAAATCCAGGTCCCAGATGACTGAAGAAAGTTGCACTTAGACCTCTTCCAAGCCAAAAACCAAAGGGAATATGGACTTTTTAAAAGTAAATATTTTAAAAAGCAGATGTATAGACAGTTTATACAGAAATGCCTGGCTAAAGGTTTGGGTAAAGCTACTGGTGTTTACTAACTGAACTTTTTGAGATATACTCATTTGAGGCATTTCATAATTCTGGCTCCTGGTTTTTCCATGATGTAGTTTTAGCAGTTTTGTGAAAAGATAACAGGATAGTTTTATGGTTCATAACACTGCTTTCTAAATTTTTAGGAATGCTATGACTTCTTGGTGGACACAGTTCTTTCAGCCAGTTTGTCTTGAAGTGGCTTTACAATAATAGGACAGGTATGGTTTCTGACACGTCTTGAGGCAGTTGTAGTGGCCGAGTTGAATTTGTAGTAATCCAGACATGACTGGTGTTTGAAACTGTGACTTCATTTGTACGGGCAGCACTGCAGCTGCAGAGCTGGCGTGCGCTCGGAGCTCTGCAGCCGTGCTGTGGGTGCAGGCGCTGCCTCTGCTCCATTCTGTCTAGCCTGAGTCCCACTACCTGCTCGTCCTGGATGCATCGCTAGAGCTTTTGTTTCTTTTCTTGTGGTTTTAGTTTGACTGTGTTCAGATGTGTTTTTAAATTAGGTCAAGAAGAAAAAACAACACTATTAGAAGCGTGGTGGGGTGAGGAAGCAAATTGGGTTTCTCAGAGCTCCTAAATCTTTGATCCAAGAAACGAACTTAGGAAATCTCTGTAAGCTTGTAATGTTTGAAGTTATTCAAAGAAATTTTTAAAGGCCAACAGACACCTTTTCAACATATCCCATAAACTAAGTCGTTGCTGACTCACTCTCTCTGCATGTGGGATAAGGAACATGCAGCTCTCATAGTCCAGTATTCCCGGTGAATGCTGGAGTTGGGGCATTCTGCTGCAGCATTCCTTACGACTTAACCAACAATCGCAACTTTTTTCTCCTTTCATTGCAGGTGTGTCTTCTATCATAATTGAACTCAGCTGTTCCCTGATTAAACCAAACATCTCAAATTTCTCTCTGGCAAATTGCCAAGTAATATTCAGTGTGCTGCCTAATTAGGGATATTCATGTGTTTTCCTCCCATTTTTAAAAACAATCACAGATGGGCAGTACCCTCAGGGATTCAGGTGGGCTGAATTTGGCCTTACGGTGCTTCTGTACTAACTTACCTTTCTCAGTTAAATGGTTTAGATTTCTGAAACATTGGAACAGTTGACAGTTCCTGTAGACTTTTCTCAGCATAATCAAATAATGTTGGCTTGCTGTTAGGTACATGCAAGTTTAATCTCATTTGATCTTGTCATTTCAAATTTTTAATGCAATTTATTCTTTAACTAGGTACATGTGAAGATTTCTTGGCAGTGTAGAGTGGAAACAATTGATCACCTTGCCCTCATTTCTGCCTCTTCTGTGTTGGCAAGGGAGAGTGCCCAAATGAGCAAGATATCGCAGCAGAACAGTTCTCCAGGAGTGAACGGGATAAGTGTTATTCACACTCCAGCTCATGCCAGCGGCTTACAGCAGGTCCCTCAGCTGGTGCCCGCGGGCCCCGGGGGAGGAGGTAAGGCTGCCCCTCCAAGCAAGCAGAGCAAAAAGAGTTCGCCCATGGATCGAAGCAGTGACGAGTATCGTCAGCGCAGAGAGAGGAACAACATGGCTGTGAAGAAGAGCCGCTTGAAAAGCAAGCAGAAAGCACAAGATACGCTGCAGAGAGTGAATCAGCTCAAAGAAGAGAATGAACGATTGGAGGCAAAAATTAAACTGCTGACTAAGGAATTAAGTGTACTAAAAGATTTGTTCCTTGAGCATGCGCACAATCTTGCAGACAACGTGCAACCCAGTAGCACTGAAAATATGACACATTCTGATAATGCAGGACAGTAGACCGCACCCCTTCCAAACTCCACACCTTGTGGCTTGAACATTAAAGGTGTAACAACCTAAATCACTCATGTCAATGATCGAACATTGTCTGTTCCTTAGTCAAAGATCCACTGAAGATTGTTTTTTAGGATCAGCACTGAAGAGTTGATTAGCTAAAAATGTTAGCCATGTAATTCAGATTTCAGCTTTTAAATCTTATTGGGATAAAGAAACAAATTTTTAAGGTATATGGTAAAAAGTCCCAGACCTGGATATTCTTAATAAATCCTGACTTCTCAAGAAAAGCTTCTTTTTCAGGTTGACAAAAGGAATGAGGAATTGCAGGTCATGCAGAAGTTTCTTGGTTTTAATGGATATGGTTAATTGGATTAAGAAAAAGTGAATGTTGTCTGTGTTAATCTATTTGTGATTTTATTCTAAATTATGTATTAAAAATCCTTAGGGCTGTAGAAAACAATCACTTTGTAATGTGGAGTGATTTTATGTATAGCATAAACCTTGGTTTAGCATAATTAGTATTGTTTCCCCCACAAGTACAAGTTTTTGAGTAGTGATGTCAGGTTAAGTAAAGAACCCATTGTATTCTTTCTGGCAAAATATGGCAGTTTGCAGCCATTTGGCTTAAAAATATAAATAATACTTATGAACCAAATAGGTTTTTAAAAAATAAAAGTAAAACATATTAGAATTATGCTTTTAGGATACCTTTGGGTCATTGGATTGGCATTTTTTGTATCCTTAAAAAAGAAAAAAGCCCAAACAACTCAGTAGTTTAGAGAAACTTTACCAAAACATTTAGTTTCTGCAGATGCTAATAAAGTAAGCATTTAAAAATTACCATTTTGACAGCCAAATTAGTAAACAAAATGTTTTAATAGTTTGGTCACATAAGCTACTGAGCAGGGTTTAGAATATCAATTCAGCAGGTAGTTTCTCCTGTGTTCAAATATCTGCCCCCATGGCCAGGAGTTTTAAAGACAGAAATTTCTTATGAAGGACTATGTGGTGTTTGAACTTAATCAAGTGATTATTAGAAAAGGGCATCATCGACTCCCAAAATAAAAGTCTAAGAAAACTTGAAAGTGTAAGGTTTAACCTTTAATTTATTTCACTTAAACACATCTTTAAATATTTTTGTGATATTTCTTTTTCTAGTTAGTGGGCTATTTTTCCAGATTTTTTGTACCACTGTTTCTGTTATATGTATACTTTTATATCCCATAAATTATTGTAGGAAGAAAATATTGATAAAACTCAGGATATTGACATTTTTACTGAGACTAAAAAAATGGCAATCACTAAAGTCAGGAACCTCTAGTCTGATTTATATCAATGTCGGTAGTTTTGATTGTCCTTGTTGACTTTTTATTTTTAAGCAGCAGAAGTCTAGCTAAAATTTGTTGGGCTCTGTGGGGTGTGTCTGTTTCTCTCTCTCGGTGTTGTGTGTGTGTGTGTGTGTGTGTGTGTGCGTGTGCCTGGGCTGGTGACAAGAGACCGAGTCACATCTGATAAAAAGTTTGTGTTACTGGGTATCTCATTTGAACTTAGTTATTTTTGGCCATATTGCTGTTTCATACTAGCACCTGGGAGAGTGTAGCCAGCATGTAACTCAAGTTGTAGTTCTGGGTCGGTGGAAGAGTGCTCTGTGCTCTTCTCTTGGCTAGAAGACATCACAGCACTCTGAAACCCAGCGAAGCCATTACTTAGGCCATGAGCCTGCCATGAGCCTCTTCTGCAAGTGACAGGAGCCCAGTGTCCCATGAGAGGCACTGTCCCAGGAGGGTTAACTCAATATAAATCCAGGAGACAGAATGGGTGTTTGTCTTAGGGTCCAACACCAGTGTACTTTGGATGGAGTGTTGATCTACTGGTAATAGATGTTTTAAATAACTAACTAGGCGATGCCCACAGGTCCTACTGAATCTTTAATAGCTGATCAATGTTATATAAGTAACCTAAATGGAGATTCAGTTGGGTCATTTTAATCTTAAAGCACCTATAAAAGGTGTTATAGACATTATAATCTCCTACTACAACTTTCAGAAGTTGATATCTCTGTGGAATTAATGGTTACCAGTTATATGAATCGACTTAACTGTCTTAGAAAAAATGCTTTAGGGAAATCGTCAGGAATGTGTACTCAATATTCAAATCAGAACGTGAAATTGAAAATTTGGAAAAATGGGTTCAAGCTTTCTTGTTACCTCTGCAAATTAAACTTTAGCACAAGCAGTCCTTTATGCATAGGACAAAAATGTTAACTGTTGTCTGGACTCTTACTGAAGTATTTGGGAAGGAAAGTTGTTAGTTTGATAGATTTATCAGTGTAAAATTGAGGGAAATCAGGTATGGGGAATGGGTAAGTTTAGAGCTTTGGGAACTAAAATGGCTTTTGTAACTTCTGTAGGTTACTTATGAACCATTAGGATTTGGTGGTCTGCCTTTGCTGGCAGGTCCAGTCATTTAGGAACTAGGCTTTAGTGTATCAATTTCTAGCTGTATCTGAGTCTTTGGGGATGGGTGCTTTCTGACTTGTCTTGGCTGCAAGTGGTGAGGGATCAAAAGCAGCGTGTCCTGGTGTCTGCCCCTTTTAGTTTTAGGGGTGTGAGCTCAGATACTTTGGACATTCTTATAAGGAATAGTAAGATTTCAATAAAATAGGACCAGAACATGGTCACAGACCAGTCATGAGTGTGAAACCCTTGAATATACATAAAAAGTAGACATGTGTACAATTTAATATTTGATAATAAAGGAAATTGTAGCAGTTTTTGGTGTTTCTTAATTCCCTTTTAGAGGACTTGAAACTATGAACCTGAACCACCCACTTAGCACTCAGTGCTTTTTGATGCCTTAGAACTAGGAAAAGCTGTTTCTGTTTGACAAAAGCTAGGAAGGAGCAAGTCCACTCTGCAGCTGTTAGACCCGCCTCTCAGGAAAAAGTGCTTGTTCCTTTTGTTCCAGCCTTCCTCAGTCCGTGAGATGACTCTATTTTTTTAAATATAATTTTATTTCTTTCAATGAATTTGAAATAAAAACCTTTGGAATACAGAATTTCATTGTGAGTTTCTTTATGCTAGATACCAAGAAAGTGTCCAAGTTGTCTCCTGTTCCTAGCTCATCAGGGTTGGAGTGAGGTGGGGCTGGGAGGGATGAACGGGTGTTTTGTCCAAGTCTAGGGAAGTCCAGATTTCCCTTAATGGAGAGGAACATAGTTTCCTGTGAATACCGAGTGCCTCTTTAGTTCACCTGGTCTAATTTAAACATGTACATGAGAGAAAGCAGTGACTAGTGTTCCCGCTTAGATACACAGTATCTCAGTGGGTGGTTTCTATTTACAGGGTGGTAGGAAATTTATTCATAAGGTAGGAATGTCAAAGTGAGGCTTTCCCCCTAACGATACAATTTACAGTATGTATATAATAGTTTCATTTACATGATGCCCTGGACTGTCTATAGAAACGAATTCATAAATATTGAGTCCAGGAAGCTGGTTTGAGTGTTTCAAGGTAAGATGCCATTTAGATGCTTCTATGATCCTTCAGGTGTTTATGTCTTGGGAAATGTCTACTCACTGCATCTTCCAATCATTTCTATGGGTAGTAATGTTCCATTTCATTTTTATGAATTAGTTGTGATTAAGAATCCAGTATCTTATCTGGGGAATTTTATAGGCACGATTTGTGAAGGTGCCAGCTCTTTTTTAATAAAAGCACCTTTAGACCTACTGCTCTTTCACTGCCTGTGAGCGTGTGAAGAGTTCATATGCATTGTACACGTACTCAGAGGAGAACACCAACCCGGAATGCTCTGTTCCCGCAGTGTGCCCACATTCCTCACAGAGCTCTTGGCCTGGAAGTCGCACAGAGCCTTCTAGAGAATTTGGGGTTGAAGAATTGGGCTTGGGAATAAAGTTGTTAGGCAGTCACACATTACAACATTTTTGCAGCCCAAATACCCAAGTCTTGCCACTCCCTTTGAAGCAGCTGTTAGAACCAGATGCCCTTCCACATGTCCACCGTTCAGTTCCACCTTCTGAATGGCTCTGGTACCTCCCTGTGTGCTTCCCTTCCCCTCCCGCACCTTCTGCGGAGCCATCCTCCTCTCTGCCTGGACTGGTCTCCTGGACCACTGCATGTTCCCCAGACCTCTGGTTCCCCATGGCACACAGGGTGAGGCTTGGCCTCCTTGTGAGGCTCCCCGTGATCTCACTGACTTCATTTCCTCCCGTCCTCTGTGTCACAGCACTCCCTGCTCTGGCTGCAGGGATTTCCCAAGCTCCTTACCCCACGCCTGCCTTAGGGCAGCTCTCTTGTGTCTTGGGTAGCCCCATCTCTCACTTTGCACTTTAAGCCCTTCCTTTCTCAGCCCCCTGTCCTTTAGACAAGGTGAACCCTGTTACCTTCCTTCTTGGCCCTTCTCTGTTTCAGATGGTATATTTGTGTATGTTTAAGGTGCAGCCTTTCGAGACTGCCGGCTCTGAGAGCAAGAGGCATGTTTTTATTGCACCCTGGCACATAGCAGATGCTCAGTTATTTCTTGAATGGCTATGTAGGGCCTTCCAGGGTTTTGGAAAGGCATTTAGCATGCTGGACAGCTCTCTGGAAGGGTCTTAATGTATCTCTGAAGCTGTACAAATTTCCGCAGTGGTTGGAGATGTGGGAACCTGCTACCTCCTTTGGAATGGTGAGTAGAACAGTTGGCTGCTGCTGGCCATTTGAGACCAGCACCTTCATGGAATGCCCTTCAACTTACCAACATGGGCTAAGCCAGAGTCATATCAAAGCACTGAGTCACTGTGATTTCTTTGTTCTTTTTTGTCTATTGCTTGAAAATCAGAGAAAACATTTATATGAAGTGAGCAGTTTGGGTATAAAATGTCTAAAGGAGAAAGATGTATGAGACAGCTATTTTTTTTTTAATTAACAAAACTAAATGCTTCATTTAGAGCAGGGGTGTCAATAAACTCATCTTCCCCAGGGGCCACATTAGCCTCACGGTTGCCTTCAAAGGGCCAAGTGTAGTTTTAGGACTGTGTAAATGTAACTGCTCCTTAACCATTAAGTGAGAGCCTGGCACTGCCGCCGGGTAGAAACAAGGTGCTGGGCTGGATAAAACACGGTGGAGAGCCGGAATTGGCCCACTGGCCTTGTGTGTGCCGCCTGTGATTTGGAGTTTCAGCCTAACTCGAACTGTTTTATCCTGGGGGTGGGGAAAATCGAAACCCTAAACATCAGGCTCAGCTGGGATAGAGAGAGGGGGCAGACTCGAGCCCCTGACGTTCGGACAGGCAGTACTTAACTGCTCCATGTCAGAGTAATTTAGGGCACATGTCTGTGCACCAGCAGAACTGAATGTTGTAAATCTTAGAAACAAGATAAACGGTTTCTTGGAATTGAGATTGTTTTATTTTAATGTGGCCACATCACAAGCATTTTTTGTGTTTCTGCCATTGGAAGAAATCAATTTGTATTAAACTCTTCAGTGACTTCTCAAAATGTCTCTAGCTTGGGCTCCAGAGTTTTCCACTACATCATGGTTCATCTCTGATGTCTTTTCTCACTTGCCCTTCACTTGGCTAGGGAACTCCTGGACAACAGCACTGTGGAGACAGACCTGGAGCGGTGCACAGAACTCTACCCAGGGTGGGGCAGTCCTAGGGGAGCATGTGGGAATCGGGCAAGCAGAGGTAAGGACAGGTCCTCTGCCTCTGGTAAGGACCAGGCCCCGCCAGCCCTGGATGGCTCGGCCTCAACAGAATTTGGTCAGTGGGCTTACGGTTACAGAGGACAGATGGTTTCAGTAGAGACAGAAGGAACCAGAAAGCTCACCTGTGTCATAGTGCTGCCTTTGTCTTAGGTGCTGACAACCCATTGGCTTTGCTAGCATGTCCTGCTTGAAAAGGATATCAAGGACAAGGAATCTCTGCAAGTGTCATGTTTGAAATAACTGTGCCTCAAGTGCTTCCTAATTCTGCCCCCTTTAGAATCTAGCTTTGAGGCAGTAACCACATCAAAAAGCCTTACTCTACCAGCTCACCTTTCAGCATGTGCAGAGGCAAGATATGGGACAGCTCTGTGTGTGCCTGGCCTGACCTTTTAGCCCGGAGTCTCTGACTAGGTCTAAGTGTGCGCACTCATCTGCAAAGGGGTCCAGGACAGAGACGTGCACAAGGGACAATTTTAGGAAACCTTTAATTACAAATTCCATTCTGTGGATTGATTTTTGAGGAAAAAAACATTGGTTTTTTCCTGAGCATAAGAATATGAATGATGACAAGATACATTTTAGTGGCTATTGAACAGGATTTTTTTTTGCAAATAGTATTTTAAAAGCTACTGTTATTTTAGGCTAAGTATTAACAACTTAGGGTATGATCTTGTAGAAAGTTAATAAAGTTTCCCCCCCCCAGGACATAGCACTATTTGGTGTGGTCAGACTTTGATGCTGGCGCATGGTTTCTGAGCCCCATCTCTCGCCGCTGGGCACTCCCGGCTGGCTCTACTTTGGGCCAGGTGGGGAAGTGAAGGCCTTGTCGGAGCCTGCCATGCATGCTTCAATTTCCTCCACTGTGCGGGGCACACAGGTCAGCAGCTCCATGCCACTCTCAGTCACCACGACGTCCTCCTCGATCCGGACCTGGGTCAGACCAGTGGACTCAGTATGTCTGAGCTGGCCTCATTCTCAAGATGAGGGGGGCAAACCAGACCTGACAGCTCCAAGCTGACCCCGACTGAGTGGGAGGAGCCCTTTCTGAGGGAGGCGCTGGCCTCCAAGACCTCTGGGCCACCGCCGAGAGGAAGGCTCATCCCATGGAGCCATGTGTGCATGCCGCCTGCCCACCCTCTCCTTGCCCCTTGTGCCCTGCCAGGTGGATAGGAACCCCTGGAGAGGGCAGGGGTTTTGCAGAATCTGTGTGTCATCTGTTGAGGGGTGAGGCACCTATCCAATGCCAGACCACAAGAATGGGCAGGCCAGGTCCTTCTCAAGTGAGAAAGTCAGGACTGTCCCTCCTCCCACTAGGGCCCCTGTCCTGGGACAAAGGTGGCACACAGCAATGTGGGGAGCATTCTAGGAGCAAGGACACAGGGCCTGTCAATCGATACCTACCCCACCAAACCCACGGAAGCGCTGCAGGACCTCGCGGTTAAAGAAGCAGGCGCGTGCCGGGTCGGCCAGGGCCTCGTCCAGGAGGTGGTCGATGAAGTAAATGCCTGGCTCCACGGTGAGCACCATGCGTGGCTCCAGGTGCCGTGCAGTGCGCAGACTCCGCAGGCCGGGCTCATCGACGCGCTGCACGCCCTGCGGTCAGAGGGATGGTGAGGAGGACCCAGACGACAGCTCACACGCGGGGAAACCCAGCGAAGCTGTCCTCTGCCCCTGCAGGCATCCTTGTGTGAGGGCTGGCTCCAGCCCTGTGGGGCCTCCCTGCAGCTGCAGGGAAGGCTGCGTGACTCGGGGGTGGGGGTTGGGAGGTGGCTCTAGCCCAGACTCTCCCTGCAGTGCTGTGCCACAGGCACTTCAGAGAAGGCCCTCTTCTCAACACACACCACCAGATTTTAGTCTCCTTGCCCCTGTTACCCTCAAAACGGTCTGCAGGAGCCCTGTGGACACCACGTGCACACACACAGGGCAAGCTGCCCAGGGGGCTGGCTGGGTGTCCAGCTGCCCTCACCTGGGCTTTCCCCTTGCCAGGGGAGCAGTTAGAAGCCAAGGCTGTGTGGCCAAAAAAGCTCTTAAGGAGGCTGAGGCTGCCGGCCGCATCTCTTCCAGGCATCTCAAGTGGAAACCAGCCCCAGAATTGCTGAGCCTGGCGCCCCCAGGCTGAGTCCCAGGTTTTCATATGGCTTTTCAGGAAGTACTCTCATCCGGATGGGAAGGGCCTACCAGCACCAGCTCCGGTGTATATCTGCACAAATGCGCGCGTACTCCAAGTACTGGAGGCCGGCTGGGCTGGACCGCTCTGTGCTGTCTGGCTGAGCCTGGACAACAGTGCCCAGCCCTTGAGGACTGAGCCACAGTGGCAGCTGCGTCTGGCAGAAGCACCCCCTCCCCCGCAAGTGCACACCCAGCTTGGGCCTGTCCTCACACGGGTGTAGCGGACAGCGCTGCCTGGGCTGTGAAGGCAGGTGGTGCCTGGGACACTCGCAGAAATTTCCATTTTCCCCAGGCCCCTGAGGCACCCATCCAGCCCTCGGACAGGGCCTGTGAGTGAGTGGGCAGCAAGCTTTCGGCTCAGGCTCGGAGCCTGCCCTACCCTGCTCACAGCAATCCCCTGACGGCCCGGCTGCTGGAGACAGAGCTGTCATTTCTGACTGTTTGAGGGCCAAAAACATCAGACTTCAATTAGTGGTTCATGTAAGGTAACTGAAACAGGCTGGCTCGGCCTTGTGGCTGTGCACGGCAGGGAGGGCTGTGACCGTGACTCCATGAGGGTGGGGACAGCGGGGCACCCATGGAAACTGGCATTGACAGCCCCTCCGACCACCTGGCGTGAGCCATGGTGGGATGGAGGTGGTGAAGGGATACTGAGGCACTGTGACCCTGTGGGTCCTGCTCTGGGCTCAGAAACCTGGTTGGTGTGGTACACAGCCCACCTGCTTTGGCCAGTGGCGGCAGGGGGAGGGGGTGCTGAGTCGGGAGGGTGGAATTGTGGAAGGGCCCAGCCTAGAATGGCAGCCCCTGTGCTCCAGTGCTGGGGACTGGGGGTGGGAGCCTGCTCCTGCCCTCTGAAGTCTGTGCCGGCCCTGGGCTCCGCCTCCCTGAACCTCACCTGCATGCCACCCCTAAGTGCCTGTCCCCCTGTTCTCACTCCAAGGTTGCCAAAGCTGGGGGTCTGGCGGAAGCTGAGACCTAACAAGGTCACGCCCCCAGTTCCCCTCAGTTGCTATGGACCCACGTTTTGCTGTTTCATGGATGTGCACAGGGTGGTTTGCTCAAGCCTGCACAGACTGGCTTCCTTCTGGACATGTTCAGGTGAGGAAAGGGGAATGGCAGGGACCCTGGGGGCACATAGCAGGATATGCCTGTCGCAGTTCACCAACCTCTGCCCTGCGGGGGTGGCCACCAAGGCCAGCCAGGGCAGGGCTTGGAGAAGGACGGGGCTAGGCCGAGTGCAGGGCAGCTCCCACTCGGGAGAGGCCAAGCCCCGGCCCCGAGGGCCCGGGACTCAGGCCTTGTTGGGGGTGGGGGTGCGGGCCTCTGCCCGCTTCCACCTTGGCAGAGGGCTTGACAGGCCTCGGCGTTTACTGGGCTCCGAGCAGAGGAGACCCAGATGTGTCTGCAGGCCTGAAATAAAACAAATGACTTTTATAGGAAAAGCCATATTTTTTCCACAATGTTTATCTGTCAGAAGAATAGACTGAGCACAAAGGGCTGCTTACTGGAAAAGATGAAAACAGTTTGCTGCCAGTTTTCTCTGGTGGAAAAAAGGGCTCTGGCGGCTAATGAGTAACGAGCCTCAGTTAACAGCGTCTGGAAGGCCCCGCTCTTGGCTCCCACACGCAGTGTGATGGGTAGAAATTAGGAAATTAAAACTGATTTTGTTTCTCTAAATTTAACTGTTTACACTTGAGGAAAAAAATAATTGAATAATAATGCTTCTCTTGAGCAACTCCCTCCCCCCCACCCCAAATCATTCTTAGTGCTTTCAAAATACCCTGCAGCCAACAGGCCAAGCCTGCCTTGGCTAACGGGCTGGTGGGCCCCAGGGCGTGCTCTGATTGCACAATCAGCCCCTGCACTGCGGGCACCGGGCCAGGCGGCAGGGCCGGGTTCATCACCACCCACTGGCCGAGAGGCTGCAGCCACCTGCCGGGCAGGGCTGCCGGGCAGGGCCTCCGGAAGGCCCTCTGGGTGGTCTTCTCAAGGACCTGTTGGTAGGTGGTGGAGGGGAAAGCCTAGCCGGAGACACCCACACAAGCCTCCCTCCCCTGCCAAGGAGATGGAGAGGCCACTGGGACATGCTGGCCCAGGGGTGGGCGGGGGGGTGCGGACAGAGGGTGCCCCAGGGAGGAGCAAGGGATTCACTGCTGGCTTGTGAGGGCACTGGGCTTAGCTAGTCCCAGGAGAGACCAGAGCCAGACACCAGCTGGTGGAGCCTTACCCAGATGAAGCCAGAGGCAGGAGGGCATGGCCAGCAGTGTCACAGCCCATCGCAGAGACCCAGCTTCTGGGTTCCCACTGTCCTGCGGGCACCCCATGCACTGTACACTGACCACCTACCAGCCTTCAGGAAAGGCCACGCCCAGTGCACTGCGTGGGGCTCACTGTGCAGTGTGCCATCGCGCACACTGGAGGCGGCGTGCTCACAGAGGCTCCCCTGCCTTGACCAGGGCCTTTGGGGGTTGGGGGCACCTTGGCAGCAGCTGGGCCAGGACCAACCGCTAGGTGTAAGGGGACGGGGAGCAATGGGCCTCACCGGGACTCCACTGTGTTCCCACCCGGCTCGTCACCACACCCCAGCCATCTCTCACAGCCCTGACCCACCCTGGGCAGTTCCAGGCTCAGTGACAGTGCAGAGGCAGGCCACTGGGCCTGACGTGTGCACACTGACCTCTGGGTAGCCTCCCACGTCGTGCACATCGATGCCCAGGAAGTGGCCGAGTCCGTGCGGCATGAACACAGCCCCTAGATGGGCCTGGACCATGGCGTCCACACTGCCGTTCAGGATGCCGATGCGGGCCAGCTCCTCCAGGTGGACGCGGTCGGCCAGGCGGTGCATGTCCGGCCACCAAACGCCTGCAGCTCAGAAGGAGGCTGCAGTGAGCTGTGGACCCTGGCAGCCTGGCCAGGGCTCCCCAGGGCGAGGTTCGAAGGACGCGAAGCCCTCACACTGGCTGAGGCAGGACGTCGGAGGAGGGAGCGGTGAGGACGATGAGCCCAGGGTGGCCCTCCATGCAGGGCTCTCCTGGCCACAGCTCTGGACCCAGAGCCCCTTCCTCTCCACTGTGTCCTCAGAGGCGGGCTTCTGTCCACCCACAGCCAGGGGCCTAGCCCAGCTGTGCTCCCCACCCGATGCTGTGTCTGCCCCCAGCCAGCGCGTGCTCCTGGGGCCGTGGGATCTCGGCCAGACCCTCAGGCACCAGAAGGAGAGCACTGAATGTCCCTGACAGTGGATGTGGTACAGCTTCAGGAAACCCCAGGCAAAGCTCAGGCCCCAAAACTGCCTAAGTGCCTCAGGTTGTGGGGCCAGGGGAAGAGCAGAGGAGAGGGGTGATCCTACACTCCCCGAAATGGGGCTGAGTCACTCTGGGAGCCACTGCAGGGGAGCGATGGTTTCTGGGGTGAAGGTGCAGCTGGCGCCACCTCCAGGGCTGGCTGGCAGGGTCTGTGGCTCTGCCTCTGCAGGCCCTGGGTGACCATTGCTGTGGCAGCACAGACTTCCAGGCCTCAGGTTGCTAATCAAGCCCATCTGTGCCCCATATTTCTGAGGCAAAAGTCACTGTGAAGGACACTGAGTTGAGGTGAGCAGGCCCTGTGGGACTCTGCAACTCTGTCCTGCTTGTCCCCCGGGAGCCTTCGGGGGCTACAGCCTACAGCTCTTGGAGAGCCAGCCTCAAAGACCCTTGGCCATCCCCAGGGCATACCAGCCCTGCCCACAGCTCCATGGAGCCCAACCTTCAGCTGTGCTCAAGGACACTCAGCACGCAGCGGAAGCACTAGGCAGGACCTAGGCTAGTGAAGTTCCTTGTTCCACCCTACAAGGGCTGAGCGTGGGGCAGGGCATGTGTCTGCCAAGGCCAGTGACCCCAGGACATGCAGGGTCAGACAGACAGGGTGATGCCTGCACCCCAATAATGTGCTCTGGCCACAGAATGTGGCCATCCCCGGTCTGCACAGCCCCATCCATGTGGGTGGCAACCCTGGCTCCCAGGAGCCTCTCCGCCATACCCTGCCCTCCACGTGAGCCACCACTGTTGGTCACTGCTGCAAGGGGGCAGATTCTGGATGGTGAGGGCCTTTCTGGGCCCTGCACTGGCTGGAGCTGAGCCACCAGGGTCTGGGCTCAGGGCTCTGAACCTCTGTGGCTGGCAGAGGGCAGATGATGAGCTTGAGGGGAAAGAGAGATGAGAGCCCACCCTGGGATGTAGGCTGTCACCTCTCAGCTGGGCGCCAGTCCCCCAGATGGGGGCCCTCCCCTGCCGGAGGCAGAGGGCCCTGAGTTGGGGTCTTGGGTGTGCTGAAGGAACAGGGCTGGTCCAACCTCTTGGGTCCCCAGGATCCAGGCTCTGAGCAGGTGGGTGGGGTTGCACCCTGGACAGTTCACAGAGCAGTGGCCAGCTGATGGCCCGAAACAGAGAGAGACCCAGGGTGGGGGACACCAAGGCCAACCCCTGGGGACAGAGAGCCTCTGTGTCTAAGGGCAAGCCTTGCCTGTTCTACCTGCCTCAGCCCCTGAGGGGCTGAGGTGGGAGTGGGGTGGGGAGGTTTCCCCGGACAGCATGGCGTCCTGAGATGGCGGCCTAGGACACTAGATCTGAACTCAGCTGCTCCTCACTGTGTGACTGGGACCAGCCTTCACCTCTGCGAGCCTCAGAGGCCCCCTTGTCAGACACAGCCACAGCGCTGCCCTAGGGGGCCGGCTGCAGAAGCGTCTCCCGGGAGACTGGGTCTGTGTGCCCCGAAGACTGCCCTAAGCCACCCTTCACCCGTCACTTCTGGCCGGCCAGCCCCCTAGGTTCACTGTTGTTCACTGCGCTCACTCAGGGGCCATAGCTGAGTCTGCCTCGGCCTCGGGCCACTGCTCCTCTCCGAGACAGATCAGCCCCACCTCTCCAAGGGACCTACCTTCCCAGACTCACTCCCATTCCTCCTGTGGGCCTCCATGTTGAGGCTTTCTCCAGGAAGCCCTCCCTGACTGCCCCGTCCTGTGCCGTCAGGACACAGCTGTGCCCTGGTTACAGCCTCTGAGCCCTCGGAGGGCGGGGCCTGTGCCCTGCCCTGTGCCTGGCCCCCTCTGTTCCAGAAGCACACTAAGGTCTTCCTGCCTCAGACCCTTTGCGGACTCTCCCTGGCCTGTGACTTCTCATCCTTGCAGACACAGCATAAAAGTCAGCCCTCCCAGGGACCTCGCCTCCCTCCGCTATCCCAGTGACTTCCTTCCTTGCACTTAGTCTCCAGACAGGTCTGCCTCCCTGTTTCTCACGTGTCCCCCAGGAGAGCAATGTCCCATCCGCACCCCCAACACACGCACCCCCTGGGGCCTCGAAGAGTGAGTGCTGGTTCAGGGGAGGGTGCACAGCGAACACTCGCCTAAGATCTGCTCCCGTCAGAGGCTCCGGTTCTAAAAGAGCCCACGCAGCTCTGCAAACCCAGCAGGCTGGCCCCTGGGACCGAGGAAGGGTGTCCTGTGTGGTAGCTGATGCCCCAGCCCCAGCGCAACTCTGTTTGTCTTAGGCAGGGGCCTCTTCCCAGTGCCAGAGGAGAGCCCCCAGAGCAGCCTGCCTTCACCCTGGCCGGCTTCCACGGCGGGCTGAGGTCTCGGCCTCGGCAGCGGGGGGTCAGGTATAAATCATGCTCGTGCTGGCAGCTCAGCTCCTCTCCTGTCCTCGTGGCCCCTCGTGGGGCCGGACGTGTGGGCCCGGGCGGTCCCCACGGCGCCTCTAGTCTTCCTTGCCTGCGGGCCCTCGGGGAAGGCCTTGCACACAGCGCTCTTGGCCGGGAGTGAGAATTTCTGCCTGTGTGTGGTTAGGGCTGTGACAGTGACTAAACCTCCAGCAACTTGGCCCAGCTTCTGGCCCGGATGGTGGTTACGACACCCGTGGCCAGGGCAAGGGTCCCTAAGTGTGTAGAGGCTGCTGTCTTGGGGCTGTACATGTGCGGTGGGCACAAACGGGTGGCCACCCCCCCCCCACCTAAGCCCCGCTCTGACTCCCAGGTTCTGCGTGCCTCAGCAGCTCGCAGGTCCCAGCCAGGAGGTATCAGCGGTCCCCCAGGCCTGCTTATGCTGGGGACGCCACACTGAGGATCACGCTGCAGAGACCAGGTGCCATGTGCCCGGCCCCTGCCCCTCACCTGCAGCAGGCACTACACCCCATCCTGTCTCCTGAAACATCTGCGCCTGAAGCCTCGTGGCCCCCCCTGCACCTCTGCTGTCTTCTCCTCCTCCCTTGCATGGCCTCGTCCCATACTTCACCCTGCCGAAGGCCTGGACACTGAGGCCGCCCCTTAAAACACAGGTCAGATGGGGCCAGGCCCTGCCCCAAGGACAGGGCCCTGAGTTCCTCAGCCGAGCTTCTGTCTCCAACCTCACCCTCATCTACTCCTGGGCCAACAGTGCTGAGAGCTGGTGCCCCCCTGTGCCTTCTACTTGTGGTTCCCTAACTGGGATCATCCTTCTGCCTTCCCAGACTCACTCCCATTCCTCCTGTGGGCCTCTGTGTTGAGGCTTTCTCCAGGAGGCCCTCCCTGACTGCCCTCTGCTGTGCTGTTAGGGCAGAGCTGTGCCCTGGTTACAGCCTCTGAACCTGAGAGGGTGGGGCCTGGCACACGTGTGGCCTGGGTAGGAACCCCAGCTTCTCTCATGGCCCTCTTTCAGCCAGTGCTGTCACCTCGTGGGCCCAGGATTCAGGGCCCCCCACCCCAGGGTGGCAGGGTAGCCTCTGGGTCTGTGCCCCATCATCTGCCTGTTGGCTCTGAGGGACCAGAAACCAGGTGCCCAGGCCCCAGTATGTATCCAGAGCAGTTCCAGGTCACCAGCTGGTCTTCTGCGCCCACCTGGTCCCCTCAGGCCACACCCTGCCCTGGTGGGCTGGGAGCCTGCTGGGCCTGCTGCCTGGGGCGGCTCTCAGAGCCCTAGCCACATCCATCACAGCCCCGGGGCCTGCTGCCCAGAGTGTGACAGCCTGGGGGCTCCGAGGCCCGAGCCAAGCAGGGGAGGCAGTGGAAGACCTCCCCCGTGCTGCCCCCCAGCTGCATCCTCACAGCTACTTCCAGACAAAGAGCTCACTTCATCCGGAGACAATGGCCCTCCAGGGACGATGTGTCGCCAGGCCCTGGGGGTGCAGGAGGGAAGGCTCAGGGCAGGGGTCCCGGGGCAGGCCCTGGGGGCTGCAGGGAGCTAGCTGCCTGGCAGGCCAAGCTGGCCCAGGGCTGAGGGCCTTCAGCCCACCCCGCCTCAGACCCCTGTCTGCTGCTAGGATATCTGGGGACCCACTCACCCTGCAGAAGGGAAGGGCCGTGTGTGCCCAAGCTGCAGGCGCCTGGATGCTGAGTTGAGCATGGCTGCTTTGCTCAGTGTCCTCATGGTCCCTCCATCCACCACACAAGCACCCTGGCAGAGTGCCCGTGGGAGTAAATGAGGCTAGAGAGGGCGGGAACTCCCCCACTATCCTGTAGCCAGCAGGGGGCCCTCTTAGGCCAGAGGGGTGACAGAGCCCAAAGATAGCCCTCTGGGTCCTGGCTCCCGCCACAGAGGGCACCCGCGGCTGGGGTGGAGTGCTGTCCCTGTCTCTCTCAGCTTACCCCCGCGTTCCTGGCGATCTCTGAGGAGAGGCCCAAGGGGAGTGCAGCCCCCGCCCCGCCCCACGGAGGGCAGACAGGGCACAGAGACACCCTGACCACAGGCCGCACGGGCCCGCACAGCTCCCAGTGCCCTTCTCCCAGCTGGTCGCTGAGGCTCTAACAGCAACCTCTCCTGTTGTCGGACCCCCTCTGAGGGGGTCATGCCCCACCGGTGAGAGCCCCAACCTCATGTTGGTAGCACCCCACCACGTGGCCAGAATCCTGACACCAGGGGCAGAGCCGGGAGCTGGCGGCAGCTGCAGACAACAGGCTGTGCACAGAATGACGATGGCTGCTCATGCCCTCGAGCAGACCGAGACACGGCTGCTTCTGCAGACTGTGAGGGGCCCCAGAGCCCAGTGCACAGCCTGTACCACCTGTGTGGGGGCCGGGGGGCGGGGCCCTGCAGCCCAGGCCAGGGTGACGGAGTGGGGGGTGGTGAGCAAGGAAGGACAGGGAGGGGCACTGGGTACTGGGAAGTGGGAGGTGAGGCTGCAAGAGACCTGGGTGCTTAGAGGGGACCTCAGTGCTCCAAAGAGACCAGAGAAACTGAGTCTGCAGAATAGCCCTGAGGTGGCCATCCCAGCCTCCTCCCTGCACGAGGGCCAGGGGTCCCTTCAGCACACTTTTGTGCCCAAGGAGACAGGGTGCTCTGCACAGGAAAGCCACATGCCCTGACACAGAAGCCACAGAGAGCATTGATTTCAGCAGCCAGAAGCCAGCGTATATAGCCTGGGGGGTCCGGACCCCCTCCCGGGGGGCTGGCGTGGATGATATTCCCAGGTAGATGCCGGAGCTGCCTGGCTCACCCCTGCCCACCCTCATGGGGCCCTGGAAGTGAGCTCCACCCTCCTTTCCTGGCTGAGTGGTAGTGGGAAGCTCCCCCTTGGACTCCAGGACCAAGGGCCGAGGCCCGCCACCCTCAACCCCTGGGGCCACGTCCCAGGGTCCCAGTGTGCTGTGGTCGTCCATCTCTGCCTCTCCTGTGGGCATCTTGCTGGGACCCGGCTGTCTGTACTCACTCCTCCCTGGAAAGTGGTGGGAATCAACCGTGCAGTCTCAGTGGGTATTTGTCCTGGCCTAGGAGCTGAACCCACAAGCCAGGGCGTTTCCACTGGGACAGGGCATGGGGCTAGCCTGGCTGTGGCCTCCTGACTGCTACTTGGAGGCAAAATGCCCCCATCTGAGAGCAACTCTGTGGCTACAGGACCCTCCCTGCGGGCCAGCACTGCGTGCGGCCTCAGCAGAGGCGGTCTCAGCCCTCGGGAACCAGCAGCAAGCTGGTCGTACCTGTGGTAAAGGTGGGGTGCTGTGGGGAGCTGAGGCCCTGGCACAGGCCTGGTCTGCGTCCAGTGTGCTCGGGGGGTGGCCCCACAGTCTGCGGACACCAGCCTGGCTGGGCCTGGCACCTTGTGCCTCCCCTGAGAGTGGCATGGCCGGGCAGCCCCATGGGACCGGGCACCAGGCCTTTCTCAGTAGCAAGCAGGGCCCTGGGCACTGGCCTGCCTGTCAGCTGCCTGAGCCAGAACATCAGCTGCAGAGATGCCACTCAGGTCCTCCCAGCTGGCTTTCTTGTGCAGGGGTCAGGGGGCAAGTAGGGTCATCCAGGCCTTGGCCACCACCCGTCTTAGCACCAGGCGAAGACTAGGCTGTGCCAGGGGCTTGGACACTGTCCTTCCAGGCCCTGTCTGCCTAGCATCTTGCCAAGTGGCTCCCCCAACAGCCATTATGCCCGGGTCCTGCCGTCTCCAATGCGAAGGGTAGTGGGCAACCCCCCCTTCACTGTGGCCAGCAGTGGGCTTGGATCCAGGCAGGCCTGCCCCGTGCTCCTCGAGGGGCCTGTGATGGGGTGTGGGTGCAGGGGTCCTGGAACTCAGGGTGGGCTCCGGCCCCTCCCAAGCCTCTCAGGCCCAGAGCCCAGCTCCTCCCAGCCTGGGGCCTGGCCTCCGGGGCGTCTACACTCACAACGGCCTGTGCAGCGGGGCAGCTGATGTGGTCACTCAGCCGGTGTGGTGACAGTACTGCGAGGTGGCATGGCGTGGGGGTGCGGGGGAGACCCTGGCACCCTCGGGGCTGTGCCTGGCTGAGGGCCACGTCCGGCCCAGGGCCCTCCTGGAGCTGTACGCCACAACCCACGGTCTCCAGCCAAAGCCTTTCGCTGTGCCTGAATACTTACTTAAATAAGTGACATTACTCAGAACAGAACGAAACATGCTCATCCCTGGTGAAAGCAAGGGTGCAGAGAGAAGAGACATGCCTTTGGGGTGACTGCGTCACCGAGGCCGGGTTAAAGGTCGGAGTATGAAAAGGTCACAGTGAGCAGACACCCTTCGCCCGAAGCCCCCACCCCGAGGGTCAGTCCCGTGACCCCTCCAAGGACTCAGAAGCACATGCGAGTCCGTTTCTCACTGCCGCCTTCCTTTCACGAGAAAGGGGGCCCTGGCCACCCCATGCTGCCCTGGGCCTCACTCGACAGTCCGTCCTGGAGTTACCGAGTGGTGACCTGTGCAGACCGCCACTTAGAGGGGGGCTACTGCTCTCTAAACAGACAAGTAGCCTCAGCTGCCGAGCCAGGCGGGTCCCACCGCCGCTGTCCCCCATGGAGGCGGACTCCTCGGTTTTCTCGTCTCCCTTTGGGGCATTTCTGAGCTCCCCGCCAGGGCTCATCTGAGCGCCAGGCTCCGTTCCCGCTGGACGAGTGAGGGAGCAGAGAGGGGCCTGGCGCTCCTCAGCAGCCCCCTCTGGCTCCCCAGCCTCTGGCGGGGGCTCTCAGGGCTGGATAGGGGCCATCCTGTTCAGTGCACCTCTGCGGAAAACGACAGTTGCTGAGAAGCCTCAAGAGCAGCCCTTGGCTGTGACCCATCCCGGCAACTGTGTGTGGGGCCCCCAGGGCTGCTCAGCCACAGGCCGAGCCGGCAGGTTTTGGGCCTGCAAGAGGCCACATTAGGGGCTTTTACACTCGGGGGCTCAGGATCTTTTCTTCTTTCCTTTTTAAAATAAAGTCTCCTCAGAGGGATGCAAATCTAATTGCCACAGTCCCTCTCAATTTAGTATGAACTCAGAGTCCGGCCTTCAGGACTTGTCATGGCCAAGACCCCTGATGGCCTTGCAGCCCCTGCTCCCCACCCGCAAACACTGCTGCATTCAGGGGGTGGGGAGCAGAGCTGCAGCCCCCGGCAGACCAGCCACAGCTGCTGCTCCCGAGCAGGAGGGCCTGCCACGTCCTACCAGGGGCCGGGGTGCCGCGCTGGCCAAGCCCTGCCTGCAGTGAACTCTGCTCTGGAGCAAGGCAGGGGTATGTGACATCCCGGCGGCCAGTGCAGACAGGAGACGTATAGGTGGGGGTCAGCTGGGGCATGGGGTGACCTTGGGCTGAGCACACGGATTCCCGGCTCTGCCCCTGCTTGGCAGCAGCCCCCTTCTGGGAGTGACTCTGGGACCTGACACCACCCAGTAGCACTGGCCCAGTGTGCGAGGCAGGAGAAATTCCGGTGGCAAAGTGTGGGGCCTGCTGCTCTGAGGCGCCCGGCCGAGGCCTTGAATCCCCTCGCCGGGCGCCCCCCACAGGCTGCCAGCCCGCCCTCACCTGGCTTCATGGCGCTCATGACGGCCCGGGAGCTCCGCAGCACCGCCTCGTAGATGGCCCTCTGGTCGTCTGTGAACTTGCCGTTGGCAGGAAAGGAGCACGTGATGTCGGAGGAGTAGCAGTAATACTCGCCACCCATGTCGAACAGGCTGCGGGGAGAAGGCGCGTGAGGCCAGTGGGGCGCCTGGACACTCAGCCCCACTCTCCTCCCACTCGGCACTTGAGGGCGGCCTGCGGGGTCCTGGGCCCGTCAGGGCGCCGAGGCCATCTCACTATGTCACTGGTTCCGGCAGAGCTGGGGGCCCCCCACACCGGTGTCCACAGGAACCATGGGCCATGCCGGGAGACCTCTGACCCCAGAGCAAGGAAGGCTGTGGGTAGTGGGGCTGACCCTGCACTCACACCCCTGACCCCCGCTGGC
The DNA here is from genome assembly GCA_004024845.1 of Tonatia bakeri. NCBI lineage: Eukaryota > Metazoa > Chordata > Mammalia > Chiroptera > Phyllostomidae > Tonatia > Tonatia bakeri. The sequence continues at coordinate 158,292 of PVIA01000696.1, read as the reverse complement.
TGGGCCACTGGTTGTGGGGCCATGGGGACTCACTTGGGGAGGGAGGGAAGGGAGGAACAGAGATATCCCCAGGACGTCCTCTACCACCGAGGTCTCCATGTGAGCACTCCCACAGGCCCCCCCAGCACTGCCCTGCTTCCAGCATGGGACACCGCTACGTAGGAACCAGCCTCTGAGTGAAGCCCAGCCAGAGGCCCTGCTGCCGCTCTGGCGTCCCCTTGACCAGCAGGAAGCAGCCCTCCCTGCTGGGATGGAGCAGATGTGCCTGCAGGGCCTCACGGAGGGGCAGGCAGGACACCGTTTCAAAGGACAGCCCTCATGTCCAGCAGGGCTCTTCTGGGGCCAGGCCAGCCACACACTGCCCTTGGGGCCGCCTGGAGCCCAGCACCCCCAGCAACAGAGTGGGACCAGCAGGCCCAGAGGAGGCAGTGGAGAGCAGGAGGACAGACGAGGCCCGGGGCCGACAGACAGCCTCGAGCCAGTAGCAGAGGCAGGTTGGTGCTGGGACAGACAGGTGGCCCAGCTGACCTGCCCTCTGGACACCCAGTGCCGGGCCCTGGCCCCTGGCGCAGTGAGGCTGGAAGTGGGCTGAGCCGCATGGCCACGCCCTTGCTGGCGGGCAGCATGCACAGGCCCCTTGGGCCTCCGAGCCCTCGAACCCCCACAGTGGCACAGGCCGGTGTACACAGGGGCTGTGGGTCCGGGCATGGCTCCCACTGGGTCACCAGGCTGCCCGGGGCTCTGGGTGGGGGAGTGGGGCGCGCAGACCGAGCGGCCCTCCTGCCCCGTCCCGCCCGAGTGTCTGTGCAGGCGCGCTGCCCAACAGCAGGCACGGAGCAGGGACACGGCAGCCCCTCAGCCCCTTCACAGGGTCCTCCCCGAGGCCTGACACTGGTGGTGATGAGACCGCTGAGGGACATTGGTCTGGCCTCAGATCCTCCTGTGTCTTCAGGGCCACCCCAGAGCCAGGTGGAGCCGAGGCGGCGGGGGCTGCCCTCTGCGACCAGTGGGGACCCTGCTCTGCCTCCTGGGGGGCCACTCTGCAGTCACACGTGTTCTGGCCACTCTGAGCCCAGGCCGAGCCACGCCCCCCACCGAGGGGGCCTCTCACCCACCCCTGGGTTCTAATGGCATTCCAGAAGCGGCCTGTGCCTTTGGGGGCCCTAGCGCACAGCACCGAGTTGGGGTCTCCAGACTTGCTGGTGGGACAGGGAGTCAGGCGTGACAGGGAGCACCAGAACAGGGTTTTAATTGAACGCCCAGCTCCCCGGGTGTTTTGCTGGAATCCGAGGTTCCCAGCTGGGCACTGTTTACTCTCCTGTCCTTTTCCGATTGCAGATCGCCAGAGGCAGGGCCAGCAGGACACACGGCCCTCGGGTGACTCGCAGGGGGTGGGGGGAGAGCCCCCACCAGCATAGCAGGAGAACTTTGTGTTCGGTCCAAGTCACAGACTGAAGGCGACCCACCCTGGGCCGGTGTGGGAGCCGGAGAGCGGGGGGCTAACACAGGAGGCCCTGCGCAGACACGCCAGGCACGGGCCTGCCCCCCCCCGGAGGCTGCACATGCAGCGGCGCCGGGGCCAACAGCTGTGTGCAGGTTCCCCTTGCAGGGCTGGCTGGTGTGGGGGGCCGTGGGCAGACCTTACCTCACAACCACAGGGAAGCTGAGGCTCTGAGGTTGGGGATCAGCAGCTCAGAGACCAGACAGAGACGGGCGCTCCTGTCCTGGCTCCAGCATGCGGCCTTCAGAGCCTCGGTTTTTCCACTTGTAGAATGGGTACAGCAGCAGTGCTGCAGGTTGGTGTCCTCTGGGCGCCGGCGTGCAGGCCTCTGTGGGGAGGGCGCTGCTCGGGGTCATGGGCCGGTGGCGCCCACCCGGGGAGCAGGGTGTTTTCACTCAGGGTCCCCAGAGGCAGCAAAGGGAACAGTTCACAGTTCGCCGGTTCGGAACACCCAGGAATGGCCTGAGCACACAGAGTGGGCAGGAGCGTGGGGGACACAGAGGCCGGGGACCCCCACATCAGAAGGTGACCCACAGTAGCGCCCCAGACAGAAACATGTGTTGGATGGTGCTGATCTCAAAGAAAAACAGAAACAGCACTGTTAGAAAAACCAGGAAGCCCACCGGAGCGCACCAAACGCTGGAGGCATCCGGAACAGTAAAACCGAGACTCGTCCCCAGGCGGACCAGACAGTCAAGTTCTCCAAACTCCTCAGCAGCTCAGAGAGAGTGGGGTGGCGGGCCGGAGTTCCTCGGCCAGCCCGGCTGCAGCACGGAGCCTCCAGAAGACCTCAGCTGCATTTTTTGTTTTAAAACCATCCGCTTTCTGGAGAAGGAAGTGCAGCACCAGCCAGCGGCTCCATCCTGCCCCGCGACGCTCAGGCACGGGGGCTGGAGTCTATTTTCGTGCTCTCAGTTCCCTATCTTTCAGGGTTTTTTTTTATCCCCCCCAGAGTTCCTACACACACGAGTTATTCAGATCCAGGCCACGCTGGAATCCAGGGACGGGAGCCATCTCTTCTGTAAGTCTGCTCCCTCCAGCTCCTGCGTGTGCACGCCCCATCCTCTGAGCGCAGGCGGGCAGCGGGAGCTCAGTCACACTTTGGCTGCACTGAGAACGCAGGCCCCCTCCCCAGCTGCCTGGGGACACCACCAGGAACCCTACCATCCTTGGCCGCGTGAATGCGTGTGATAATCTAAGACATCTGGGGAGATATTACACATCTCCGAGCAACATGCTGGCCTCTCTTTCCTCACATGCGTTCATCTGCTTCTATTTCTGGCTGGGATGAGCGGTTCTGTCTTCCACTGGCTCCTCCCGGGCAGCTTCATGCCCGGGCTACCTGCCACCACTGGCCCACCCAGACCCTCCCCAGGCCCCTCAGCTCCCTGGGTCCCAGTGCAGGGCCCAGCCAGCCCACAGGCAGAAAGCCTGCAAGATGGTTTGGCCAGTGATGTGCTTGGGAACAGCTGGGGAAAATGCTACAGTGTTTACTCAAGGGCCACTCTGCACTGAAGTTCATAGCTTCCTTCCAGTCCCCCTGAGCTGCGGCTTCTCCCCGCAGACTGGTGGTGCATGGGTGCCCGTGTGCCAGCACACTGCCGGGCCCTGCTGACAGGCTCATCTCAGGCCCCAGCGTGCGGCCGCCCCGTCCGTGCTCGGGCCAGGCCAGGGGATTTCTGAGTGGGAGGAAACCCTCGCTTCCCTTCAGAGGCTGGCGTGAGACAGAAAGGAAGGAGGACCAGTCACTTCCCGGCTCATGTGCTGCCGTGGGCAGACCCTCCAGACGAGGCCCCTGAGCCAGCCGCCTGCTCCCAGCCAGACTGTCCATGAGGGCCCATCCCGGGGTGCAACCAGCAGGGCAAAGAACTTCACTTGGAGCCCTGGAGGTTCCCTCAGTGCCCTGGGCTGACCCACCAAAGCAGGCCTCTCCCCGGTGCCTTCAGGGCATCTCTGCTCCCCAACCAGCCATGGCTGTCCCCATGGGGTTGGACAGATGGGAAAGTCAAGTGCCAGCTCCAAGGGCCAGCAGTCCCAGCGCACCTGGTGGCACAAGAGCAGGCCCATGCTGGGGGCCTCCTGAGCACCTGCAAGAACTACTGTAACTGCACTACAGGTGACGTGGGAAGGAACAGAGCAGCAGCGTGGAGCCAAGTCCCCGGGAAGGACACTGCATGGCACCTGGCCCGATGTGTGGGCGGGGCCCAGCCGCCCACCCCCAGGGCTGGCCCAAACCACAGCACAGTGGGGCAAGGGCTGGGCGCCGGGCAGCGGCCTCGGTGGGGGAAGAGTGAGTCGGCGTCACGCGCGCAGTGTGTGCTGCAGTGCCCCATGATGTCTGCGAGCGCCCAGGCTGTCTGGACCGGTGCTTTCAAACTGCGGGTTGGGGAGCCCACGGAGGGGGTGGGGTAAGAAACAAGCAAGTCACAAGGGTGGAGAGAGAACACACAGTCAGGGTGTCTGGTTGCAGTCTGGGTGCGTGTGCACGCATGAACAGAGCTTCTTGCTGGACAGAGCACTCACGGCCACGGCCACGGCCACAGGGCTGGACAGACGGCTGACTAGGGCCCAGCCCCGAGGACTGGGCGCATCCCTAAAACCATGAAATCCCCAGGATGGGGCTGGCCGGTGACAGCCAGGCATTCCTCTGAAGAACAGCACGGCGGAGGGGCCTGGCCCCAGGGCACAAGCCCTGGGGGTGACACTTGTCCCTCAGCGCCCACTGAGGCATCAAGTGCTGGGAAAGTGGGACTTAAGAGGTCCACCATCCCAGCCCCCACACCAGCCAAGGGATGCTGTGGGCGCTGTGGGGGTGCTGGGTGAGCGGCGGCACCCACGGTGTACAGGGGGCAGATATCTACGATGGAGACGCAGGCTGCTGCCCACAGACAGGGGCAAGATGGGGGTGACCTCCGCGAGCAGCTGAAACTAACATCCAGTCCACACAGGAGCTGTGGAAACAACAGGGAACTCACGAGAGAAGGGCAGGAAGGAGCCAGGTGGCGTAGGGGCTATGAGCAGGAAGAAGGTGGCCAGGTAGGGAAAGAGCCTGCCCTGGCCATGCCCCATCATCTGCAGGAGGAAGGACAGGGCAGCTCTGGAGTGACTGGGGCAGAGGAGGGCTCTGGCACCGCCTGGGCTGGGGGTGGACCCAGCCAGTGGGATGGGCAGGGCTCCGGCGGCTTCACAGGCTTCCCTGGGAGGGAACGGGGGCCCTTACTCGTCTGGGCGAAGAGAACTGGGGCTTTGGTGGAGTGAGCTGTGTCCCCCCCTTGGCTGGTTGGCACTTCAGGCTGGACATTATCAGGGCAAGGGGACAGATGGGTCCCTAGCCCCACAGCAGGGCTGGAGAGGGCAGCTGACACCATCTGACTGCTGAGTGTGGGACTGGGGCAGTTCTGCTCCCCTAACTGGGCTGGCTGCACCCCTACCGCGCCCAGGACACAGAAGATGAGGCTGGCAGGGAGGAGGCCTGGCCCACACATCCTGACACAGTGCTGCCCTCTTCTGGCCAGCGCTGGGAGGTCTGGTTCACCACCCAGCAGCCACATCCTGCCAGAAAGTGGGGCAACCCAGGTCTGGGAATCTTTAGACTGGTACTCTGGAAGGTTCTGAGAGGGACCACAGGGCATCCTACCCCTGGAACCACTCCTCCTGTCACATGACCAGATGGTGGAAGATAAAGGATGTGGCAGGTAAGGAGAGGTGTCCCAGCTGTTTTCCAAATCAGAGCCCACTGGAGGTACACCTTGGACCCTTTCCCACCTCTTCCCCCAGGGTGAGCCTGCTGATGGGCCCAGGAGAAGCGGTGGGTGCCACAGGTTGGCCTCAGACCCCCAAATTCAGCACAAGAGTGGCCTTCTCTAGGTATACGGCTTCCCAGTGTGTTTAAACAAGGACAATGGCGCCCCCTGGTGGCTGATGGGCAGCACACCAGTTCTTGATCCCTCCATGCACACTGGGGGCTCTCTCCAAAGCCCAGGCTGTTCTGGGAGGACTGGGCAAGTGCTTGAGGGCTCAGAGGACAATCAGGGTCAGGATGATAAGGAGCTGACATGGTGTGAGCAGTGTACCTCAAAATGCTCTCCTCGGCTCCACAGGCCCCAATTCTTAGGGTGCCGAGCGAGGCTGACAGGCCAAGGCCCAGCTCCTGTTAGGCACCTCGCACTGAAAGGACAGAGGCACGGAGGTGGGCCCGGCCAGCCTCTGGCTCCCGCTGGCACACACCTGGGGGACCATCTGGGGGCTGAGGACACAGAACAGGCAGGCCAAGTGACTCGAGAGCCCTCTGTGAATAAACTGGGCCTGGCGGCCCCCGCCTACAGCCTGTCTTGGAACCAGCTGCAGGAGCACAGGTAGGAGGGGCCTGGCCTGCTGGCTCTGGGGGGAGATGGCCCCTGTGTTGCATCTCGCACGCGCCTAGGCTCACGCTGTGCTGGGCTCCAGGCTCAGCATTTTTGCCCTGTCATCACTGAATCCTCCCAGAGCTATGTGCGATGTTCCCCCCAGTGACTGAGAGAAGCTGGGGCTGAGGGACAGCCACGCAGCTGGGGAAGGCAGGGACTTGCACTGCGGGGGGAGGGTGTGGGAGCCAGGGAGTGTCTGAGACTACGGGGAGAGGGAAAGGCTGGCCGTGCTCAGCACACACTTCCCACTCCCCACCTTCTCCAGCCGAGTCTGAAGCTCCTGGCCCCCCAACAGCCCCATGGACAGAATGTTAAAACACCTTGGAGTATCTCCACCAGACGTCAAGGAACTGAGATGCAGAGCGTCGCTGCCCTGGGAGACTCAGCTTCGGGGAGCATTCTGCACTAGGCTCATATTTTGGTTTCGCGCCTTATGATGAAGTGTCATGCCTTTTATGTTGGGATAACAGAGTTATTTATTATTTACCAAATGCAGTGGGTGCTCGGCAGATCAATTTCAATAAAACAATGGCTTATAAACGCCACCAGCAATCTGGCAGGAGCAGCAATCAACAAAACATGTTGTTCTAAATCCTGCGTAATAAATTGACTATAATAAACTCATAATTATTCTACTGGCTACATTTCAAAGTTGACACTAGAAAAATAAAATCACCAATTTGGGCTCAGCATTAACATCCGAGGAATTCCTTAGATCACTTGTCTCTAAAGTTGTGACTGGGGGACGCAGGTGTCAGTGCTGCCCAGGAGGGCTGAGGCCACAGCACCTGGGCCAGGTGGAGTCCTGATGGCTGCTGTGCCCTGGTCAGCCAGGAATGGAGCTGGGACTGGCCTCTCATGGGGAGAGGGCCCTCCCTGGGCAGAAAGACGGGAGTGGAGAGGCAGCCACCTCCTCTGGGGAGCGCCGAACCCACAGAGGAGAGATGTTCACGGCCGAGTGGCCTGCAATGGGGCCCCCTAGCGGGCCAGAGCTGTCCCAGGACAGCCGGGACTCTGCCTGGGGACTGGCTTCCCGTGTCCTGTCCTCCCAGCCAGAACAGGCCACAGAGTCAAAGAACATCAGGAAACGTTACAGCAATCAGAGGCCTTGAAGAGGCCAGCGGTCTCTCCTTGGGGCCAACAGCACTCAGCCTCGGCCCAGAGGGCAGGGACAACCACTCTGATTCCTTAGTCTGCAACTGCCAAGTCTGAGGCAGCCAACCCTTCCCCAAATCCCTCTGGCCCTGCACTTGGACCTGGCACCCTTCTATATCTCTGTGACCTCTCTGGCACGTGGTGAAGGGAGCGGGGTGAGATACCTGCTTCTTGGGAGCAGGCCGTGAAAATCCACTCAACTCCACCGGGAAGACGGCTTGGGGAGCCTTGCTCAGGTGCCGTGGCAACGGGGGAAAGGCAAGGATGTTCCACCCGTGCGGGACACTGAACACACCACACCCTGCCCCTCGCTGGTGCGTCCACGCCCACAGCACAACGTCTGACAGCCCAGACAGGGCAGCCCCGTGCGGCTTGTGGCCTCTGGGCAGCTCTCAGTAGCCTCAGGCAGCCTGGACTGGGCCTGATGACCGGTGGTGAAGAGGATGGAGTGGAGGGCCGGTCCAGGTCACTGACGTGCTCACGGACCCCTCGCAAAGCCCAGCGTGCAGGCCCAGCAAGGTGGGGCCTAGGCCTAGCCTGAGTCCTACAGGCCGGGCCTGAGAGCCTGCCAACAGTGGACGGTACACCGGGGGTTTGGAGCCACAGGGCCCACCGTGCCTTAGTCATGGCTCTATGGGGAGCTGGGAGCACAGCAAACTGTGCTCAGAAAATGCACTCGAACAGCCTTGGGGGTGAAGCACCCCTTCTGGCCTCCCGAACTAACGCCGCTTATGCTGAGAGGCCCTCTGCTGGGGCCGCCAGGTCTCTGGCGGGGGGGCTCCCCAGAGGGTCTTCTCCACTCCAGGCTGAGGGCCCGCCCTCCCGGCACTGGCATGGAGACAGAGGTGTGACTGCGGCAGGTGCTAAATGCAGAGGACAGAGGGCAGGGCTGGCGGCGGTTCAGGCCCTCTTCAGGGGGCCCTCTTCAGGGAGCCCATGGCCCACGGCCCCACAGGGCCAGCCAACCCCACAGTTTCTGGTCCCTGTCCCTGTCTCAGGGTTCCCTGGCTCCTGGAGCCCAGGCACCACACAGGCCAGTGCCCGTGGAAGGACCATGGCCTCGCTGTGGTCAGCCCTCTCAGGGTGGACCCAAGGGGCCCCAGTGAGTCACTCTTGAGGTTGGGTCCACTGTGGCCCCGCTCGGCAAAGGCAGAGCTCAGGCAGGGGCCGCTCGGCTGGCCGCACTCACCACATGTCTCCGTCCTGGATGGTCCGGTCGTTGGGGGCCCCGGCGTGTCCGTAGTGCAGTACGGCCGAGTTCTCACCGCTGCGGAGTGCAAAGGGAGGTCAGCAGCTCATCCTCACCCACCAGCCCCAGGGGCTGGTGCCCCAACCCCCTGCCCCGTGGGCGGTACTCCGCTCCCCGATACAGAGGCCCAGGGGTGGCTGGATCAGGCCTACGGCCTGAGGAGGGGACATGGGGCATGGTGGCCCTATCACCCACAGCCACACGCTAGTGGGCAGCCTCTCAGCTCGGGGGATCCTCCTGCAGGGCTTCCTGGCTGACGCTGCCCAGGCAGGCCCCCCAGGGCCAGGGGTGCGGTTCTGACGTGAGCAGTGTGTGTAGAGGACGGATGGGAAGCAAGGGTCCGTGGGCCTGGGGGAGGGGCCTGGGGAGCCCTCCTTTCCTGGAAGGGGCCTGGGCTGGGGCGGGGTTCCCGGGAGTCCCACTGCGGGGACACAGATGGGGTGCCCATGGCCCTCCACTCCTCTGCTCAAGGGAGCTTTCCTCATGAGCGGTTCCTTTAAGAAAAAAGGACTTTTAAGTCTGTCCAAGAGAAAAAAAGGCTCACCTGGGTGTAATATTTATGGCCCTGTTCGGGAGTTTCAGGAATCATAAAAGTAGAAATAATGATTTTTCTCTCTATCTACCAGAGAACATTTCCAAGGAATGAAATGCTCACATGCATTATTCACGGGCCGAGGGTGTGCACACCGCCGGCTCGGTCCTGGCTGAGCAGGGCCTGGCCGTCTGTCTGGAGGGCACAGTGTGGGGAGATGAAATGGGAGAGCCCAGGGGGTGAGGAGGCCACCCACAGCCCAGACACGGCCCTCAAAGACACACCGACACTGAGACTCTCTCTCTCTCTCTCTCTCTCACTCTCACACACACACACACAGCTCCTTCCATCTGCACTGCACACAGCCTGGCCCCCACCTTGCTGGGCAGGCGGCTGCAGGGGAGGGTGAGGAGGGCCAGTGGCAGCCAGGCGCCCTCCCACACAGCACCGGCCAGAGCAGGCAGAGGCAGCCTCAGCTCCTGAGGCTGTAGGAGAAGAAGTCACTTCCAAGCTTAGGTGGGCACTGGTGTGGGCATGGGAGTGAGCAGGTACGTCTAAGCTAGAGAACGGTGGGACCCCTCGCTGCCCCTCAACCTCCTTCCACAGTCACCCCCACACCACGCGGCCCAGGAGGCCCACTCACCTGCCGCAGATGCAGGTGTAGGAGCTGTGGCGCATGCCACCCCGGGAGTAGCAGTAGTGTTCGAAGAGGCTGCAGGAGAGGGGAGATGTGTCAGGGCGACTGGGGCATGCGGTGGCCGGCACACCCCCTGCGAGGCCTGAGCTCGCCTGAACTCGCCAGTGTGGGTCAGTGAGGCTTGTAGCTGAAGCTGGGGGCAGCCACAGACCACAGACAGATGCACAGCAGTCAGGGTGGGGGGCACGGGGCCAGAGGAGCTTGCCACCTGCAGCACTGTGCACTGCCCAGCCACCCAGCCCACCGGGGGGCCGGCCCTGGCCCTGCGGGAAATGAGCCGATGCAGGGCCACAGCGTCTGCAGGGCTGGAGGGGTGTCTCCCGGACACCCACACCGAGTAGCCACACCTCATCTCCCGACAAGGGGCTGGACACACAGCCAGGGAGGAGCACCAAAGCTCCCCCAGCCCCTGCACTGGACTCTCCTGAGGCCTTGGGCCTGACCCCAGGGAACAGTGTAGAGAAAAGGCAGCAGCATCCGCTGGGCGTGACCTGGAGGATGGGGTGCAAGACCTGCAGATGGAGCTGGACAGGTGCAGGGCGGTCTCAGGGAGGCGGGGCCTGGGAGAGGCTAGGATGCCACCCTTCCACCCACTGTGCCCCAGGACCTGGGGGTGGGGCTTGCTTCTTCTTGGGACTCTGAGCTCCAAGGGCCAGGCCTCTGCAGAGCCCAGCCAGGGAGGTGGGCTGTCCTTGCCCCTCCAAGGCCTGGGGGACAGCTCAGGCCCTGCCCTCCCGGTGGCCCTGGCTGAGAAACAGGTCTAGGTGGCCCTGCCCTGCCCACCCCCCAGCAAGGCAGGGGCCCAGTCACAGGACTGTACCACGGCCCCATCTCCAGAAAAGCAAGGCCCCCTGTGAGCACATTAAGTAGTGATTCTGCTCTGCACTTTCTAGGCCTGTTTTAGAGAACACCCACGCAGAGGAGTCTCATCTTCCAGGCACTGCAAACGGAAGTTACGTGTCATTGTTATCACTGGGTGTTAAGCAGTTGTTAGTCAGGAGCAGTTCCATCGGCTTTCAGAGATAACTGAACCTCGGGATAACTGGGTGTACGCGCACGAGATGTTCCCTTAACAGAAAGGACTTCAGGAACCGCCAGGCCGGCGAGAGAGCCACATGCTCCCTGTCCCAACAGGAGCACTCGGGTGGCTGCCGTGAACTCCAGCCTCAGTCCCAGAGGCCACAGGGATGGCAAGACCCATCACGGCTGGGAGAGGGCCACAGCCCAGCATGTTCCTCCACGGAGCTGACCCCCACCTCCCCCACCCTCCCACACCCTGGCGGGCGCCTGGAGCAACACGGGCTCCGAGCCGCATCTCCGTGGCCTCTGCTCCCTGCCCACGCAGCGCACAGCAAGCACACTGGGTGGCAGGCTCCGGGCGTCCTGGGGAGCTGCAGTGCTCCGTAGCTTTGAGAGGAGCTAAGACAGAAGCAGGCCTCAGAGGGCTGCGCAGCGGAGCTCAAGGCCAAGGGCAGCCCAAGGAAACAGGGTGGGGCTGGTCCCTCCCACAGCCAGGCTCAGCAGCCGCCTCGCTCCACTGCGCAGCAACAGCCTCCACCACTTCCCTTCCAGAAAAAGGCACCGAGCGTGAGACACACGCACGGCTGGAGGAAGCCCCGAACGAAGGGCACTGCCTGTTCTGACCTGCAGTCTCCACGGCCACGCCGGCCGCCTCGGTCGGCCACGCAGACAGTCCCTCATGCCCAGGGAAGAGCTGAAAACACAGGAGTGGCACCACGTGCTGCGAGTCCACTCCAGCTAAAGGGTCTGAGGTTCTTTCCACGTGGACTTCGGCTCCTAGCTTTGCTTTAAAGTGAACTTCTCTGACGTGACGTGGGGACAGACTGGAGTTCTGGTGGCAGCAGTAGGGGATGCAACGGGCCCGCAGTTTCTGCTCAATGGCTCAGCAGACCCTCCCTCTGGGGCCTCGTCTGTGGACACATGAAGGTGCCAAGTTCTGGGGCAGGTGCAGCACGCGGCTCAGGGGGTCTGTGGAAAGACACGAGTCTGATGCCTTTCTGATTCTCGAGGGGTGAGGGGTGAGGAGTGGATGCTCCAAACGGGATCCACCCACATGTGGGACACAAGGCCCCGCAGACCTTGGTCGGGGCCCGGCAGGCCATCATGAGCACCGACGGGCTGCAGAGCCGCCTGGTCCCCACAGGGAGGCGGCAGAAGGACACAGAATAGAGACCCCTCCAGACTTCTACAGAAAATATGGTAAACTGAGCCAGAAGAGGGTACACCAGAGAGGCCTTACCACTGACCAGCATAGTCTATGGCCAAACCGAGCCACGATGACATGATGGCAGAGCATGTGACCAGAAACCCCCCACCTCCAATACCCGGAGGTGCTGCATAAAATGGAGTGAGCAGAGTTCACAGGACAGGAAAAGTGAGGCCGGAAAGGAAGAGGGGCTGACAGTCCTGGGACCCCACGGCCTTGGCTGTCACTGCCATGGGGGGACAGACCCTGGGCACACGAGAAGTAGGGGACTAGAAATGAGCCCCACCCCCACATAAAGTTAGGGACTGGGCAGGGGTGCACCCTCAGCAAAAGGGAGATTTGGGAGAGCATTCACAAGCATCGAAGGAGACGATTAGGAAGCTTGTCTGGGCTCTGGGAGAAATAAAGAACATTCTTGCAGATTTCATAGCATGGGTCTGACGTCCACAGGGTTCAAGTTCAAGTGTGAACTATCTGCATGGTTTGGACACCCCGAAGCCAGGAAATTAATAAAAAACTTGGTCCCTGACTGGTGACACCTGGAGCACCTGACAGGGACAGATACAAAAGCCAACCTGGCCATTGCACCCTCAACCCAGGCCAGCCAGGATCTGTACATGTGCACACACACTTGTGCACACACGTGCACACAGTACACATATGCATGCACACAGACACATGCACACACATAAATGCACATGTGTACACACAACACACACAGACACATGTACATGCATAAATGCACACTTGCACACACAAGTGCATACCAACACACACATGCATGCAGACACATGACATACATAAATGCCCCCACACTTTTGCACACAAATAACATACATACAGACACACGTACAAACAAATGCATGCATGTGCATACATGCACACACCGTAGCACACACATAAACACACACAACACATACACATGCAGACACGTGTGCATATATGTATGCACACGCACATCACAACACACATGTATACAGACACACACATACATGAATGCACACATGTGCACATACTGAAGATGAACTCACAGTCTGAACACACTTCACAAGAGCTGTCAGACATAGCAGGTAGGAGGCTGAGACTCCCAAGAACTTGTGGTAACAGCACCCTCACATGCAGACTGCACACACACAGGAAGTCATTACAGCCTACACTTACAGCGTGAGAAGAGACCAGGCAGACTTTATGAAGAACCAAAACAGAACTTCTAGGAATGAGCAGCCTCTGTGTCAGAGGACCACAGACGGGAGGACAGGTGGTAGGTCATCGGCAGCCCCCGCGACCCCCTCCGCTGGGTCTCTCTGCCAATCCCTGACTCTCACGTGCAGCACACACGTGGTGCTGGGCCTACCCGCCCCTGCCCACCAGGAGGCAGGTCGGGTGGGAGAACTGGGACTGGGCAGGACCCCAACCCGCCCCTTCCCCAGTGGCAGGAGGGAAGGGCGGGGCCTGCCCATGTCTCCGCCACCAGCCTCACAGAATCCCTGCTGCTGTGTGGTCCCTGAAGCTATCCTCCACGTGGCCACTCTTCTAACATCCTTGCCTATGTATAAATTCCCGCAAGCAAGGCACAGGTAGAAAATGCTCTGCGCCCAGGCATAAATGAGAGCCTTTATGTGACCTGGGAGAGTCTGTGCTGCGAATAACGAGGCGCATGCAGTTGCTGCTGCGACAGAGGGGCAGGCACACTCACCAGAGTCAGGGGATGACTAACGGGGCGGGGGCAGCGGGTTCCGGGCACAGGTCTGCAGGGGCTGTGTCTGGGTGCAGCCCCACTGGGCGTCTTGGGGGGGCTGCCAACCCAACCCACAGAGCCTACCGGGGCTATGGTCCAGCTCCCAGCCTCTGAGGCAGACGGACGTCCTACAAACACGCATCAGCTGCCCAGGTCACTGCGGAAGGGCTGCCCCGGCAGCAAATGCCCCGAGCCATCAGCACAAATTGGAGCCAGCCAGGGTGCTTGGCAGTGGGTCGCATCGGCCGCACCGTCCCCTGTGTGTATCTCAGGTTCCGGAGGCCGGGCCAGAACCGACACATGTGCAGGGAGATGGAAGGGGCGGGGGAAGCCACTCCCCTGAGCAGAGGGTCTAGGAAGGTGAAGAGGCCCCGGCAGGAGCACACCCCCGCTGTCACTGCAGTTTCCTCTCGGCTAGATTCCCCACTTTGGGCCTGTGGGTTCCCCTCTGCCCTGCCCTGCAGTCCCTGACCCAGGCCCCATACCCAGCCTCGGGGGCACCACTCAACACCAAAGCCAATGCCAAATCCTGGCTCTGCCTCTTACTAACCAGCTGTGTGGCTTCTCCAAGCCTCAATTTCCTCATCTGTAAGATGGGACAGCAGCACCTCACAGGCACTATGGATGCACAGATCCACAGCCTGGACACCCGTGTGTGCACAGCGGGGCCCTCTGGGCATCCTCCAGCCCCGTGCAGGCCGGTGCACATCCAGCGGCTCCAGGACAAACGTGCTCCGGGCTTCCCTTGACACAGGGCAACTCAGCACAGGGTTCTTCCCAGCTGCCTCTGCCCACTCCCACGCTGAGGGCTCTGCTCAAATTCCCGGAGTCCGAGCTCTGTTAACGGAGTTCTCTGTGGGCCTTCTGAGGAATGGCGAACCGGCAGGGGTGGGGCTGGGTGCCTGCCCCTGCTCTGCCCCAGGCCCCTGGGGAAGGAAAGACCTAGAACACTAGGGAGCCACCAGCAAGACTCTGAGAATGTCTCAAATAAGCAAGTAGCAATCAAATGGTCTGTCACCGGGAAGGGACTGATTTAGAGCCTTGGACTGGCCTCAGACATGCATTATTAACACGCCGGTGCTCGCGGCACAGCCTGCCTGATGCGGCAGCACCAAGACGCAGGCGGTCACCACAGCTGCAGTGGCCGTCCCCACTGCCAGTGGCTTTCCTCCTGCCTGCTGTCCCCTGAGCCCCCTCCCCCCCCTCCCACTGCCCCCACCCCAGCCCTGGACCAGGGCCAACATCGCCTGCTGGCCCAGGGCCGCCCTCAGGGACGTGCGGGGTATGTGGTGCCGGGCATCCCGGGCCTGCGTCGTGGACCATTTCCACACAGACAGACGGACGAGAACAGACTCTGTGAGCCCCACTTCCTGCCCAGGCCCCGCTCCCGACTCCACAGCTGCTGCCAGTGCGCCGTCTCCAGCACCCCAGATCTGAGGGTCTGCCCTGGAGCAGGGGCGCAGGGCTGGGGGCTCAACGCAGGCCCTGCTGACTACTCGGTCTGAGATGTGGGGCAGGTGACACAGCCCCTCTGGTAAGAACCACCAAACAGCCGCTGGCAGCGTTTAGCACCCACAACAGCTCTCGAGCAGAGGCGCGATCTCCTTCTCCCCAGATGAGAAGACTCCCACTGGGAGCAGCACCGTGCTGGGGTCAGGGACCCCACCGGATCCGCGTGGGGGCTTGGGGTCCATGCACAGTTCCCGACGCCAGCGCCTCTCAGGCCTGGGGTCTGCAGCGGTGGGGGCCTGGGGCGGCACTCCCAGCAGGACGGGCCTTCACGCTCTGCCAGCACTGGGGCAGCTGACGCTCTGCCACGACCTTCCCGAGCCCCGGCCCCCAACCTGAGCCGAACGTGGGTCTGCCGGGACAAACAGCCCCGCCAGTCCCAGGGCGGTGGTGCCATGGGCGAGCCAGTGGGAAGAGGAGCTGGTGCCCCGGAGAGGCCTGGGGATGCAGAGGCCCCGGGAGGGGAGAGCCTGCCAACCGCAGGCAAGGACGGCAGAGAGGCAGTGCGGCCACTGGTCACGGTGGGAAGACAAGGAGCACCAGAGAGAAGCCACTCACTCTGTCCCCAAGAGTAGCTTATCAAGGTTCGAGATAATTAGCATTTTAATTGGATAATTGGGAATTCTAAATTGCCTGTCTCGTATTAAGCATAACTGAGGACATAACATGACTCTCAATGAACAAATATTCCCTTTTATTCTTGACATGCTTGATTAGGTGGAGCTTCTGAGTTCTCTGGTATCGGTCACTGGATGAAACGCTCCTTCGCTGTCGAAGCCCTGGCTGCGTCAGACTGCTAACACACTTAAAAAACGCACGTGTGTGCGCACACACACAAGAATGGAAGAGATCTTAGAAATTCTCTACACAAATAAAATAAAATAAAATGTAAATAAAATCACCCATAATCTTATTCTCCAGAGATAACCTCTGTTAAATTTTTGTTGACCATCCTTCCAGGTTTTTTTTTTTTTTTTGTATAAGCACAGATTTAAAAAAAAACTGCCCTGGCTGGTGTGGTTCAGTGGATTGAGCGTCAGCCTGTGAACCAAAAGGTCACAGGTTCGAGTCCCAGTCAGGGCACATGCCTGGGTTGCAGGCCAGGTCCCCAGTTTGGGGAGTGCAAGAGGCAACTGACGAAATCTCTTACACAATCTCTTGAAGCTTCTCTCCTTCCTTCCCCCTCTGTAAAAAGTAAATACACAAAATCTTTAAAAAAAATTAATTAAATTAAAAATGGTAAACTTTGACGGAAGTCTGACACACATGCAGAAAGGGACAGAAACCCTGAGGACCCCGCCCATCACCCGACAGCCTGCGCACCCCGCGGCCCCCGAGGCCGCCCTGCCCCCCGGACGGCCTGCTGCGCACACCCCGGGTGGCGCCGCCTACTCCCACTTCACAGCACCGGAGTCAGCAACCCGACCCCGTGCAGCTTCTTCGGCTGCCCAGGCTGTGCCGGTGGAGCCCGGGGCGGGTGGCTATTGCTCCCTGGTTCTCATGGCATGCCCTGGAGAGGCTGCGCCCTGGAGAGACTGCACCCCGGGGAGACTACTGAAGCCCAGCGGGCTTCTGCAGTGTTCTGCTGGTGAACATTCTGGTAACTCCCAGATCGCAGCCGCCGCGAACAGTGCTGCCCTGGACGTCCTTGCCGGTCTGGGGGGGCGGTGCTCCTGTGCCCCCACTGAGCTCACAGCGGGGAGAAGACATGCTGTGTCCTGGGATTTCACGCAGGTCCAGCTTAGCAGAGAAAGCTGGTATTTCCAGGTGTTTGCCTCAATTTGTTCACTGGCCTATAACCTCTTCTACTTCACACCTGTCCATGGGGCCCAGTGGAGCTGAGAAGAATCTGAAAGGACAAGTAGCCCCATCCCACCCTGGAGGTCATGGGGAAGGTCACTGCTAGAATGCCTAGAAACAGCAGGCTCAAGGCTGCGTTTTCCTGAACGCTCTCCGTGTCCAGAATCAGACGACTTTTCCCACTCACGCCGCTCGTCCCTGGTGCAGACTGCCACCTCCTCTGCTGGGTTAGTGGTGACAGTGGTCCAGCCACTCCCTTTGCCTCAGGCCTTGTCCCCCACAGGGCCTGCTCCATGGAGGGGTCACATCACGATGTAAGGGGCTCCTCTGTTCGAGCCTGGCCCTGGTGTCCCATGAGCAGTCTGCCTCCCTCTTGGCCTGCCTCTGGGCTGCTCTGGGGACCACGAGGCCAGCTCCCACTGTAGGGCCACTGGGCCACCCCGTCCTTCCTACCCTGCCTGGGCGTCTGCCCCAGAGGCCTGTGCGCTCCTCCTTCCTATCCCCCTCCTTGTTTCCTTCTCAGGGATGCCCCCGAGTCCAGAGTACCCCTCCCCTCTAGCCCTCACCACTGTCTGTCTAACATAGTACCCATCCGTCAGTGTGTCCATCTGCCCATCCATCTGTCCGTACTGTCTCACCCCCCAGTGGGCAGGGGTTTGTGTAGTTCCTTCATTGTGGGCACCCCGGAGCCTGGAGCAGGGCCTGGTGCACCGGAGGGTTCCAGGGCACTTCTGTTGAGTGACTGCGTAAGTAAATGGTGGCGTGGCAGTACCACAGTCTACAAGTCACTTAACCGACCTCACGCTGCCAGATGTCTAGGTTGTGATGGACCCCCATGGCTGTGAGCCTCTTCACTGTCTTCAGGCTGAATTGCTAGGAGTAGAGTTACTGAGCACATGCACAGTTTGGAGTCCCAGGTCGTGCTCCCCAAGGGCACCCCAGAAGCCCCGTCAGGCTCTCAGGGCCCCCACAGCGAACGTGGGGCCCCTGGGGCCTGCAGGACGGCCAGGCTGGGGGACGGAACAGAACGCCGCCTGCCTCCACCGTGGCTAACTGGCAAGTGTGGATATGCTTTATGTTTATTTTCTCACATCACCTCCTTTCTGAATAGCCTGCTTCTTTCCTAGAAAATTGAACATTTATCTTTTCCTATTGACCCTTAAGGGGTTTATATAAGAAGGATGCTAGTGGTTCTGACCAAAATCTATGTAACAAGCCACTGGCCCCCTTGGCATTCCCTAGTGCTGTGCCTTCTCTGACGGCTCCTCACAGGACAGGGCACCTGGGCTGGAGCCACAGACCAGGGCAGGGCAGGAGTGCACACCCTGGGCCCACAGCATGCGGCTCAGCAGGGGCACCCCACGCCTGTGAACGCAGGCCCCCCCCTTGGAGCTGACGCCACTGGGCCAGGGACAGGGCCCAGCCGGAGGGCCTGGGGGAGCTGGGAGCACAGGCCCGCTCCGCCGGGCATTCTCTGCCTCATCCTGGGCTCAGGGACTGTGAACCACCGACCCATCTCACCAGTCCTTGCTAACGTCGGCAAGAATGCCTTTCCTGGCCCCAGACGGAAAACTCTCCCTTTGAAGGTGCACCAGGGCGCCCTAGGAATCATTTAGGCCAGTGACCAGGACGGGTGGAGTGAGAGCACCCTGTCTAACGCAGTTTAGAGGCTACTTCCCCACAGGGGACACAGCAGAAGGCACCGGGGGAGGGAAGCCAGGTGCACAGGGAGCCTCTTCGGGGCGGGAGGGGGGTGGGGCTGGGGGTGGGGAGGGCCTAGACAGGATGGCACCTCCTCTGAACTAGTGACTCCCAAAGCACATAAGAGCCCATGAGATGGGGTATGCCGATACATATGTTTTACACATTCGATATTGAAAGTATTAACCTTCCGTTTATGGTGAATCGTACTGGGTTTCACTCAAGACAGAAATGTAAAACTTTCTTTTAAAATGTTTGCTTTTAAAAAGTAAAGAAACAATTAAGCAAATAAAGTGCTACCTGTGAGCACCGTGGCAGGACCTGCGAGGGTGTCACGTGACTGACGTGCTGGAGATTCTGCCCGAGGCCTCGCCGAGGACACTCCTGCCCCTGGTTCTGGGTGGGGACACTCGGCCCTGAGCTCCCCAGCGCCCAGACAGCACGGGCAGTCTTTGGAGAACAGCTGGTAGAGCGAGCTCCAAGAGAACCCCAGTTCTCTCTATGTCCCAACCTGCTCCTGTCCCCGGCTCAGCAGCCTCGGACACCAGGTCAGTGTGGACCCTGGAGACAGAAGGCCACACAGGCCCCTCAAGGAACAAAGCCACCCCCAGCAAAGCTGGCTCCTCAGGGCTTCAGACATGTGGACACCAAGCTCTGACCACAGAGAGCAGACAGCGAGAGCTTCCCTCGGCCCAGAGTCCAGGCTGGAGCTGTGCTTGGCCACCTCCCTTTATCTCACAGCTCATCCCAAGGTCAGGCCATTTGACGGAGTCTGGGTGGGGCAATGAGCCCCCACTGGGCTGCCCCCGCAGGGCCACGGCTGTGCAGCACGGTGGATGCCACCCAGGGCCCCCGACCCATCTGGGGCTTCCGTGCAGGCACTACCTGCCACGCCCTCCACTCCCTCTCCAGTGGAAGAAACACAGCCCGAAAGCTCCCACCCAACAGGTGTCTCCCAAACTCCAGTCCTGCAGGAGATGAGCCCGGCCCCACCCAGTGGAGTGGAAGCAAGAAGGAAGCCCCTAGTCGTTCTTCTGGAGAAAGAAAGAGCTTGGCTTTTTTAATCTCTCCAGGGTGTTCTGCTTTGGTTCTAGACCCCAGGGCTACTTTATTTCCAAGCATCAAACTCCTTTCTCCCAGACTTACGATTTTAAAACATTTCTCACCAACATGTCATTTCAGACAGAACATTCTCTAGAAAGCACCATTCTATACCAATGCCTCTCAAAAGTGGCCTTCCGAAGCCCCGACTCGCCGTCCCCAGCATGCTCCAGACCTGGGCAGCCCCGTGTCCCTCCTCTTCTGCACCAGTGGGCTGGCTGCCTGGGCCCTGGTGGAAGCAGAGCAGGGCCCACACCCGGGTCCACACGATCCCTCCCAGCCGCCCTGTGCTCACGGCTCTGCGGGGAGACAGGTGCTGTGCCAGCCAGGCCCACATGAGCCACTCCAGGTGTTTTAAGCACAGGACACAGAACATAGGGAACTGGGTGGGGGAGGGCGTTGGTATGCAGCAGGAGGCCGGGGACACTCCTTGGCTGGAGGGACCCAGGGAGCCGTGTCACTGCAGCCCGGGACTCCCGACCTCCTGCAGCAAGTGAGGACCGAGGACGCCTCACCGGGTGAGCACCACCCTGAGGACGATTGTCCTCAGCTCCCAGGAGTCACGAAGCACAGGTAGAATCCGCACCAGCCACAGAGGCAGGCCCAGCCACTGTCCGCAGGGCTGAGCCCTGTCCCCCCCGTGTGCAGCTGCATGGGGCTGTCCAGTTCTCTCAGTGTCCCTTCGTCACGTGTGGCCAAGGGAATAACAGGAATGCTGTTTATCACTTTGAAAGACTGTCCGCTTATGATGACGAATGGGGGTTACGCACACGCTGCCCCTACAGAAGGAGCAGCACTGAAAGGGGCTGCCGGCGGGGACGCTGCAAGCACGGGCGGGGGCTGGGGGCAGAAGGGCAGGGCTTCAGTCTGGCCAGCGGCCCCTGCAGTGTAGTGGGGGCCGCACTTGCGTCTCCCAGGAACTCGGCGAGGCCTCAGCCATGGGTCAGTGCGGCGAGGACATGCTCAGGGAGTGAGGGCCTCAGGCCTTCTCTCACCTCAGGGGCAGAAGAGGGGGAGGTGGGAGAGCCCCCGTGGCAGCGAGGGGTCCACACTGCGCCCACACAGGGCGGGAGAGGCGGTTTACAAACTCACTCACAGGCTCCGAACGTTTCCCCCGCCAACATCCCAGAGATGCGGGTGGGTCCCTAAAAATATATTCTCCAACCCCCATGAATGTAAATTTTTGGTAACTTAAACCTATTTATCAATAGCTAATTAACAAGGTCTAAGTCCTGTGATGACAGGGTGATTAAACTGTTTTTGAAATAATCCATTTTTAATTAAAATGCTATCCTCTCTTGGTTTCTGGATAGCTTCAAAAGAGAGCCTTAACAGATGTCTTGATTTTAAATACACATTACAGAAAGCCAATCATTAGAAGAATTCATGCCTTTAATTACATTTTAATTATTCTTTGCCTATTGATGCAAAGTGAATATTCTTTCTTTATGGTGCTGAAACTGCTAACCAAAGCCAGCAGACAGCGAGCAGGAACCCTCCCCTAGTGTGAAGTGCCATGTTGGGGAGCCGTGTGGTGGCAAAGGTGCTCCCTGAAGTGGTCTGCCCTGGTCCCGGCGGACGCCAAACTGCCTGGTCCGGAGATGTGCTCTGGCTCCCGGCTCCTGGCCTGGAAGGGTCACGGTCCAAGGTGGGAGTGCGGGTTGTGTGACGAGGGTCCAGGCTCCCCCTTCTCCTATTCAGCCCGAGGCAGACTTCTCCCCTCCCCTCCCTGCACACACTCTGAAGCATCTCACTGGGGCAACCTGTGCTAGCAACCAAATCACCCACTGAAATTCAGAAAGCTCACAAAACACCGTGAGAGCTTGGAGCATGAGGGAGAGGGGGGCTCACTGTGAAGGTGTGCTTTCTCCCAGTCTGACTGGGCCACCAGAGGGGCCTGGGCACCCACACACCACCCAGCAGGCCCTAAGCACCCCCTTCCAGGCTCTGCCCCAACACCGTCCCATGACCACCCACCGTGGGGCACTCAGGAAGGCCCCAGGTTACCGTGGCCCCTCCTCACAGCTCCCCCAGGCCATCTGGCTGCCCTGGTAGCCTTTAAACAGCGTCCCTCGTGGCCTACCCGCCTACCCAGGAGGAGATAGCTGGAGGGCCTTTCAGTGGCTTCTCCCTCCTCTCACTATCAAAAGCCCTCCCAGACCTTCCACACCTCCCTCCCTCCCTCTCTCTCTTCCCTCCCTCCTTGGATTTTAGTGTTGTGTATGGCTGTCCCGCAGAGCCTGACCCTTCCCCTACCAGTCTCACAGGGAAGTCCCAGAGGCAGGCCCAAGTCACCCTGTAGCCAGCTGCACAGCACAGGAATGAGCACACAGTAGGTCCTCAGTAAACCTCAAGGAAAGGTTAACAGATGGCAGGGATAGTTGGCCTGAACACACCTAATGATCAAAACAGAATGTGCACACCCATGCACATGTGTATGTGCACACACGTTTGTACACGCACACACACACATACACAGCCTTAACCCCCGTCTATCCGAGGGGAGCCCTGGTGGGCCCTGGCCACATGCTCCCCACTCCACTTCCTTTCCCCGGGCACACGTCTCCGCCACGCTGCAGGGAGCCGACTTGCCAACGGAGTGTGAGGGGGAGTGCTATGTGCCACTCCCAGGCTAGGCTCCCACGAGTGGGCGGAAGACCTCTGTGCTTTCTGTCTCCCTTCTCCACGGGCACGGGGTCAGGCAGCCCCGACGCCGTTGGAGGAGAGCCACGGGGCTGCACCTGACAGCAACGTGAGCAGGCAATAGATGTCACAGGACTGAGCCACTGAGATCTGGGTTTGCGTTACTGTAGCCAAGCCTGCCTTATGCTGACTAACACTGACAGGAGTGTAGAATATGGTAAGGGAGGAGTTTTAAGTCAGTGGGGCAAAACATTATTCCAAAGATATCAGATCAACTGTTCACTTCGAGGGGGCGAATTGAAATTCCCCCCAGTGATTCCATTTGCAAGAATTTACCCCAAAGAGGCTGTCAGTTAAATGCCTATGAGGTGGAGAGGTAAGGCTGACTGTCACAGTGGCGAGTGGGAAGCCGCCTCCTGCTGTCCCTGCAGAGGGCTGGTTAGGCAGATCATGGGGGGGGCCCACAGATGCAGGGCGCCCTAGTTCACAGCCAGGAAGAGATTTCTGCCTCACACAGGGTAGGAACAGACACCGCCCGGTGCGATGCCAGCAGATCAAAGCCTCTCTGTGCTCCTGGAGGGACACGAAAGCTCGTCTGCTGAAGCCACGGGGGCTAGTGGCCCTCTGCACCACAGGGTGTCTTTCATGTCTTGTTTGTAATTCTCTGCACTGACTGGACTTCTGCTGCCATGCGTAATGCCTTTTCATCAGCATAAAGGTATTTTCATTTTGAAAATATTTTTTGGAAGGAATAAAAAAGCTATCCGTTAAACACCAGCTCCCCTGGACCCAGTCACCAGTCAGGTCTCTTTTCCGGTGATGTCCCAAGTGGACACTCAGTTGCAATCCAGGGCAACTACACGGAGCCACCACAAGGGGTCGCAAGCACACACCACTGGCCACCCACACAAAGCACCTTGAGAAATTTTCTGCCTGGCTTGAGGGCCCACAGTTCAGAAACAAAGTCTGTAGGCCGGAAGACTGTTGGGTATGGGGTGTGGAGAACCCAAGCCACACCCCATGCCAAAGTGTCGGCTGGGCTCTGCGCTAAAAGCCCACTTATCTTCCTTCTTTGGCATCGGATGCGGTGGCAAAGCCTCCACCTGCATGAGTGTCCCTCCTGCAGTGTGAACGGGATGTCCCACCGCAGAGACTTGGTGGGAACCGGCCCTGCCTTCTTCCTCTGGCTGCCCACACCACGCTCACTGCCCTCCAGGGACTGCCTGCCTCCAGGGAAACGTGGGTGACTCAGCTCCCACTGCAGCAGAGGGAGCCAGAGACAGGCTGGGGACCAACATGCAGCTCTGGAGGGCCAAACTGAGAAACAGATTTGCCTCTGGTCCGTGGCGGGGAGAGTCCCAGCTACCTCGCTGCCTGGGGGCAGGAGGGGGCTTCTCTGCCAGGGAGCCCGCCACTGTGGATGGATGCGGCAGGTACAGGGCAGCTCACTGGAGTGTCTAAAACGTGACGCTCACTGAACGCCCCGACAGAAAACTCGGGTTCAGCAAAGAGCTTGGATCTGAACTGGTTTCCTGCGCAGCTCCTCAGTCCCTGGATGAAAGGCACTGCTGTGCAGCACCGGTGGGAAGTTGGGGCTCCCCGCACGTGCAGCCTAGGAACAGGGACCCTGACCTTGCCTGGGGTACCCTGGCCCCCTCAGCTGTGCCGCCGGCAACCATGGCAGGCCCAACCTCCATGCTGCAGCTGGGTGTTCTGGGGGAAAATGTCTCAAGGGACTTGCTTCTACCCCCACCCCCCCCACCAAGTGCTGGGCCCCGGAAACTATATAAACACTTGCACAGGGCCCCCAACCAACGCCAAGCCTTGTGAATCCAACTCCCTATGCTGGCCTTCCTCACCTGGGGCAGCAAACAGCGCAGTGGGGCATCAGGGTGTCACCCTCCGCAGAAGCTTCAATAGCCAGGGAAGAGGCTTCCTTCTGAAATCTCTGCAGTCTGGCCGCTAGCCCTCACCTGGTCCAGCGTGAGTAGGTGTCTCCCCCTTCCCCCGAAGGGGGTGCTCCCCCTCCACAGACACACGGGGGGGCGCCAGGGCCCTTGAGACGGCCTTAGAATGATGGCACCCACTCTGTGCCTCGGGGGCCTTCACTAACTCATAAGGAGATTTTAATGATAGCTGTATATTCACGTTACATCCCCTTTCTTTCTATTTTGGTGGCTATGAACTATTAGGAACCAGGTGATACATCACACTAGGCTTCAGGGACTTCTTATTAACTAATGCCCATATTTAAAAACTTTCTTGTCCAAGAGAAACATTAAGGAATGCTGTCCCTTTTATAATTGCCTCTAACAAACTCACTGTCTGGGTCCTGGCCTTAACAGACAGCCCGAGCAGCGCTGCCCTAAATTGCATTTAACTTTCATTTTCTCCCTGTCACCGGCCAACAGAATAATCCTGAAAGCAAGCGGCCATCTCACCGTGCCAGCCTGCAGCTCCTGAGCTGCCTGTCAATTTCGGGGTACGAGGGCCCCTCGGGACCGATGAGCAGCAGGCTTTCTGTCCAGACTGTCGCCGCCGCAGCCCTGCTTTGGGTGCTTTGGGTTTTGTTTTTCTGTTGCTGAACCTATTTATTGAAAGACACGTAAAGTGCACACACACCGGGCCCCTCTGCCACCGCACCAGCGCCAGGCCTCAGTGTGTGCCCGGGAGTCTGGCTTCTCTGGTGAGAGCCATCCGTCCCCGGTCCCGGGGGCCGGGCCAGCCTGTCCGTTCCCAGTGCTCGAAGGTGCTCGCCCTGTGAGACACCAGAGTTTATCCACCTCCACGGCAGCGCTGGGTCCCCCATTTCAGACCGCCCCCAGCCCACACACAGAGCATTCTCACACGTGTGTCTTCTGTGTGTTTGCCACGCACCAAGCGGAATCCCTGGGCGCCAGGCATGGACCACTCAGCTTCAGGAGATGCTGCCTGCTGTCTTCTGGGGGTTGTCCCAGCACCTGCTTTCTGTTTGCCGTTTTCCCCTCTCAGGGAAAAACCTTTCTAGCCCATCACTTTGTGAACCAGAGACTTGAACCCCAGTGTGGGGCTTCGGAGCACCCCGCCAGCCTGCAGCCCCCCAGGCAAGCACCTCCCTTGGCAATCTCGGCCAGCAGGCAGGAAAGGCCTCCTAGTGTCAGCCCTGCCCTGAGGGACCCAGCACATCTGGCCTTCCCAAGGCCCCAGGAACCCGAGTCCTACAGACAGCTGCAGTCAGGCCCTGAGGCTCCTCCCACCCCACCCCTGGCCCAGAGGTAACTGTGTTTGTACAATACAGACCTCCACAGGAACAGGAACTCATCAGGGATGAGACGGGGAGGGGCAGTAGAAAACACAAACCCCTTCAACTGGGGGCATCCAGAATCAGCTGGAAAAGGTCATGGCCTTTAGGTGGTTGTAGAGCTAGGGAACAGGGTAAGGAAGGAGCCAGGTGGGGCAGTCAGGGGCCAGCAAGAGCAGGTGAGGGCCGGCCCTCCTCAGGCCTGCCCTGCCCGCTCTGAGTAGAGGCTGACATGGAGCACTCTGGTGGCACCCACTGGGCAGCCACCAACATGTGAGGACAGCCGGCAGACCCCCCCACAGAAATGCCCCAGGGCACAGCTGCCCGCATGCCCTGCCCGGGAAGATCAAAGCCTGGGCTGCCACAGGAAGCTGAGGGGCGAGATGGGACAGCTCCCTCATCTACCCAGCCCTTCCAGATGGAGCAGAGAAAAGGCCCAGCCTCCTCAGGCTGCGGGAGAGCCACAGAGCTGGGAATCCTTTGTCTTTGTTTCCAAAAGCACAGGGACCCCAGCTGAGTGTCTAATCCTGACTCAAAGCCACAAGGGGACCCCTGGGAAGCCCGACACAGAGCAGCCTCAGCTGTGGCAGCCCAGGGGCCTTGGGAAATTGAGGCCCAGAAGCCACTTTTAGAAGTTTATGAAAAATAAATGCAATTAAAGTGGTGGAAACAGAGCCTGGAAGCCCAGCTGAGGCCCCAGGGCGGTTGACTCAGGAGGTGGGGGCACTAAGCCCTCACCAGGCGCCCGGGTCAAAGAGCAATTGGGGCCTGGGTCCAGCTGGGGAATAAAAGCCCCCAGAACCCACACCCTCTTTTGGTTCTGGACAGGGCTCACCCTGCTGGTGGGGTTCTGGGCCCCTGTGCACGCCCCTCTGGCCTCAGTGCCCTCAGCTGTGAAATGGGAACAACGATGCTTGGATTGGATGTCGCCACGGAGGTGCTGTTCCTGTGACCTCCCACGTAGCATCCTGGGGGCCAGAATCTCCATGGGCTGCAGGTGGAGGGCTGCCCTGGGCCCCTCACACCACATTCCCACAGTGGCCCAGCTTGGTCTCTGACACCAGCCCCACTGAGGGGCTCACGCTGGTCTAAGTCTAGTTTGAAATGGGTGTCCCACCCAGGCTCTCAGCACTCCTCTGCCTGCCTGGTGTCTGGCCCTGAATATTCACTCAGCAAACGTCACAGCACGGTAGAGCAGGGGTGGCGGAAGAGGCCTGGCCTCCAGGAAGCAGTGAGAAGGAAGAAAGGTGATGGAGCCGGGGAAGCAGCGGCGAAGCCTGAGGTTAAGCTGGCCCAGAGCTCCCTCTGGCCACAGGCCTCCAGCACGGGTTCAGGGTGCCGCCTCTGGCCTGGAGGAGAAGGGCAGGGGAGGGGAGGGGGCTGGGCCCGAGCCTCCTTCGCCTCTCCCGCTGGCCGGCTGCAGACAGGGTGTTCCTGCCTGCCTGAGGCAAAACAGCAGAGGGCTCCGGTTCTCCTGAGTCAGAGGACACACCTGCCCCCACCCAGGGCCATGAGCCTGGTGGAACCAGGGAGGCCTCGGTGGCTGCCACAGATTAAGTCACCCAGAGACCTGCTCCCCTCTCCCCGTAGCGGGGGCAGAGGCCAGTCAGGGAAGACGGGTGAGATATTGCCAGGAAGGTTCTCTAACTACAAATTGCACCTTTATGGGAAAATCAATGATACTACTCCCCCGATCTTCCGCACTTGTTGCTGATCTACAGTAATTATCCTGCGGTCCGACAAGCCAGAACCCAGCTGGTGCCCCAGAACGCCTGCCCCGAGGCCCAGGGGTGCAGGAGGCGGCTGAGGAGAGAAGCTGTGGGAGAGACCTGCCACACCCAGTTCCCCGGCAGCTCAGGAGGCCCCTGGGGTCCATCCATTAGGTCTGTCGGCAGCACCATGGCGTGCCTACTGTGCGCCAGCCATGAGGCGCTGTGATCACAGGGTGAGCAAGGCAGACCCTGGGCTTCAAGTCCTCGGACAGACAGAGATCCCCTGACTCCCTGTGACAGTGTGAGGTTGGACAACGCAGCAGCTACCTGCTGGCAGAGCACAGCCACAGGGAAGCGACTCACGAGAGGACTTCCTGGAGGAGGGGGTCTGCAGCAAAAGGCAGAGCAAGTGGGCAACCCGGAGGCAGAGAACAGCAGGGTGGGCGAGAAGAGGGGCGACACAGCCTGAGGAGGCAGCCAGGGCTCAGGGAGCCCAGGGAGAGAGAAGGGAGAGGGCCTGGGGCTGGAGGAGGGTCGCCCTCCTGCCTCCCCCTAAGAACAGTGGTGTTGCTCATGCCTGGCGCAGTCATGCCGAACATTAACTTCTCAGACAGTCTACTTTTATTTCTTTCAAGATTCTTTTAAATGATAGCTTGTTTAACTACCAACATCAATTGGCCAGCAATTCCACGAACAAATGGTTCTCTGCTTATCTCTGAGTTCAGCCACTTTTATTTGTCCCCAAGTAGTTGGCAGGAACCAGGCACATCAATAAAGGAACATCAATTTTTAACAGGCACACGAGACGCAACAGCTTCAGATGGATTTTCCGCCAGCGAATGGGGAGCCTGGAGGAGCGGTTATTAACGGCCATTAGAGACGCGCAGGCGGCCCGGGAGTCGGGGCTCGGCTCCAGACTGGATTAAGGAGACACTGCAGGCACTGGACCTCTAGACACCATAAATAATGCTGAAATTTTTAGACTGTGGTTGAACTCTCTGTTGTCACAACCGTTTAGGTCATGGTGTGTTTGATGTTGTATAGCAAAATGACATATCTCTTTCTCTACTGCGAAGCGCAGGGAGCCCGTCGGAATAAATCCAACTCAACTGCCCACTACAGGTGAGCACACAGCGGCCCTGGGCGGGGGGACCCGAAGGGGGTGGTGGCATCAGACGCAACGGGGACAGTGATCTCCAGAGGTGCCCGGGTTGTGCAGGGAGGGACCTGTTTTCTCATTGGCCCTCGCCGCTGCCTGCTGTGCAATCTCATGGTTGGAAGAGGTGGGGGTCTAAACCCTCAAGGGGTGCTAGCCCAGCCTCTCCCCAACAACAACCAAGTCACAGCAGAGCCAATGAAAGGGACAGAAAACCAGTGCAAGGAGAACAACGTAACAAAGTGTCTAACCACGAACCAGGAGGACCGCAGTACATTAAAGCAATGGGTGACCCTCCTGGAGTGGGAAACAATTCTCCACGTCCAAGGGCTGGCTCACTGCCCAGACACACCCAAGAATGCTGCCAACAAGACTTTGGGGCTGGTCCAGGATGCGGAACCTCAGAGGGTCCCCCTCGGGGCACCGTGTTTCTGGCACGGACACCCAGCTGGACTCAGAATGAACACATCCATCGGCTCCCTGGGCCTAAGGAACTGGCGAGAGGCAGGGATGCTACACCCAGCTCTCCTGCGACCACTCTGCGTCCATTCAGCAGGAGGAACAAAGCCCGTCTTCAAACCCGCGCTGGCTCCGAGCTTGACAGCATGCTGGCTGCTTCCTCTCTGGGGCCAGACTGGCCTGACTCTGGCTGCTGGAACACGGAGCCTGCAGGGCGTCAAGGGACAAGGCAGGTCGAGGGTCCCACTGGCTCATTAGCCCTGTTGTTACATGCAAGGCCAAGACCTGCGCTCAGGCCCACTATGGCCCGAGCCTGGCCGGACGGCGAGTTCTCCCACCATCCAGGAGGCCAGGCCAGGAACGGGGCGGCCCCTGGGTAACAGAGCTGGGAGCACAGTGTCCCACCTGCAGTGGACAGCCAGGAGGCAGGGCAGGTGTCCAGAGGAAAGTGTTCTCCCCAAGCGGGCTGCTCTCCTGGAGCAGAGCTGTGGAGCCCCACCAGCGGCGGTGCCAGGACTAGGGGATGATCCCTCTCTACTCTGCTACTGGAGTGGAGGAAACAGGCCAGATGCGGTTTAGCGAAGGGGACCTGAGCTCCAATACAGGCTGGTAGCTCAGTTCTTTCCGCCAGGCACAAGCGGAGGGTCGAGGGGTTACTCCGGGCCGGTCGTGGCCTGAGCAGGGAAAAGCGTCACGTGTCAGAGCTCCCACAACCTGGGCACCTCTCACCTGCATCCACGGCCCCCATGATGCACCAGCAGCACCGGAGTCCAGCACCTCCCGACCCCCACCTCTCTTTGGCTGGGCACTAAGCCCAGGGGCTGCCCCAGCACCAACCCTCCAAATCCTTTCCTGGAGGGGCTGAACCTCAGGCAGAGGTGGGTCACATTTATGCCCCTGCCCACACGAGTGTGTGGGGATATGGGGCCGAGCACTGGCGACCTGCCTGGCACAGAGCAGGCTGGCCTCTGGGCGGGCCAGCTGGGGTGACCATCGAGCCTCCCTGAGCACCTGGGGCTGCTCGGCAATGCCCCTGGACCCGTGCCGTCGGTTTAGCTTCCTGGGGGCTCTCAGCAAAGGCAGCTCCCCAGATGAGAGAGATTCGGCCAAGAGATGACCACCACAGGGGGGCCCTCAGGTGTGGCACAATCCAGCGCCGCCTGAGGAGTAGGGACAGGTGCTGCCACACTTGGGCCTTGATCAATGCCTTTCATGAACTCCCCAGAGCAAATGCCAAACTTCACAAGACGGGGTTCTAAGAAATGTTCTTTATGATCTCGTGCTGGCTTTTCTTCAAGCACAGCAACAGTTCATTTATAAAAATTCTAAATGACATCCAGTGGGACCAGTCACAAGAAGGCTGAAAACTCCCTGGAAATGACCCCAGCTGGAAATGGATCTTCCCCTCATGCTTCTCTGCCCCCACGCTGATGCCTCGACCCCCCTGCACACAGGGGGTCCCCGGTCTTCACTACCTCGTTCAGTAGCAACTCCATCCTTCCAGGTGCTTGTGTCGAAGAGCCTGGAGTCACCCCCGATCCGACAGACAGTCCTGCCGGCGGTACCTTCCGAGTTGGGCGTGGACCAGACCCCTTCATCACCAGTGGGCCGTCAGGCTCGCCGGGGCCGGGTGGACCACACCCAGAACCTGCCTACTTCTCGCCTGGGACCCTCAGTCACCTCTCACACTGCAGGGGCCGCCTCGCTGGGCTCCCCGCTGCTGCTGCCCTCGCCCTCGCACTTAGTTGCTCCTCAGCACAAAGCCAAAGGCGGCTGCTCTCCAGCCACCAGACCAAGTCCCTTCCCTGCGCAGCCGCGGCAGCCCGGGGGACCTGCCCCTCCCCTCTTGGACCCCAGCCCCGTCCTTGCTCCTGGCCTCTCTGCTGCTCGGCTGTTCCTCTCCTCTGACACCCCCCGCCTGGCCCCGTGGCCGCTCCAGAACTTACTCCACTCCTCTTACCAGAGGCCTTCAGCACCACCATCTTCAAACCTGCGAATCCCTTCCAAGACTCCCTCTCATCTTCTCTGATTTCGCTTGTTTTCTGTGTAGTATTTGTCACCATCAAACACACTGCACATGTGACCAGTCAGTCTATGCTGTTTCCCTCTCCTCCAGAGCATCACAGGCAGGCGTCCGGCTGTCCTGCCCCTCCCTGGGACAGGCTGGGTGCCTGCCGCTGCCAGTCAGTGTTTGTAATCCACCAAAGTGGCCCAGGCAGCCCGGGAACCAGACAGACCAAGCAGAGCGGTGTGGGCAGGGGGGATGGGGCCCACGGGGGGTCTGCTTGCCAAGGACAGTCAGGCAGAGCATGGGGGCATCTGTCAGCCTGCTCAGCCAAGAATAGCACGAGGGCCAAAAGGGCTTCTGCTATACTCTGGTCAAATCAGAGCTCCCTGAACTGCACAACCTGAAACGTGCTTCCTAGCTAGCTGGGCGGGACCTACCACACCTGGTCTTAAAGAGACTACTGTGTTTTCCGCCGGTTACGTCCAGCCCAGGAAGACAGGCCTCCTCAGCATCACAAGCCTGTCTTCGCAAACACCCTGCCATTTAACACCCCTCTGGTGAGGCTGGTGTTGGCCTGGCCCCGGGGCCGCCCGCTTGCTCATGAACGATTGCCACACGCACTGCATTGCAACACCAGCAGACGCCCCTTATCTGCCTGCTCAGGAGCACAGACCTGATTCCTTGATAACCACTGGGCTACCAGGATCACCAGGGCGGTGACCACATCCACAGGAAGCGAGGCCGCCTGGAAAAGCACACAGCCCCAGGGTGGGGATGGCGCATGACCTTGCGCTGGCACGCACAACTTTGGCCCCAGCCTGGCTGGATGCTCCTTGGACCCTGAGTCCTCCGAGTGCTCAGTGAGGAGTCTGCCAAGTCCCCCTTGCCCACCTGAGAGAGGAACAGCCCTGCTCCTTGTCCTCCTCAGGAGCATTTACTGAGTGTCTGCCGGGCCCTGTGAGCGTCCCTGACAGTGACCTCTGCCCCCCCCCGGACCCCTCCCGCATCTCTACCTGTCCATTCCGGCCCTTTGCTCTGGCCCCGTGGTGTCTGAAGGGCCGCAGAGAGAATGGTTGCAGAGACCGGAGCAACCTCTGAAGACCACACTCTGCTCCCTCGGTGATGGCCTCAGGGTTTCCTGGCTGAGCCTGATCATGACCATGGGGTGGGGGGTGTCACTGGGCCTCCTGCCTTTCTTTAGCAGTCTTTCCGCTTCAGGGGGTGGAATCTTGCCCCTAGAGTTGGCCAGATTCTGCCTGGATGGTGGCATTCGGTAGGTATTTCCCCTTTTTTGTCTTCGTAGGCATTTTTAAAACCAGAACTACCCCCAAGGACAACCACGCCTTCTGCTATCCTGTATGGCCACACGACAGCTGCAAGGCTGGAAGAGGTGGCCCCTTCCCATCAGGCGCAGGGACTGGGACAGGGCAGTTTGGGCCTGAGGGCTAATGCTCAGGGCTCAGATCCTCCTCCCTCACTTGCCAATGGTGTGACCTTGGCCAAGCAATTAGCCGTCTGGTTCCTCACTTTCCTAGCTTATAAAAGGATCTCAATGATAGTCCTGAGGCTCAGGGCATTGCTGCGAGGGCGAATCTGGTGGAGTCCTCATTTGATCGCCACACTGGCAGGGCTCAGGCTGCCCAGCACGTGGTCTGACCTCAGGAAAGGCGTGCGGGGCTGCTGCCGCTGGTGGGTCAATGCCCGCTGCCTTTCTCCCCCAGAACTACATTCCACAGGAGCAGGGTCTCTCCCACATCACTGTATCTCCAGGGCTCGGAACCCGGTCTGGCGAACAGTCGGTGCTTGACAAATGCTTGCCAAACAAACACGTGGGCTGACAGTGGAGTGGGCTGACTGAGGAACCTGCCCTGGCCCCAGGGGTCTTGTGCCTTACGTGCTGAGGCAAGAACTGCTCAGTCCCCCAGCGCCCCTTTGCCTCTCTGAAAACAACCAGCTCCCTGTCTGCACGTGTGGCTGATCCCAGAGCGGCTGCCAGCTCCTCCTCACTCCTCCACCTGGGTGGTGACCCCACGTGTTTTCCCTGCCCCCTGAAGATCTGTCTCAGTGGGGTCAAGACCACTCCATCCCCTGGCCTGGCTCCTCTGCAAGGGAGGGACTGTGGACTCTCAGGTGAGCAGAATGAGGGGGCCTGCTTAATGAGTGTGCACCTGCCCACACACACACACCCTGTGTGCCCCCAGGCAGAGTGAGGGGCTGCTTAATGAGTGTGCACACCACACACACACACTTGAGGCAGAACAGGGAACACAGCCAAGCCCCAAGTGCAGCGCCAGGGCCCTGGAGGTTTCCCGCCTGTTCTCGTGAAAGCACAGACCAAGGGCAGAGCCTCTGCCTCTTAGGCAGGAAAACACAATGAAGGGGAGGTGGGAGGCAGGAGAGAGAGCGAGCAATTCCTCCTCTCCCCCCACTGCCAATCCACCAGCAAGTCCTGGCTCTAGCGCCAACTCACCCTCCAACCTGCTCTCTCCTCCCGCAGCCCCACCCCCACAGCCTCCTCACTGCCCCCAGCTGCCACCTCCATCCACTTGCCACCCAAAACCTTCGCCTTGGCTGGTCGAGTGACTCTTCAGCTCACAGAAACCTCTGAGGGGCGTCTCACTGAGGGTGGCTCCTCTTTTATTCCCTGGGTCTCCCGTCACCTGCCAGGGGAGGCCTGGTCCCCTCGGCAGAAAAAAGAGCAGACCCCACCCAGACCGCCCCTGGTTGAGGTTCTCTCCCCCCGCCCCCCTGCCAAGAGACTGCCAGTCCGAGGCATCCAGAGGCCAGCCTCTTGGAGATTCATTTCTGTCCTCTTCAGAGGATTATAGATCGACTGTCAAGTCTTGCTGTGAATCAAAAGAAAGTCACTACTCATTACCTACTTAGAATTCCCCGAGTTCTCCCTGGGAAACCATCTCTCAGCTGGTGGACCCCTGAGCCACCAGCACTATCTCCACACATGCCACCCATCACCACAGCCGCCAGACACTTTTTCCTTCCAGGCTCCTTTCATAGCACCTAGATGAATTTCCACCTTTCTCCGGTTTTAAGAAGAGCTGCCAGGATAAATGACTCGAAGACTCCAGCTCAGCCGAAAACACATGGGCTGCTGGAGCCCGCTCTGCATGGCCCCAGGCTGGGGAGAGAAGTGCATTCCCTTCGGATGGGGCACGCTGGCAGCTGGGGCCCCAGGCCCACTCAGGGGCCTGGGCACTCTTTCCTGTGTCTTTGCACCTGTGGGACAGTGACACTGGTCCAGCTTCAGCCAGCACCAGCACCCATGCCTACCCCTCCTACCTCTCAGTGCCCAGGGGAGCAAGGATGTGCCCCACTCATAAACTGTGCATCCAGGAGGAACCCCTTCCCAGGCCTGCAGCTGGTGCCACTTTTCCAAACAGCCCTTGCCCCCACAGGCCTACTCAGTACCCAAGGAGGCCAGGGCCCAGTGGACATCAGCCTCCACCCAGCAGGGTTTCCAGCCCCAGAGCCGCCAGCCCGGCTGCAGGAGAAGCAGTCAGACCCACTTCTCCTGCTGGGATGACAGCAAAACAGAGTACACAGCACATACAAAGCCCACCAGGCCCTGACCCTAATGGCTACCAGGCATCTACTGGGGCGGGGGGCAGCTGGATGGGCAGGGCTATCCACCAAGCCCCGGTCACCCCAAGCTAGAGGGATGGCTGTCATATACTTGGCTGGGATGTGCAGGAGAGCCGCCTGAGCTGGCCATAGACAGAGCTGCTCCTGAAGGTTGTAACCTGACCCAGGCCCGGACACAGAGAATGGGTTAGCAACTGCCACTCAGGAACGTGCGGCCCCAGGTGTTGTCACAGGTGCAGTCCCTCAGGCTGGCACTGTGTGTGGCACTCACAGAGTGGGCACTGCTGCACACGAGGAGGCGGCCGGGTCGAGGAGGGGTGGGCCCTGGGGCTCTGTGGCCGCAGAGCTACGCTTTTCGAACGAAACGATGGCATCAGCATGAACATGGCTGGGCCCAGAGCAGTGGTAACCGTGACCCCAGATCCCCTTCTTGCAGCCCCCACCAGGTTCCCATGGGCGCTGGGGCAGAGAGAGGCCGGCCTTGTGGCCAGGGCCTCACCCAAGGGCAGAGGCCATCTTTCATTCTGCTCAGAGAAGCAGGGAGCAGGAGGAGGCCTTGGGCCATGGCCATGCTGGGGGCACAGAAGGATCCCGGGGCCCCGCACAGTGACAACATGCTCACCGAGACCCCTGGCTGGAGGTCTGTAACTGACGCAGGACCTGCTCACAGCCATCAGCAGCAGCCTGGACACCCCTGGGCCTTAAGAACAGCATGTGGACAGTCCCATAGCCACGTGACAGCCAAGTGGGCAGAGGTGCTGGGACCCATCTCCTGACCGGCCATGTCGGCCCTGCCCCTTTCCTTATCCTGCTCTGGGACAGTTGTGGAGGTGGGGGGACACAGCTGGGACTGTGGTGTGCCCTCTGACAACCACCAGAGGAAGCTCCAAGGCCCACACCACCCCCTCTTCACCGCGACCGAGGGGCCAGGGTGAGGGGCAGAGGCTGTCCTGGCCAGCAGGCTTATGTGGCTCAAGCCCGGCTCCCCGGCGCCCCCTGGAGCCTGTGTCAGGGCCTCTGCGCGGGAAGGCCATCTGTGGTTTCATCGTAAATCACCTCCAGGTTTCACAGCAGACGCACCTGCTGGCAGATACAGAAACAGGCTTTCAGAGTTCCTGGATTAAACCCTTCGTGACATCTACAGGATTCAGAGTTAGGAGGGAAAAACTCCCAGCCCAGAATAATTGCTCCCACAGGGAACATCCTTCTGCACCAGCAGGTAATAGATCTGAATGAGAATTTTCTAAAAACCGGCACCAAACCTCCCAGCAGAGTCGCAGCCTGCTCTGGGAGGCGCCCCCGAGGAGGAGTGGCCCCTACAGGAGAGCTCCTTACCAGACGTGGCCAAGGCCGATGGTCAGAGCTAAACTGGACAGACGCCCCGAGATGGGCACCCGGCCCCCACAGCCACCCCACGCCAGCCCGGGTGCCGCTGGGCTCCTGCAGGAAAGCCTCCTCGGGCGGCAGTGAGGGCAGGCCCCACTCCGGGCAGGGGCCCTGGCAGGCAGCCTGTTGAGAGGGAGAGCACGAGAAGCAGGCTTTTTCCGTAGCTCTCTCTCCCAATTTTTCTTGAACTGCATGACCTTTAAACCATCTTTTATTTTTCTCCCTTTTGATGAAGACACTGGTAGGAGAAATCTTTCTTAGCTGTAAGAGAGCCAATGCGTGAGGCTGCAGACGGGGCAGTGAAAGGCCACCTCAGTGTGTGGGGGGCGACCAGCGGGGTAGGGGCAGCTTTTCCGGGGGCCCCGAAGCCTGCTCTGCTCCCACTGGCTGCTGCTTTGTGGGAACCAGCCCAAGGTTACTAGCTATTTCACTAGCTTTTTCTAGAAAAAGCCAGAGAAGTCTCCCAATTTTAAATTGTTGACTTTAAAGAAACCTAACCCCGACCCCCCTCGCCCCTTGCACGGGCCAAACTGAAGCTGCACGCACACTGGGGCCAGCCCAGAGCCACTAGCTCACAAACTCTGGCCTTCATCTGCTAGAAACTCCTCCTGAGAGCGAGAAGTGGGGCCACGGTCTCCCTGCTAACACACGCACCAGGTCCTTTCCCCGACAGAAGCTTCTAGGGGCCCAAGGGCCCCCGTGGAAGGCAGGCCATCTAGCAAGCTACGGGCCAGGCCCGCTGCGGGCAGTGGGCCACAGTGGGGAAGCTGCCCCCACCCCCAGAGAGGGGCACCCCCATGGGGGGCCGGCACCCCGTCCTCCTCAGCTCCTTTGGGCGGCTCACCTTGCACAGGGAATCCACAGGCAGCCCAAACTGTCCACCCCCTTTCTTCTGGGCCTGAGCAGTTTTGACAGCACCCTTGGGGTGGATCAGACAGCGCGGGTGAGTGGGCAGAAGAAGCCAGGACCAGCCTCCCTGTGGGAAGTGGGAGGGAACCAAGGGACAGTGTCCAGCTCGTGTTTCCGCAGGTCCATGTGGAGGAACAGGGCATGAAGAACAGGCCAGAAGAGAAAGGGCTCTTTCAGAGGAGAGGCAGTTACAGGACGGGCATGACCAGTGGGCAGCAGAGCCAGGCTGAGGGAGCTGCAGGAAGTGAGGACCTCCCACTGACGCAGAAGAGGGAATTATGAGAGAAGGGAAAAGCATCTGGAGAAGGCATCCAGGGGACACAATACACGTGGAATAGGATTTATTTGTTTATTTTTAAAAGATTGTATTTATTTATTTATAGAGAGGGGAAGGGAAGGAGAAAGAGATGGAGAGAAACATCCATGTGTGGTTGCCTCTTGTGCACCCCCTACCTGGGACCTGGTCCGCAACCCAGGCATGTGCCCTGACTGGGAATCGAACCAGTGACCCTTTGGTTCGCAGGCTGGTACTCAATCCACAGAGCCACACCAGCCAGGGCTGGAATAGGAATTTAAAATAAGAGCCTGAGGCAAACAAAGAAAGGCGTCATTGTTCAGATTAAAGAGCCAGTTCCTAGACCATCCTGGGAGCTGGTGGGGACAACCCCAAGGCTGTGTGTACAGCTTCTACCCCCGACGAGTCACCACATCGGTGCCTGGGACTGAGAGGAGCCACAGAGCGCCTGGGCAGGGAAACCCACCAGGGTGACATGGTAAATGCTCACATCGCAGGTCTCAGCTACCATGACCCCAGGGGGTAAAGGCTTGCCCCTGGGGAGTGGCCAGTGGGATAACTGACAGAAAACACACACATGTGACACTCCCACTTGGGCGTTCAAACAGCCCCTGTCGCTGGCCAGTCCTCTGCGGGTGCACCAGCCCCGCTGACAGCCGAGCTGTTCTGACTCCCCGGAGCTGCTGCCGGGTCGCGGTCGGCAGGCCACATCCTCCTGCACCTCATCTGCTCCGCGTGTCGGGCGGGGCAGCTCTGCTCTGCCCTCGCTGGCCTAGGTCAGACGACCCCTGGCCTGAGTCCTGCCACTGGAGGTGGGTGGCCCTCTGCAGCCACTGGCGTCATGAGCTGGCTAAAGAACTTTGAGTTAACACAACCCAACTCACACCTGTTCTCAAGGGGCCGCCTTTACCTGGGCCTCTAACCCGGCCTTGAGGCTGGCAGGGTTTTGATGCCCAATGTACTGAGATCCTTAGAAAATAGTTACTCTCAAGGATAAAGGCAGAATCCTCTACACATCAAGGAAAGAAAATAAAAAAGTTCCCTACAAAAAAGAATGAAGAGAATTTGCCTAAGATCTCCAGCAACAATGGAGGGAATGGTTTCACGGAACAAAGACGCAATTCCCAGCGAAGCCATCCTTCACATAGGAGGCAACCAAAGGCTTCTCAACGCACAAGGTCAAAGAGAAGCATCAGAGCAGCGACTTCGAACTGGTAAGCCGCAAGAACTTTTAAAACGCGAATATCTGACTGTTTAGTCAGGGGCACTGACCTCTCCCGCCTTAGGTTGTCAAATGAAAAACTGACAGCAGCCAGCAAAGCAATAGCTGTGCAATGGGAATAAATCAAAATTATACCTGTCAGATCAGCAAAAAAAGTATTTTTTGTAATCAGGTTACGTGCGCTGTGAGAGGAGAGGGCTGGCCGCTGCCGCGCTGGGGCAGGGGCCTGTCAGGACGGCCGCGCGGGCTTCGCCAAGGCCGAGCTACATCCGACTCTCTTACTAAAGCGATTACAAAGCAATGCCAGCATTGAGCTGGCTGACGGAGAGAGGAGTTTTTTATATATACATATAAAAAAACTGGCAAAGAGGGGAAAGCAAATAGAGTAAAACCATGGTAAATTTTTCACTCTTCAGAGTGAGTAATCAATAGTTTTAGACCTTTTACCGAAGATAGAGAACATAGAAAAATATAGCTTGTTTTTTCTTAATTTAAAAGTAATTCTGCACCAAAAGTGGAATGCATACAAAAGAAAACAAAGGAAATTTTCCTACTTTCCAATGACAGAAAAACTTCTCAGAGCCAGAAAGGCAGAACAGGAACCAGAAAGCATCAGCGTGACTAGAGGCCCGACCCTGGGCTGCAGGGCAGACACCGAAGGCCCTGCCAGGGAGGGGCAGGATCCCATTTGGAACAGGGAGCCTCCACTGCTAACCAAAGTCAGAAACAAAGGAGTGAGCAAGGGTGCACCAGGGAAAGTGCAACACAAGGAAAAAACTTAATGACAATGCCAATATCAGATAAAGCCAGACTCAAGACACACGGATTAATTAGGTCAAAAGGGATTCTTATAAGCTGTAAAAAGATAAAAATATAATGAAGACATAACAACCATCAACCTGAATGCTTCAAACAACTTGGTAAGGAAATGAATAAAACAAAAATCCATTTAGAATCACAACGAGGAATTCATAAAACCACCTCTCCTGATACTAGAGAAAACATACAGGAGAGAGAGGGAGAGAGAGGGAGAGAGAGGGAGAGAGAGAGAGAGAGAGAGAGAGAGACGGCAGGTGGCTGGAATAAGGTAAGAAACCTGATTTAAGGTGCACCAAAGTGTGTGCACTAAAAATTAAAAAAAAAAAAAAAGTTTCCAATACATGTTTAATGTTTAACTTGATTCCAAAAATGACAAAAACATTTCTAAATAAGCCACAAAGAAAAAAAAATCTCAAAATAAAGGAAAATAAAATTTACATACACTACATTCTCAAACTACAGTGGTGACAAAACCAGAAGCTAACAACAAAAAACTAACGAAGAAAGTGACCCAACCATGCCTATCTGGAAATGAGAAGACACGCTCTTTGTTCCCGTCTGAGGTCAAAATCCAATCCATCGAAACTCGTCAGGATGTGGTCAAGGCAGCATTCAAAAATGCATTGTCAGAATTCATCTCTTACTAAAGAAGAATGAAAATAAGCAAAGACTCAATTAAGTGACAGCTAAGTTCCGAAGGAGGCCAGGGAGGGAGGGGAAAGGAGTCCGTGAGGCCGGGACTCGGGACTGGACGGGCAGGAGCCCCGAGGAGCACGGGCCGAGGGGGGTCTGTGAGGCGGCTGACGGGAGGGACACAGTTCTGGCCACGCTGCGGCCCCTCGAAAGACACCAGTGTTAGAAATGAGAAAGGAAGCAAGCTGTGGATGCAGAGGAGGCACTTCTCGAACTCACGAAAATAAAGTAACTGCATTCTAATTAAGCTGAAAACTCCTGATGAAAACAAACATTTTGAAGAGGAGCCGTGCTGACTCAGAGGGGCAGCGTCCGAGGACGGCAGTGCCTAGGACGCCGGGGACGCGTCGAAGGCATGCCCCCAAGGGCACACTCTGGTAGCATCAAAGGACTGCTCTACACCCCCAAGAACAGGAAGCCCTGTGCTTTCTGAATTGTTCTAGAAAACAAAAATGTGGACAACCTCCCATCATAATTTAAAAAATCCTGATCTCAAAATATGGCTAAAAGAGTTTAAGAAAAAATGTATATAGCTCAAGCCCCTATTTTGAGTCTACATAAAATGCTAGTA
Organism: Tonatia bakeri; assembly: GCA_004024845.1. NCBI lineage: Eukaryota > Metazoa > Chordata > Mammalia > Chiroptera > Phyllostomidae > Tonatia > Tonatia bakeri. The sequence goes on along the minus strand of PVIA01000696.1, from coordinate 117,923 downwards.
GAAAACAATCACGTTATAATGCTAGCTAGATGTCATCAGGCCTGGCCAATTCACTGCCCATGTATTAGTTCACCAAATCCTTCTAACCATCTCTGAAGTGCTATTGTCATCCTTTTTCCAGACGAGGAAACTGAGGCACAGGAACTGGCAGGACGCCAGGCTCTAGAGACCATACTCTAACCACTGGGATATACTGCCTCGCCATTTCACTCCTGTAGCTTTTTAGAACAGTAACCCACCAAGGCACAGTAGAGGGTGTGCCACAGACGCCACACTGACCAGACACCGAGCAGTCTGGTCACAAAGTCCAACTAAGGCACACCAGCACTAATGCCGTCCCACGGAAGCAGCCCGGCTCCCGGGGGACACGGCTGACCCCGGGGCCACAGGGGGGCATTCACGCGATGAGCCGGGCGTGTCCGGTGGCGGCAGAAAGAAGAGAGTGTTCAAAACCAAAACAACGGGGGAGGGGTGTCAGACGACACAGGTGCCCAGTGAAAGAGTCCCCGGTGACTCAAGTTGGGATGATCCCAGCGAGAAATTAAGTAGCTTAATGTGAAGTTATAGTCCAAAGTACCGAATGTATATCCATATAGATGTAAGGAAATGAATGGCTGAAGAAACACACACATGGGGAAGAAGAGAGGGCTCTCCTGCGCAGAATCACAGGGGAGTGTGTGAGTCTGCTCCCCTGAAGGGCAGGCCGGGATGGAGGTGGGGCTGCAGCAGTGACTGCACGGGAAGCTGACGCTCGCTCCCTCGGGCAGGCGCTCAAGGTCCACGCCAGCAGTAAGCCGGTTGACAGCAGGCACCCTGGACACGCGGTGACCGAAGTAGCACTGGGCCTCTGCACTCCTCCTCCCAACACCCCTGTCGAACCCTGAGGAGACCATCAGAAAAATGAACCCTGAGGGACGCTCTGCCAGTTCCGTGACCAGCACTCCCGAAAACTGCCACAGGCTCCAAAAGCAAGGGAAGGCAGAACCTGTCACAGCCAGAGGGGCCTCGGGGGACAGGGCAACAAAGTGTAACACAGCACACGGTGTTCTGGGGTGTTCTGGAACGGAAGAAAGGACATTAGGCGGAGTGAAGGAAACTGGAATGAAGTGTGGACTTCAGGTAATGACAAGGCAACCACGCTGCTCGTGAGCTGTGACAGGTGTGTCAGGGCCGTGAGGCCAGCAGGGGAGCAGGTACGTGGGAACTGTCCAGCACTCTCGTAGCCTTTCTGTGACTGAAACTATTCTGAAACACATGTGTATTAATTGCTTAACAGACACAGAGACACACAGGCCAAGGGAGGCGCCAAAAAGGCAGCTGGTAAAATTCAGCATCCTTTCCTGATAAAATCTCCTAGCAAGCCAGGATAAAAAACACTACTCCCTTAAATTGGTGCTAAATATTTACTGGAAGTCAACAGTCAAAATCAGGTGCAAATGTGAAGCACTGGAGTTAACTCATGAAGATGCCCGCTGGCACCGCTGTTACTGAACAGGACTCTCTCCAGGGGCAATCCCCCTGGCATTTGGGAAGGAAATTTCTATTACCTTTGTCTTCAACAGCTCTCCCTAGGGCTGCATAGACCAGGCTGCCCTTCCCTCTGCTTCTTGGTTCAGCTTTCTAGCTGAATACCAGGCTGGTTTGCGTCCGCGTGTGCCCATTTCTCTGTTACTCTGAGAGGAAGAAGCAGCTATCCCCACATCAAGCCCGAGTCCCACAGCCTCTCCCCACTGAGGCCCCAGCTACGCTCTCCAGCACCAGGCTCGGCTGAACTTCACGGAGAGAGCTACTCCCTGCCCCCCCCACCCCCCCCACCCCCCGTGTCGGGCGTGGCCATGGCAGGCGGGGTGGGCGCGAGGGACGTTCTGCCCGTGCGGGGCAGTCTGGGATGAAGCACAGCCTTCTCTGAACTCCAAGGAACTGTCCACCCAAGACAACCTTGGCTCTTCTTGCGGAGGGGTGGCCCACCGGGGGCAGGACTCAGGGCTGCCTTCCCGAGAGGGCGCCAAGCAGATGGGGGTTTCCTGAGCCCTCGCATGGTGGCCTCGTGTGACCCGTCTCCAACGGCCGAGGAAGTGCTGGCAGGAAACCCACACCACCTCACAACACAGGGCGAAGAGTGGGTGTCACCACACCCAGACCTGGGTCTCGGGGGCCCTTTCTGAACAAGCCATGCCGCAGTCTCATCCCTCAAGATGGCCAACAGAGAGAGGGCCCATTGCATCTGTTCCTGCCCAGGGGGAAGCTAGCTGTGTATCCCCAGAACCTCCACAAAGGAAGGGAATAAGAGCTTCTTGCTGCCATCCATCATCATTGAAAACTGGGTCCTCTGCACGGCCTGGGGGCTGTGGCGGCCAGGGGCATGCATGACCACCATGCCCAGCAGGGAGAGATCCAGGTAAGACCCAGAGTGAGAGAGGGGCTGAGGCCTCTGAGATGGTCCGTCGGTGGTCACAGTGCCCCAGGAGGACTGACAGATGCAAGAGGAGGGTGCTAAGCCGAGAGGCAGCTGGAAAAGCAGACAGTCCACATCGGCTTGAAGGTGGGGGCTATGGGACAGAGGAAAAGTCCTCTACTGCCTCAACTGCCGGTGCCTTCTGCAGCCAAAATCACTGTCTTCCCGAGGGGGCTAGTAGGGTTCTGGGGGTTCCTACAACTCTCCCACCACCTTCCAACTGTGCTCAGTGTAGTTGAAATTTCTGAATCTCAAAAAAAAAATGCCAAAAACGGCCTTGTTTAGGAAGAACACAGCAAGGGTTTGAGGGGTGGGTAAATTGAAAGACCAACCACTTGACCCAGCACCCTGTGGCTTAGGTGTGGGGTGTGTGTGTCATGTGAGTGTGAGTGATGTGTGATGTGGTCTGTGTGAGGGTGGGGGAGGTGAGTGTGTGGGGTGTGTCTGTGTGTGTGCATGGTGTGATGCCTGTGGTGGGGGTTGTGTGTGAGTGGTGTGTGCGTGAATGTGTGCACAGTGTGTGAGTGGTGTGCTGTGTGTGAAGTGTGCATGTGTCTGTGTGGGGAGTGTTGATAAATGTGTGGTGTGGGTGAGAGGTGTGGTGTGTGTGTGTGGCATGTGTGTAAGTGTAGGGTGGGGCTGACAACCCCCTCAGAAGAAACCCCTCAGGCTGGGGCCCTGTCCCTCACCCCCAATCAAGACCTGGGGACACAGTGAACACACAGAATCATGACTTGCTCCATCTGACCAAAGGGCAGAAAAAAGCAAGGAGACTTTTTTAAAAACCCTCACCCAAGGACGTGCTCACTGATGTCAGAGAGAGAGGAACATCGATCAGGTGCCTCCCTCATGCGCCCTGACTGGGGATCAGACCCGCAACCTTTTCGTGCACAGGATGACGCTGCCACCAACTGACCACCGGCGGGCACAAGTACCCACTGAAGCTGGGCAAGTGCTTCATTAACAAGGGACTGGAAGGGAACTGGAGGCTGCTGTTGGGGCTGCTGTCTGTGTTGAAGAGCAGAGGAAAGCCCAGGCCCCGCCCAGGGTCTCCAGAGGGGCTTGGGGTGTGTCCCCAGAAGAGCCCCAGCCCAGGGAGGAGGACAGCGCCACACAGCCCCCGGCACTCCTCACAGTCCCTCTGCCTTTCAAATGACTCCGCAATCCCCACAGAAGCTGTCACGGGAGGGCCCAGGATGCCCCATTCACCGTTTGGAGAGAAAGAGCGTAATTTCAATTAAGGTCCCAGGCTGTCAAAAACATCAAGTTATTAATCTCCTTGTGGCAAATGTGAACCGGGACCTGCTTACACAGCCAATTGAGCATGCTCTAAATTAGTGTTTGCAGGTAATTGATTCAGCTGCCAGCCCCATGCCAGCCGGCTACAAGCTGGTTACGCCACTAACATTAAATAATACGAGCAGTAAAGTGGCCTGTGTGGT
>PVIA01000696.1:0-113926 GCA_004024845.1 Tonatia bakeri | reverse complement strand
CTCCGAGAAGCAGCCTCCAGGCTCTCAAGGATGTGACTGCAGAGCTGTGTCCGCCAGCTTCCCGGCAGTGACGGAGAAACGTGCCCGCGGGGAGGCGGCTCGAGGCAGGGCGAAGCTGCCCACCTCGGGGCTGCAGACGCTCCCAGAGGCTCAGGCTGGCACTGGCAGCCGAGGGTGCCCTCCCCACATCTGGCCAAGGACACCCCTAGACGTGAGGACATGTCCTAGCACAACCATCTTCCTACTGTCTTCAGGGGGGTGACACCCTCTGCCTGCAAAGGTCACCCCAGCCACCTGTGCTTCAGGAACAGTCTCCACCTCTTGCTCCTGTTGTCTCTGCTTCAGCTTTCCCCAGAGCAGCCTCCAACACCCCCTCCCCCCCCACACACACACACTCTCTACCCCAGGAGCCCCTGCTCTCAGCTCTCAGGGACCCACAGGCTGACGGCTCCTGGGGCAGGCAAGCGCCTGGCACATTACGCTGAATTAATGCCGCCCAGCACCGTCAGGTCAGCAGCTTTTGGCCGCATCTTCAGGCTCGTTTCTCTGAGAAATGTCCCCGATGCGCAGGTGGCAGCAGTGTGTTGAACCCAGGAATGGGGCCGGGGTGGAGGCCGAGGGTTTTGAAGACAAAGGTGACCCCCCCCCCACCGAGCTCTGCGTGTAGAGACCCTCCTTCAAACAACAGCCAAATGCAACTCGTAGACTTCGGATCCCGACTCAAACAAACCAACGCTGAAAAGATAGTTCTAGACCAATACAGACTAGATACTGATAATATCGAAGAACTATTGCTAGTTTGGTTATCTGTAATAATGACATGGGGGTTATGTAAGGGGAAAATATCCTCATCAACTGAGACCCCTAACGATGTACTACTAGGGAGAAGTGACGTGATTCCTTGGTGGGGGCGTGGGTGTATTAACAATTTCCTGTGAAAGGGTAAAAAGAAAGACTGTTATTACGGTGGCGTAGGGGAGGGTAAGGAGGTGGAGGCAGCAGCCCGGGCCAGCCCCTGACACAGAGCTCACACGCAGGCTGTCTGGCTGCCGCAGGGCTGGGCTGCAGGACACGGGGCCAGAGAACAGCTTGGGTCCCTCCCAGGAGTCACCTTCGGGGCTCAGCTCCCCGCAGCGCAGGGCACATGGCTGCCAGAGTGCAGCAGATGGCAGGGTTCCACACTGGGGTGAGCTAGTCCTGCTCCAATTTTTGGGTTATTTTTATTTGAGACATCAGCTGTGGGTCACCTCTAGGCCAATTCAGATGAGAACAGATTTCTAGGGCAGTGCCAATCTCAGGGTCCACTGCCCGGCCCATCTCCCAGGTAGCGGGGCGGAATTCTTTCTGTTTCAGACAGATCCTTGGGGATCAGGGACGCTGGGAATCCTGAGCAGACGGGTGCAGCTCAGACCACGTGGAGGCAGAGGCTGGGCCACTCGCATGCCCTTCCCCACCTCCAGGGTCCTCCTGGAACGCCATAGCAACCAGAGCTTCCAAGGCCATGTTAACCTCTTACCGCCCGGAGTAAGAGGACAGAAGCACAGAGGTTCCCTGTCCGGGACTCCTTTCAGGGTCAGACTGAAGAAGATACCCACCCCCGAGCCGCGTGAGGATGGGCATCAGTGCCCACGCTGCCTACCGCCGGACTCCACCTGCTGCTTGAGCTCCCCCAGCGCTGACAAGGTGCGGGCCTGAGAGGCTGGAAGGGGGCTGGAGGCAGAGCGGGCCCCGGGGGGCCCCGGCGGACTTGGGCCCTCCAAGGTAGGCAAGGGGACACAGCGCCAAGCTCTGAGGCCGGGTAGGAACTGCCCAGTCCAGGATGGGGCAGGTGGGGGCAAGGATAAAAGGCAAAACTCCTTTTCCTGTGCTCACCACACTTCCAACACCAAACACGCGGGTCTTCCAAGCAACCAAGTCTCTAATTCTCTGTGGACACCACCGGGGTGTCCTGCCCTGTGCTTCTGGCACCAGCTGCCAGAGTCCCCACAGACCCCAGTTCAAAGGGCTCAGTCCCACAAGATCATCCCCACTTCAGACATAAGTCCAGGCCTCCCATGGACCTCCCACTCCTGACTGACCAGCTATAAATCGGGGGTCAGGGCGGGGTGTCCCATGACGCCCTCTTTGGGGTTGATAATTTGCCAAGATGGCTCACAGAACTCAGGGAAGCGGTTCATTTACTGTTATCACGTTATTCTAGAGATTACAACTCAGGCAGAGCCAGATGGAAGAGACGCACAGGGCAAGGTGTGGGGGGAGGGTGTGGAGCTTCCATGCCCTCTAGGAGGTCCCCTGCCCAGCACCCCAGCTGCATTCACCAACCCGAAGCTCTCCAAACCCTGGGGTTGAAGGTTTTCAGAGGCTCCATTTCACAGGCACAATTGATTAAATCACTGGTCAGAATGCAATCTCCAGCCCCTCCGTCCCAGGGGCTGGGGTCCAGGCTCAAAGGTCCAACCCTTCAATCACAGGGATGGATCCCCACTTACCAGCCCCCATCCTCAGGAGTCACTAGCATAACCTCGGGCCTGGCTGAAAGGGGCTCATTATGAATAACAACAGACTCGTCACTGGGGGGAATTCTGAGGGTTTTAGAAGCTCTGTGCCAGGGACTGGGGACAGAGATGAAACGTGGATTTCTTATGTGGGGGCCAGGGGAGGGAGGTGTGGCAAATGGCAGCCTATGCCTCGTCCTCTTCCCGGGAGAGCTTCCAGATGGTGCACCCACGGTGGGTGGCTCAGGGTGTGGGTGGAAGGGGAGCCACTGGAGCAGTCTGGGTCTGACCAAGGGCTTCCTCACACGGTGACAGCAGTTTGCTGACCTCGGTCCCGGAGCGAGGCCAGGGACTGGCCATCCACACCCATGGAGGCTGGGCAGCCCCAGGAAGCAGCAGGCAGCACCGGCTCGCTCACTGCAGGCCTATTTGGAGCCCCAGGCCAATGGAGCTCTCCAGAATACTTTATGAGCCACTTAACCATCCTGAGACCCAATTGTCCAAGCACAGCGGATGTAATGACAGTGTTTACACATAAAAATGGCAAGCTGTTTCACTAGTGCCTTTCAGAGTCAGAATAGCAGCTCTTTGGTGAAGTTTCCTGCAAATTGCGCAAACACAGTCCAGGGGCTGGAACGATGGGGCACTAAAGCAGCCTGAAGAGCAATCACAGGCCATCACCATCCAACACTCTGCCAGGCGCCAGCAAGGTGGCCGAGGCCAGAGGAAAACCCTCTTCGCCCAGGATGCCCAGGCCCCGCTGGACCCCCGCTGGACACCCACTCGACCAGCGCATCCCCGAGGCACCCCGCCCGCTGCTCGCTCCGGGAATATGAATCACTGTTTTCACACGTCAGTCTTCGCCCAGAGACACACAGCAGCTTACCTTTCCATCTCGTATTCTTTCATTCCCACTTTTACAGCCTTCATCACCTGGAGGAGAGACACGGAGCACAGACATTTGTGTCAGGAGGCAAGTGGCACCGCCTGATAAATTACGTAGAGGACTTTTTCAAAAGAATCTCCTCTTAAAAAAAAAGAGTGATACGCGCACACTGTGGTGCAAAAAAGTCCTAGAGTCGCACGGTTTGTTCCAGCCACCCTGGAGCACCCCTCTGCGGGGCCGGCAGACGCCCAGCGCAGACTGGCGGTGGGCTGAAGGCACTGAGCACCCAACTAAGGCATCTGTGGACCCTCAAGGCCCAGAAAGCCATGGAGATGAGCCTTAAAGGTTTCCTTCGTTTAACTTCCATGGAAAGAATGCTGCACCCCATGTTCACGGCAGTGTTAATCACAGTAGCCAAGACAGGGAAGCCCCCGAGGGTCCGTCAGCACATGAGTGGGTAAGACAGTGGTGGCACGTGTGTACAGTGGAATAGTACTTGGCCATCCATAAAAAAGAATGAGCTCTTACCATGGATGGACCTAAAGGGTATCATGCTCAGTGAAATAAGTCAGAGACAAATACCACACGATTTTACTTACACGTGGAATCTAAAGAACAAAATAAACGAACAAACGAAACTGAAAGAGACTCGTAGACACAGGGGGCAGACTGGGGGCCGCCAGATTTTGGGGCGTCGGGAAGCAGGCTGGGAGAGGTGGAGGGGTTAAGGAGGACAGATGGGGAGTCACAGAGCAGCCCGGTGTACAGCGCAGCACGGGGAGCACGGTCAGTAACATCGTCAGAACTTGCGTGGGGCCACGCAGGCGGGGAACCTCTCTGGGGAGCCCTGTGTAAAGTAGGGGACTGCCACTATACTGCACACCTGACAGCAATACAGAATCATACTGGGTGTGAAATATAATTGAAAAACAAAATAAAACAGAGAAAATGAACTTATACAAGGGATTCTGTTGTCCATGAATGACCCGTGTCTGTCTCAGGACACAAAGCTGTGGCTGCCACCAAGCAGGCACCAGGCTATCCCAGTCGCCCTGACCGTCTCTCTGAAAACACACCTTGTTTGCTCCGACTCCTCAGGGAAAGAAAAGGGGAAAGGTTTGGGAAAGAATGATGTCAGGACATTTAATGAAGGTCAGTAAGAGAAGTGCTTGGACCGTGGGTAAGAACCAAAGATCCTTTAAAAGGGAGCTGGAACTCTGGGAACTCTGGGAAGGAAAGTCCCACCCTCTGGGGAGTGGGGCCCTCATGCCAGGGAGTTCCCTGAGGGCGGGTGCCTGAGCCTCTGCTGCCCCTGCCCTGCCCCCACTGGGGAATGGAGAAAAGACATTGCCGTGTCTTTCTCCCGCAGTGGCCTTCCTGCCGCTCCACTGGCACTCGAGTGTCTGTCTGGATGCCGCCCTCTCGCCCCTCCACACAGCAATGTGCGGGCCCCCCACCCCTGCCCCGGCCAGAACAGCACCCCAACAAGCCAGGGCCCTGCTTACCTCCCGGTGGGCCTCGCTGGAGATTCTGTTGGTGTAGCGCAAAACCTCCAGCTCCATGTCCGTCTTGAAGACCCGGCTTCAGGGAAGAGAAAGACAAAGGGGCAAGTCAGGGACTCTCGGCAGGAGTTGGCTGGACCCCTCCAGAGAGACTCTGGGGCTGCCACACCTGCACAACCTGGAAGCTTCACAGGGCCACGGGGTGCCCAGGGAGGCTGCAGATGGGCTGCCTAGGTGTGGGGGTGGCGGCAGGGTGGACCGCCAGTCTGAAGGAGTGAGAGCACCGCAAAGCACTGCCCATCTACAGCTAACAGCCTCGGGGGTGCAGGCTGTTGCCAGCTACAAGATCTGGCAGCTGCTGTGGGTGGTGGAAGAAGCCCAGGTTCTTCAGCAAGACAGGCCTTGCCTCACTGAGACTCAGTTTCCTCACCCGTCAAATGGAGGGAAATCTACACAGGTGAGGCTGTAGGACCTGCATCTTCAAGTGTGCTGCCTCTCGGGCTTTGCTCAGTTGGCTGAAGCGGCCCCCCTATTCCTTCCCCACATCTGTGGGGACTCAGGCCACTGCCTAAGACAGAGGTGGGAGTGGGAATGGGGGGTGCATGATGCACCAACTTCCAGCCTAAGTGCAGGAGTGAGTGTGGAAGGGGCCCGTCTGCAGAGAGAAGCAGGGACTGAGGGGCAGACACCAGAAAAACAGCAAGGAAAGAAAGGGCTTATGGGGGGCCGGTGGCGCAGCCAAGAGACCTGCTGACTGGTGGAGATGCCCTGTATTTCCTGCAACTGGACGCCAGGGGGCCCTCACAATAAATGCCTATTAATTTGTACAAATATGGTTAAGGGTTTCTGGTCTTTGCAATCATTCTCATCCCCAGGTAAGACCCACACAGAGAAGCTAAATAAGTATTCCTTTTCTACCTCCACCATATCCAATAAGCAACTCCAGGTCATGGGCATTTAAGTGGCAGCCAAGGCCAGTCATCAGGAGCACAGAGTCCTCAGCCATCCCTCCTGACCCTGCCTCAGGGAGAGCACACTCAGGCGCCCTCATGGGCAGCACAGCCAGCGTCTGACGACAGCACACTAGCGGCTGCCCTTTGTCCGAGCGCCTCTCGTCCAGCCACTGGCCGTCCTCGGAAGCCCGGCCACCCTGAGCTGGCCTCAGCGGAGGTACACAGGATGGCAGGGAGGACGTCACAGAAACAGCTGGAGCCACCGCCGTGCAGTCTCCATGGTACCAGGACAGCCAGCCTTTCATCCCCGGGAAGTGAGGAGGGCACGGACAGCACAGCGATGCCCTCCCAGGAGGGTAAGCCTTCTGGGGAACACAGACAGGGCAAACCCCCAAGCGCCCTGAGAGTTCTGCAAACAAACGTGCCTTCTCCCTGAGGGGCAGACACTGAGCCTATCTGTTTGCTCTTCACCATCATAAGGATGCCTCTGGCTCTGCCCCAGGGCGCTGGGAGCAGCCCCAGCTGGGGACCAGAAAGCTCGTTCCTGTGCCCTGGAGGGTCCAGAGCCACCAACGGGACTCAGAGGAGTGGCCCGGGCACCTCAGGTCCAAACCCATTCGCAGGATGACCTAGCAGCCGCCCGTGCTTTGCTCCTCACTGCTGCCCTGCTCGGCCCCTGCCGAGGCCCTGGGAAGGGGCAAGCGGGCCTCTCTGGAACGGCCAGCATGACAGCACAGGTGGAAAGAGGCCTAGGCAGCATTCGCCTCTGGCCCTCTGCCTCTCTGTTCAGCTTAGATCCCTGGTTCATCCTTCCAGCTGCCACTCTTCCTGACAATTTAGACCTTGAGGCCCTGTGCCCACCTATCCAAACCGGCTTAGCCAGACCCCATGAGGGTCAAGCCAGAGCCTGTGCCCATCTGCTTCAGGGCTGTGGGGGCCGCGGGGAAATCCTGCGGGTGGACGGCTGGAGGGCACAGCAGCGGTTCATGGGCAGCCCCACAGCCTCCAACGGCCCCAGGCCTGCCCTGAGTCGCAAGGGGGCATGGAGCAGGCCTACTCTCAACTTTCCCCACCTTCCCGAGGCCTCTCCCCTCCCCTCTTCTCAGAGGACGATGAACTCATCCCTGATTTCTCGGAGAGCACGGAAGCCAGCAGTTGGACGCACTCCACCTCTTCTCTAAACCACCCGGCCTTCCCCCTCATGCTCTCCTCCCTCCCTTCTAAGGGAAGGGGTGTCCTCTTCCAGATGAGGCTCAGCCCCTCCCCCCCACACCAGGGCTCAGGTCCCGGCCTCGACCTCCTCCATCTACCTGCCCCTACTGCTGAGCACCCCATGACCACTCACTCACTCCCCTCCTCTAGGCACGCTTTATCGACGCCACATTTCTGGAAAGGAGACTGAAACGGTCCTTGCCATGGAGAGGGGTGGGAGCAGCTTTCATGTTTTACTTCAAGCCTCTTCCTTCCCCATCCCCTTCCCTCCCCTTTCCCTCTTCTCCCTTCAGCCCCACACCCTGCCTGCTGCCCACACCAACACGGGGGATAATGACCCCAGCTGCCAAATCCAGAGGCACCCTTGACCTCCCCCAGAGGGACTCGGCTCACTGCCTCCCCCAATGGTGTCCCTGACAGGTCCTCCCCGCCCTGCCCGCCAGCCTCACCCCTATCCTAGCTCCCACACCCTCTGGCACAGGGCCCAGGCACCCCAGCTCAGTGTGACAGGAGCTCCCGCCCATTCACGTGCCCATCTCAGCTCACAGCTCTGACGTGCCCGCTGCCTAAAACATAACCGGGCATCATCCCAGACACCCGCTCTGGTCCGTCCAGTGCTCCCACATCCAACTGACAACCAAGGGCTGTGAATCCACCTCTGCAGCCTCTCTCAGACCCTCTGTGTCTCTCCATCCAGGTCCCAAGCCCTCCAGCCTGGACGGCCTCTCCTGCCTCTGCTGGCCTCCAAGCCTCCAAGCCTCCAAGCCTGTCTGTTCCATGACAGGCAGAGGGTCTTTAGGAGACGCAAATCTGACCTTGCTTGTCCTTGCCCTAAACCGGCAGTGCCCTTCAGATGTCCTGGGGACGAAGTCAAAAGTGCAGGGTGACTCCTGACGCGCTCCAGGCCCCACCCCCACAGCACACTCTTCTGCCTGGAACTTGCTGGAGCCCTTTTGGCTGACCTTTCATCCCCCAGCTCCCCCCAGAGGGGCACCTTTCTCGAGGTGGAGAAGGGGCTCCTCCATCCCCCTCACGGAGCCAGGCCGGAGCTCTCTGTTCCCTGGGCAGCTACAGGAATCCTCAGCAAGCTCTCATGCTTGCAGTCTCTTTTTCACCTAAGTCTCCAAAACCATAGCCCTGGAGGGCAGCCCAGGGCCAGAACAGTGCCTGGCCCAGAGCAGACACACAGAAACTTCGGGTTAGAAATAGCATCTGGGCACTGCACCAAAGCTGGAAACACTTTCAACGAGGAGAAATAATGGCCTCATTTCAAAAGAAAAGGAGGCCACCCTCCCCCACCCCAGGGGGAGTTCACCAGGTCAGCGTGGGGGCTGCTCAGCCTGGCACGCCCCGGGCAGGACAGGGACACAGCAGCCCAAACTCCGCTGCTGCTGCCACTGCCCGCCCCAGCCAGAGGCAGGAAGGAACAGCCCCAGGACTTGACCCCAGGAACCTACCCCACAGGCTCTCCTCTGGCCTCCTCCCCGCGGGGGGCGGGAGCGCCCTGGTCCTAGAGACCAGCAGCGCCAAGCACAGAAGCAGCCCGAGGAGGGAGGGGACAAGGAGTCCAGACCACGCTCCCCTCCCTTCCGAGACGTGATGCATTTTCAGCCAACGAGGACCAGGGTCCTGCTTTCTTTTCCAGTTTCACTCTGGGAAAATGGCAAACTAGGCCTCTCACTGATTTCCTCAGAAGTTATGTTTTAGTCACATTAAAAAAAAAATCAGATGGAAGCACAGCAGATTGCCCCACAAGGGCAGTTCCATGGGAAACCAGCCCAGCCCAGCCCCGCTGCGCCCCAGCTCTAAAGGCCCCGAGAACAGCCGTCTCGTGTGCAGACTGCCCCGGTCACCCACAGGGCGCTCTGGGCTGGGAGTCGCTTCCCGTCTTCTCCAGGACACAAGCTCCGGAAACCTGCGGGATGACTGCAGCGAAGGAGACAACGGCCCGGCACTCTGCACCGCTGCTCCCGACCCGTCCCGTCTGCAGGAGGAGGTCACAGCCCCGACTCTGACGAGGCTATTTCCACGGCTCCTGCCGAGCACAGAGAAGGCCAGGAGAGGGGGATTCTGCCACAGTCCTGTCCTACGGCCCAGTGGCCGCTGGAGTGAGGGGGGCTTGGGCCACACTCCACCCCAGCCTGATCTGGCCCAAGGGTGTGTGAGGTCACGGTTAGACATGTGATCTGCAGGGGTTCTATCCCCAAGAGAGGACAGAGGCCATCTCCTCCCTGAAGCATGAGGACCCAGGCTCAGGACAAGACAACACCCATGACACTTAAGAAGTCTGGACGGAAGGCAGGTCAGGCAGCAGGAGGAGGCGCTGGTGTGTGTGGGAGACAGTACTCACACTGCCAGGCTCCTGGCCTGGCCAGCAAGCGTCAGCACACAGGAGGCTGCTCCCGCAGAGAGGCGGCACTGTGGGCAGGGCGGGGCAGGCTCAGGGTCCCCAGCTGCAGGCCGAAAACGTTACCACGACAAAACCTGGACTAGGCTGAGATTCATTTGTGCAATTTCCCCCTCCGTAAATATTCACAGGTCACAAAACTGCCTCTGGATAGTAAACCATGATGAAGACACCAATTAACTGAGGTCCAAGGCTTCAACGAAAACAGTAGTGAGACAGGATGAAGTGTTTCCAAAACCAGTCCATAAGCGCCCAAGTGCCACAGTGTTCACCAAAACCTGGTGGGAAGGACAGGAACTCCATCTCTCCTGAAGATGAGTGTATGGGGGACGGTTCTGTGAGAGAGGGTGGTAAGGATTCAATCCCACAGGACCCCCAAGACCATTCCTGCCACCCCATGACCCAGCAATACAAAGGGTGAACCCCCAGAACAGCAGCAGGGACAGAGAGACAGAGCTGGTTAGAATTACTTATTTTCCAGAGGCTCCATCAGTAAGTCCTCGCAGAGGAACCGGAGCCAGGAAGTAATGCTGGCTGAGTGCGGCTGTGAGCCCAGCGGGCCAAGACCTGCCTGGGCCAGGCTGACGCGGGCCTTGTGCCAGGGAGGTGTGGGACGCCCACCCCACACCCAGGCCAGCGCCTGATGCTCCCACGTCCTGCCTCCAGCCTTCTGGGGCACAGTATGCCAAGTCCTCACTCTGCTGAGAATCCCACTTTCCACTTGGGTTTCTCGTCAACTCAGGGCTAATGCCTGTCCCTGGGAGACCAAGACAGCAGCCCCACTGGAGTACTCTTCACCCACACACCAAAAATCTAGGTCATCAGCGACACACCTTTTCTAATTTGGGACACACTGCCGGGACCTCCAATCCTGGCATGCTTCTGCGCCGAACCATCCACAGCTCACCATCTCCAGGGAAGGGACAGGAGGTAGAAACAGATCCGTTACCCCACTGCCTGATTAATACAGACCAGACACCGTTGCTTGGGGTAATTCACGGTTCTGAAAGTGGCCTATACTCAGTTTCAGCCTCACACAAACCCGAGAAGGCACATGGCACTTGCTGGCACGCTCGCTCTCCGGTGCCGCTTCCGGGGCGCTTCACTGAAACCCACGGCACTGCACTGCACTGCTAGACGGCACAGACGCATCTCCTTTGCTCCCCGCCCCGCCTTCAGATCAATCTAATCATCTGTGGAACAGAGAGGAGCGCCACAGCCCAAATTACGGAAGTGAGATGCCTGCTCTTATTAAGTTTCAACTTTTGACCTCCACATTCAAACTGCAATACCAGCACAAGAAGAGAAATTATCAGTTGTAATCTCATGTTTGTAGGGAAGAGTATGATTATAGAGGAATTTACAGGAAATCAAAAAGGCACTGCTTGAGAGAATGGAAAACAATAAAGCAGTCACCAAGAGGAAACGAATGACACCCAGACAGAAACGAGAGAGGAAGCTTGGGGAGCACTGGAGAGGCTGCTTGCCGCCTCCCGCAGACAGGCTCTGGGGGTGCCCCGAGCCCCCAGCCCAGGGGCTCAGCCGGCCAGGCTGCCTGTCGGCGGCAGGAGGCACGGTGTACCCCCCATACCCTGGCTTCACACAAGATCCGCTCCAGGGGCCCTGAGCACCCCCACACTCCCAGTGGCCGTGAGTGGATGGAGAGAGGCTGACACTCACGGGGGCCCCACCCTGGGGTGCCTCTCGGAGCTGGGAGGGGCAGCACAAGACCCTGGAATCATCTGGCTGGCTCAGCTCCCAGCTTTTTCTTGGGCAAATCCCTCAGTTTTCTCATCTGTAGCATTGGGGTAATCAGAGGACCTCCCTCACAACATACATAAAATATCTCTTTAAAGAGGGTGACATGGGTCAAGTGCTTGGCAGAATACCTGGCACATAGAAAGTCTCCAAAGGTGACAGCCATTGTGCTGAACAGCTCAGGTGTGTCAGCACTGGCGCTCTCACCGAATTCCTCAGCCATCCACCAAGGGAGACCACTCCTACCACGCAGGAGGGGAAACTGAGGCTTGGTGCTACAGATTGAGTGCTTGTCTCCCTCCAAAATTCACATTGAAACCGAATCTCCGATGTGTTGGTATTTGGAAGTGGGATCTTTACAGGTGGAGAGGCTGGGGCTCAACAAAGTCCAGTGACTTTCCAAGGGGAGTGGGCTGGGGCTGGAAATGAGGTTTGCCGGAGGGGTGGTTTATCCATTACACCAGGCAGCTTCTCTCCGTGGGCCCAGAGACAGGGGATGGTAGAAGCTTTCAGGACCCAGGGGCCGGAAGATGCAGCAGTGAGCCATAATTTAAGGTTATGAAGAGCCCCTCCCTCCTGCAGAGGGGGGACCTGCCGCCATCCCACCCAGACTCCTTTTCACAGCAACCAGAGGAGGGCCACCGTGGCTCCCACTGAGAATGCTGCCGTCACTGCAACGCCGCCACCCATGCTATTAAAGCACACCCCTGAGGCAGGAAGGACAGAGTGACATTTCTAAAATAGTTCTACTGCCATCAAATGCCAAATAAGTCCTTTCCGCTGCTGGCTTTAATAAAGTTGGGAAGTGTTCTTACGAACACTGAATGCACTTCTGCGCCTGGGAAATGTCATTAGAACTAACGCGCGCCTGCTCTAAAGTGACGAACTCGTGACATGTCCCTTCAGAGAGGCTGGAGCGCACAATTCAGCCCCCGTCTACCAGCGTCCAACCCTAAGCAGCCACAAGGGACGCCATGTGTGGAGTGTAAGTGGACTCAGTCTGTTCCTGAGCGTCCAGGATTTATTCTTCTGTCAGCGGGGGCTAGCGATGGGCCAGGCGTGTGTTACTTTATAGAAACAAGAGGCGGCCGCGTGCTGGAAGGACACAGGCCCCACCCTCAGAGAGCGTGGCTGCGATGGGCCCCGGGCCAGAGCTGCCGACCAGCTCGGCTGGTGGGCCTGCCCTGCAGCTCCCCGGGGGGTGGGTACCAACGCCTGCCCACAGCCCCCAGATCTTCACCTCCTGCCCTGCCTCTCTCGCACTGGCCCCTGACTCAGAACCAACATGTGCCAGACAAGCCCTTCACCTGCCCTGGAATCTGTCCCTCCTAGCCATGCCCATCTTTTGTCCCAGCTGTTCAGGACAAAAACCCAGACTCACTTTGAACTTCACCCTTCACTGCGCTGTCGAATGCTCCTCTCAGGAGCGTCTGCCCTGACTGGCACTTTATGTCCTGACTCCATCACACCGCCCTCCACCGCCTCCTAGGCCCTGCAGCAGCCTTCTCCCTGGGAGCCTGTTCGCAGCCTCACCCTACAACTGAGTCTCAGTCTAAAGCTGAAATGATTTTTTAGAACGCAAACCTGATCCCATCCTACCCGTTTACCTCTTTCAAGGGTTTCTTTTGGTTCCCGTTACTCTCAAGACCAAGTCTAAGTTGCCACCATAACCAACCCATCCCCTGCCCAAGTCTCCAATCCCCACAGGAGCCACTTCCCTGGTGTGTGGCTCCATGCTGTCCACACAAGGCCATTACCCTTTCCCTTGTCTCCACCCACTGAACAAGTGGTCCCTCAGACTGTACTGTTCTCTCCTCCTCCACTCCATGCCCTCCCCACCCTCGCCAGCCAACTCCTACTCGTTCTTTAGGTCACTGTTCCCAAGTTCCAAGACTAGGTGAGCGAGCTGTCCCAACTAGATGGAGAAATGTGACCACATGGCCTTAGATCAGACATGAGGAATCTGCACACCTCCCTGTCAAGTGATGATGTGGCAAAGGCCTGCCTTACCTCTCCCCTGTGTTCATGGTAAGTGCAGCCACACAACAAAGAAAAGTGTTTTGGTGCTATTAAAGAGCAACTCAGTGACTTGGGAGAAAACTCAATGATTAGGATGGCACACCGTAGTTGGAGGGTCACTTCCAGGGTCCACGGAGGCAACGCCAAACCCGAGAGAGCTTGTCCTGCTTTGACCAACCAGAAACTGGTTATGCTGCAGGCAGGGGCTGCCAACATCAAGGGAAGAAAGCAGGCAACATGAAAACATGTATGACAGGACGCCAACTACTCCAGACAGATGCATGCATGAGGAAAACATGTTTGTCTTTCAATAATAGGGTTACATGTGCTATTTACTTTTACTCTTCTCACTATCTACTTCAGCTGAGCTACATGAGGTTGGCTTATTCACAGTAGGGGCTTTAAAAGGTTAAAATAAATGAAAAGATAAGAGAAGTTTAATTGACATTCAAATGACTCATGTCCTTTCAAAAAAAACCTCCACCAACTGAAAAACAAAACAGGGAAGACAGTGCAAGCGAAGAGGCTCTGGAAGCTGGCATGTCTGATGGGCGCTCTGAGTTGGAGCAGGCAGGAACAGCAAGGTCTTTCACCTTCCCGAGCTGAGCACAAGGAACAGCCAACGTAGCCACAGGCTGTACTTACCATTCCACAATCTCCGGATGAAGAACAGTGTTGTTAACATTGAACCTACAGAGAAAAAACAAATCAAGCTCATTAGTTCAATGATCTGTTGTCTCCCAGCAAAAAATACCTCATTGAAGACATATACACCATGACCAAGGAGGGACCATAACATTTAATTTAATGGCCTGCTGGCCCTGAGAAGGCCTGCTGCTTATTCTTGCAGCAGACAAGGCAGCCCAGGCCATGTCCTCAAAGTGTAGCCAGCTGTGGAAACAGCCGCCATGTTCCATCCTTGCTAGGCTGAGAGTTTAGCTTCTTCCACCAAGTATGGCAACATATGCACAATGGGAGTCTCAGAAGAAAAGGAGAAAGGAGCGGAAGAACATTTGAAAAAATAAGGACCTAAAACTATGCCAATTTAATAAAAAACATTAATCTACAAATGAAGCTAAATGAACTCCAAGTAAGATAAAATGAAAGAGATCCACACCTAGACACATGGTAATCACACTGTCGAAAGACACATTATGATAATCACACTGTTGAAAGACAAAGAATCTTGAAAGCAGCAAGAGGAAAGCAACTCATCACATACAGAGAATCCTCAACAAGAGTGAAGGCTGCTTCCTTATCAAAAACCACAGAGGCCAGAAGGCAGCGGGATGATGTATTCAAAGTGCTAAAAGAAAAACGCTGTCAGCCAAGATTCTACATTCAGCAAAGCTGTGCTTCAGAAATGAAACAAATTAAGACAGTCTCAGATGAACAAAAACCAAGAGAATTCATTGCTAGGAGACCTATCCTATGAGGAACACTAAAGGAAACCCTTCAAACTGCAATGAAAAACCACTAGAGAGTAACTCGAATCAACACGAAGAAAAAAGAACACTGGTAAAGGCAGTGACACGAGCAAGTATAAAGACAGTGTAAGTGTATTTTTTGGTTATGATACCTTTTTCTCCTAACTTAAAATACAACTACAGAAAGCAACAATTGTAAATCTCTGTTTACAAACACAAAATATACAAACAATGGATCTGTGTGCAATAACAGCGTAAAGGGGAAGGACAATGGAGCTATATAGAGGCCAAGTTTTTGTACACTGTTGAAATTAAGCTGAGTTAAAGCAACGCAGATTTTTAACTTCTTGTCAAGATAGTGGTGTAGGCAGACATGGTCTGCCTCCTTGCACAACCACATCAAAATTACAACTGAAATACAGAATAACCATCACTCAGAACCGTCAGAAATCAAGTTAAGGGGGGGAAATGGAGACAATTGTACTTGAACAATGATATTAAAAAAAAAGAAGAAAAAAATAAAATCTTTAAAAATGTAAAAAAAAAAAAAAAGAAATCAAGTTGAACGGAAGTCTGACAAGTATGGAAATAAAGAAACCACATCCATCCAGACTGGTAGGAGGGGTGCAGACATGGAACAGGCTAGTCCCTCACCCATGTGTGCTGGATGAAAATTTGGAAGGGATATCTTGGGAGCAGAGACTCAGGCCCCCTAGCCCAGGGTACCAGTGCTAGGAAGGTATGTCCCCACAAATTCTGGCTGCAAAAACCAGCGGGGATTGAGTCAGTGGGAGAAACTTCTGGAGCCCAAGCAGTTCTTAAAGAACCCACACAGGGTCTCACCTACTCAGACTGACTCCTTCTGAGCTCCAGCACTGGGGTAGCAGATTGGAAGGCATCAGTGGTATACAGGAAGAAACTAAAGTGCCTGGCATCAAGGTGAGCAGAGGCCATTGTCCCTTTTCTAAACCCTTCCCTGACAGAGCCATTAGGCTGGTCCCATACCTGAGACTCCATCAACCTAGCTAACACTGTTTGGCCCACCTTGGAGATCCCCAGAGGCTCTGCTCCACCCAACTTACAGGCCCACCCCAGCGGCTCTTCCACATGAATCTGGTTTGGCTTATGCTTCACAACTTCCTAAATCCCCTCAAACTAGCAACAGCTGGCCTCAGTAAGCCCGAGCCCTGGCACTACCAGCAACCAGCCTAGATTCACAGCTTGGCTTCACCTGGTAATCTCCAAGCCTAGAACAAGTAGCATCCATCTCAGATTGCTTTATAGCTCAGGCAGCATGGCTCCAGGTAAAACACAGGTGGAGGCTGATCTTGGCCTGCACCACCCAGGAAACCCCAGAGCCAACACACCCAGTGGACAGCACTTTGGAGAACCACCACTCTACCCCTGCACAGCTGATCCTCCAGAGGGTGGAGGTTGGTGGTCAGTGGTCACAGCTAGTCTTTGCAGTTGACTGACCTGGGTAAATTCCTCCCACTGACCTGCCAATAGCAATCAAGGCTCAACTATAAGATGAGGGTGTACTTAGCTCACACAAAGGGTGCACCTCAAGTGTCCACTGGACCCCACAGGACATCTACTACATTAGGCCACACTACCAAGACACAGAGTCAAAGCAGCTTTACTTAATACATAAAAACAAACACAGGGAGGCTGCCAAAATGAGGAGACAAAGAAACATAGCCCAAAGAACAGAACACAACTCCAGAGAAAGAGCTAAATGAAATAAAGATAAGCCATCTATCACATGCAGAGTTCAAAACACTGGTTAGGAGGATGCCCAAGGAACTTAGTGAGGACCTCAGCAGCATAAAAATGATCCAGTCAGAAACAAGGTCTACAATAAGTGAAATAAAGAATATTTTACAAGGAAACAACAGTAGAGTGGATGAAGCCAAGAATCAGATCAAGGATTTGGAACATAATGAAGTAAAAACCAAACAATCAGAACAAGAAGAAGGAAAAAAGAATAAAAAAAAAAAAACCCATGGAGTATGTAAGCAGTCTCTGGAACAACTTCAAGAGGTACAACATTTGCATCATAGGGGTGCCAGAAGGAGAATAGAAAGAGGAAGAAACTGGAAATCCTTTTGAAAAAATAATGAAAGAAAACTTCTCTAATTTGGTGAAGGAAATAGACATGGTCCAGGAAGCACAGAGAGTCCCAGTTATGATGGGTGCAAAGAGGCCCACACCAAGACACATCATAATTAAAACACCAAAGTTTAAAGATAAAGAGAGAATCTTAAAAGCTGCAAGAGAAAAGCAGTTAGTTACCTATAGGGGTGTTTCCATAAGACCGTCAGCTGATTTCTCAAAAGAAACTTTGCAGGCTAGATGGGGTTGGCAAGAAATATTCAAAGTCATGAAAAGCAGGGACCTACAGCCCAGATTGGTCCATCCAGCAAAGCTTTCATTTAGAACCGAAAGGCAGATATAGAGATTCCCAGGCAAGAAAAAACGAAAGGAGTTCATCATCACCAAACCATTACTATATGAAACATTAGAGGGAATTATATGAAAATAAGATAAAAACTATGAACAATTAAATAGCAATAACTATCAACAATTGAATCTAAAAAGCAAACTAAGCAAACAAGAAGAACAGAGACAGAATCATGGATATGGAGCGTTTTGATGGTTGCCAGATGGGAAGTGGCTAAGGGGGAATAAGTGAAGACGTGAAGAGATTAAGAAGTACAGATAGGTAGGTACAGAATAGCCATGGGGATGTACAGTGCAGTATAGGAAATGGAGAAGCCAAAGATTTATACACATGACCCACGGACATGAACACTGGTCGGGGGATGCCTAAGGGAATGGAGGTGCTGGGTGGAGGCGGGGAAAAGGGAGAAAAATTGGGACAACTGTAATAGCATAATCAATAAAATATAATTTAAAAAAAAGTTATACATATCTATTTGGAAAATTTCGAAAATAAAGGTATAAAAGAAGAAGGAAAAAAACTCAAGATAATTGCCTAACTTTAGACTAATGCAAAGTAGGCTAGGCTAAGCTATGATGTTCAGCAGGTTAGGTGTATTAGGTGCATATTCAACTTAGAATATTTCCAACTTAACAGTGGATGGATTGGGATATGACCCCCTTGTAAGCCAAGTTGCATCTTGCAAACAGAAACCAAAGAGGAGCTCAGATAGCTCCACTAACATCAGCCGAAATAAGCCTAAGACCAAAAGTCCAGGAAATACAATAAAAGAACATTTTATTTTGATAAAAAGGTAAATTCATGAAGTATACATAATAATTACAAACATATATGTGCCTAACAACATGGCCCCAAGATACAGGAATCAAAACCTAACGGAACCAAAGGGGAATGGACGATTTAACAACAGCTGGAGACTATAATACTTTGCAGTGATGAACAGAAAAAACTGGATGGAAGATCAACAAGGAAACAAAAGACTTAGACAACATTATAAACCAATTAGACGTAACAGTCTCTATCCAACAGCACAATCCTTTCTCTCAAGGGCACATGGAACAGTCTCCAGAACAGGTCACATGTTAGGGCATAAAATAACTCCCAACAAATTTAAAAGGTGTGGAATCATGCTAAGTATGCCCTTCAACCACACTGCAGTGAAATTAGAAATCAGTAACAGAAGGAAATTTCACAAGTATGTGGGAATTAAATTATACACTCCCAAATATGGACCAATAAATAGGTCAGTGAAGAAGTCACAAGGGAAACTAAAAATACTATGAAACAAATGGAAACAAAAACACAACATACCAAAATGTATAGGATGTAGCTAAAGCAGTGGTTGGAGGGAAATTTATAGCTATAAGTGGCTACATTAAAAAGGAAGAAAGTTGCCTGAAATCAATGACCTGGTCTTCTACCTTAAGAAACTAGAAAAGAGCAAAGTAAACAGAAAGGAAGACAAAAGAACAAAATAATAAAGATTAGAGCAGAGATATGTGAAATAGAGAATAGAAAAACAAGAGAGAAAATCAAAAGCTGGTTCTTTGCAAAGACTGACAAAACTGAAAGTCTTAGCTAGGCTGTCCAAGAAACCAAGAGAAGGCTCAGACTGTGGAAACGGGGATAAAAGAGAGGACACCACCACCGACTTCACAGAAACCAAAGGACTCTGAGGGAACATAACAAAGAGTTGCAAGGCAATGAGCTGAACAACTGAAATAAAAGGACAAATTCCTAAAGCCACAAACCACCAAGACTGATACAGAAGAAATTAAAAATCTAAACAGAACTGTAACAAATAAAGAGATTGAACTAGTAATCAAAACACAAAGAAAAATCTAGGATCAAATGCCTTCACTAGTGAATTCCACCAAACATTTAAAGAAGAGTTAACACCAATTCTTCATAAACTCCTACAAAAACTAGAAGAGGAAGAAACACTTTCGACTCATTCTATGAGGTCAGTAGTACCCTAATACCCAAACCAGACAAAACAGCATGAGAAAACTATAGATGGAAATCCCTTAAAAACAGACACAAAGACATCCTCAACAAAATCAGAGCACGCAGAACCCACCGACAGTAAAATGGATATACGCTGTGATCAAGCAGGATTTATCCCAGGAACATAAGGTTACTGCAACACATGAAAATAGTCAGTGTAATCAGTGTTAATAGAACATGGGACAGAACCACATGGATGTAGAAAAAGCATCTTATAAAATCCAACACCTCATGATTTAAAAAACTCAACAAACTGGAAAGAGCGGGGAACTTCCTCAACCGGATCAAGTGCAGCTATAAAGACCCCACAGCGAACATCATCAGAGTCCATGGCTGAAGACGAAAGCCCTTCCCCTGAGACGAGGAACGGCGCACGGACGTGCTCTCCCTCTGCTTCTACGCAGCGTTTTACTGGGGACGCCAGCTGGGCCGACCAGGCGAGGAAGGGGAAAAAAGGGCGCTGAGATGGTACAAAACGAAGGCAGACCCTCTCTGGACATGACATGACCTTGTAGGTGAAAATCTAAGCAGGCCACACACACACAAACCCCACAAAAAATCATATATTAGTGCTAGGAAACCAGTTCAGTAAGTTCACAAGATATATGATCAACATAGAAAAATCAGTTATATTTCCATGTACTAGCAATACACAGTCTGGAAATGAAATTAAGAAAATGATTCCATTGACAATGGCATCAAAAAGAATAAAATACTTAGGAATAACTTTTAACAAAAGAAGTTTAAGACTCAAACACTAAAAATTATAAAACATCATTCAAAAATAATAAAGACGGTCTAAATAAATAGAAAAGCATGCCATGTTTGTGGATTGGAGGAATTAATTTTGTTATGATGACAATACTCCCCAAATTGATCTACAGGTTTAACACAACTTCAACCAAAAACACAGCAGGCTTCTTTACAAAAATTGAAAAGCTGATCCTAAAATTTATGTGTAAATTCAAGCAGCCCAAAATATCCAAAACAATCTTGAAAAAGGAAAATAAAATTAGAGGATTGACATTCTCTGACTTAAAAACTTACCATAAAGCTAGGTAATAAAGACAGTGTGATACTGGCATGCACACACACACACACGTATATATATGTTATATATAAAATGTTATATATATAATTCAGAATCTAAAAACAAAAATAAATTTATAGGTAATTGATTTTCCTTACTGTGGTAAAATACACATACACATAAAATGCACCATTCAAGCCATTTCTAAATTTTATTTTTCAATTACAGTTTACAAGTAATATTATTTCGTATTAGCTTCAGGAGTACAGCATTGTGGCTAGACAGTCATCTGCTTTGCAAAGTGTTCAGCCCAGTATTTCCAACACCCACCTGGAACTCTGTGTGGTCACTACGACATCACTGACCACTCCCCTAGGCTGTACTTCCGGCTGTTGTTAAGTGTGCAGTTCAGTGGCATTAAGTATGTTCGCACTGGGGTGCAACCATTACCACCATCATTCTCCAACACTTTCTCAGCACCCCAGACCGAAACTCTGTCCCCGTCAAACAATAATTCCCCACCTCTTGTTTGCCCCAGCTGCTGGTAGCCACTGTTCTATTTTATGTCTTTATGAACTTGGCTATTTCATGTCAGTGGAATTATGCAATATTTGTCCTTGGTCAATTAATTTTTGACAAGGGTGCCAAGAAAATGCAATAGGGAAAAGATCATCGTTTCAACAGATGGTGCTGGAAAAACTGGATGTTCACACAGAACAGAACGAAATCGACCCCTACCTCACACTATATATGGAAATTAGCTCTAAATAGACCAAAGATCTGAATGTAAGAGCTAAAACTATACAGTTCTGAGAAGAAAGAGGCAATAGTTTCTTAGATAATGACACCTGAAGCACGAACAACTGAGGGAAAAACAGATAAACTAGATTCATCAAAATGAAAGACTCTTGTGTATCACAGGATACTTCAAGAAAGTGAAAAGGCAAGACACAAAGTGGAAGAAGTTTTTCAGAAATTATATGGTGTAGTATCCAGAATATAAACAGAACTCTTACAATACAACAATAAAATTACAACAGAAAAACTGTCGCCCATTAAAAACGGGCAAAGGAACTGAATAGACATTTCTCTAAAGGAGATAAAACGAATGGCAAATAAACACAAGAAAAGATGTTCATCATCAGCTACCAAGGAAATGCAAATAAAAACCGTAATGAGACACTGCTTCACAGCCACTCCCACGCTGCCGTGAAAAAGACATAATAACAAGCGCTGGTGAGGACGTGAAGCAGCTGAAACCGCCAGACATCACTGGAGGGAATGTCAGCTGGCTCAGCCACTTCGGAAACTAGTTTGATAGTACCTCCAAAAGTCTAACACAGAGTTACCACGAGACTCAGACATTCCACTCCTAAGTGCATACACAAGGGGACTGAATGCATATTCAGTATGTGTTCAATGCGCACAAAGACGGCACAACAGTGCCGTGGCAGCACTACTCTTCACAGCTAAAAGGTGGACGCAAACAAGTGTCCATCAGCTGATAAACGTTCAAGTGCAATGTGGTCTGTGTCTGCCAACTGGGATATTCTGCAGCCATACAAATGAGCAAAACTGTTTCATGCTTCAACACAGATGGATGAACTTTGAAAACATGCTAAATGAAAGAAACCAGATACGAAAGGCCACATATTATGTGATTCCATTTATATCAACTGCTAGAATAGGCAAATCCGTGGAGATAGAAAGTAGACTAGTGGTTGCTAGGGGAGTGGGGAATGACTTCCTAATGGGTACAGAGTTTCTTTGGGGATGATGAAAATATTCTAAAATTGACTGTGATGATAACTGCACAAATCTATAAACATATAGAAGCTTTTTAATTGTGCACCTTAATGGGTCAACTGTAATGTACACAAATTATATTCCAGTAAAGCTGTTTTTAAAACTTACTGAATTATACATAAGGAATCTTATTGTGTGAAAATTTTATTTCAATAAAGTCCATTTATAAAGTTGACAGAATGAGAGAAGAAATAAACCCACAAAGCAAAGTTTGAGATTTGCTCACACCTCTGTGGTGATAGAATAAGCACATCAATCAGAAAAGATGCGGAAGATACAAACAGTTAGGATTAATCAGCCTGACTTAATTGACATATATAGAGCACTACAGCCCACAAGTACACAATACATGCTCTCTCCAAGCACCCAAGAAAATCTGTCTTAATGATCATATGCTGGAAGTTGTAACAAATTCCAAAGTGATGAAATACAGAAAATGTTCACTGATTACAGTAGAATTACCATATTTTGACGTGTATAATGCACACTTTTTTGCCCAAATCTTTGAGGGAAAAATAAGGATGCACATTATACATGGGGAGTACTAATTCCATATCTATGTAAATGTTTGTAATTATTTTATTTATACTTATGCATTAAGTGTAACTCTAGAAAGCAATAAGGATATCCGTATGCAAACGACCCTGGAATACGATAATCGGTTCTGTTTCTAAATAAAATAAATAAATAATTGAATTTAAAAACTAAACTGAAAGATTTTTTCCCTGAAAGTTTAGGTCAAAAATGTGGGTGCACATTATACACAGCAAAATATGATAAACTCAAAATTAATAACAGAAAAAATATAAATCCCAATTTGTTTGGAAATTAAGATTTCTAAATAGCTACTGTTCAAGGAAGAAATAATGGAATTAGAAAATAAAAACATAAAATATGACCACTGAAAAGCAGCCAAAACTGTGCTTAGACAAAAATGTGTGGCTCCAAACGCAGTTAGCGGAAAAGAATCCTGAGAGAAGACCTAAGCTTCATCAAAAGAATGTCTCTTCCTTCTTTCTCAAGAAGCCAAAGAACAAATGAACATAAAGAAATTAAAAAGAGCAGAAATCAATGAAATAAAAAGCAAACATGCGAGAACTGCCAGAAAATCGAACTGTATGGAAGTCCAACAACCAAGGAGTTAAAGAAGAAACATTCATTCAGACCGGGAGAAGGGGTGGAGATGGGCAGCAGGACAGAGAGGACTCCCAGCGAGGCAGAGGCTGGAGGACCAGGGTGGGCAAGGTAGTAGCAGCTCATAAACTGGGTGAGGTGTTCGGCTGGTGAAGCAGACAGTCCCAAATTTGCGTGCAGCTAAACTGGGAGGAAGAACTAGGAAGCGATATAGACCTTGAAACCCAGGGTTCCAGTGTGGGGAAAAGATCTCAGGCTAAAAAATCTGTGGGGGTTGCAGCAGCAGGAGAAACTCCCAGCCTCACAGGAGAGGTCATTGGAGAGACCCACAGGGTCCTAGAATGTACACAAAACTACCCACCCAGGAATCAGCACCAGAAGGGCCCAATTTGCTTATGGGTGGCAGAGGAGGTGACTGAAAACGGGCAGAGAGCAGAGCAAGCGGCACTGTTCCTTCTCAGACCCCTCCCCCATATGCAATGCCACAATGCAGCAACATGGGTTGCCCCACCCTGGCAAATACCTAAGGCTCCACCCCTCATACTGTAACAAGTGCACCAAGACAAAGAAATATGGCCCAAATGAAAGAGCAGATCAAAGCTCCATAAAAAAACACAACTAAGTGAGGAAGAGATAGCCAACCTATCCAATGCACAGTTCAAAACACTGGTAATCAGGATGCTCCCAGAAATGGTTGAGTATGGTCAAAAAAGAGAGGAAAAAGTGAAGTCTATGAAAAGTGAAATAAAGGAAAATGTATAAGGAACCAACAGTGAAGGGAAGAAAACCAGGACTCAAATAAATGGTTTGGACCAGAAGGAAGAAATAAACATTCAACCAGAACAGAATGAAGAAATAAGAATTCAAAAATATGTTGAGAGGCTTGCAAACCTCCGGGACAACTTTACATGCTCCAACATCCAAATCATAGGGGTGCCAGAAGGAGAAGAGGAAGAGCAAGAAATTGAAAACTTATTTGAACAAATAATGAGGGAGAACTTCCCTAATCTGGCAAAGGAAATAGACTTCCAGGAAGTCCAGGAAGCTCAGAGAGTCCCAAAGAAGTTGGACCCAAGGAAGCACATACCAAAGCACATCATAATTATATTACCCAAGATTAAAGATAAGGACAGAATCTTAAAAGCAGCAAGAAAAAAGGAAAGAGTTACCTACAAAGGAGTGTGCATAAGACTATCAATTGATTTCTCAAAAGAAACCTTCCAGGCAAGAAGGGACTGGAAAGAAGTATTCCAAGTCATGAAAGGCAAGGACCTACATCCAAGATTACTGTATCCAGCAAAGCTATGATTTAGAATAGAAGGGCAGATCAAGAGCTTCCCAAATAAGATCAAGTTAAAGGAGTTCATCATCACCAAACCTTTATTATATAAAATGTTAAAGGGATTTATCTAAGGAAAAGAAGAAAATCAAAAACTATGAAGAGTAGAGTGACAATAAATTCATAACTATCAACAACTGAACCTAAAACAAAAACAAACTAAGCAAACAACTAGAACAGGAACAGATTCACAGAAATGGCGATCACATGGAGGGTTAGCAACAGGGGAGTGGGAGGAGGAGAGGGGGGAAAAGGTACAGGAAATAAGAAGCATAGATGGTAGGTAGAAAACAGACAGGGGGAGGGTAAGAATAGTATGGGAAATACAGAAGCTAAAGAACTTATATGTATGACCCACGGACATGAACTAAGGGGTGGGGTGGTTGGGAGGGGCGGTTCAAGGTACAGGGGAATAAAGGGGAGAAATGGAACACCTGTAATAGCATAATTAATAAAATATATTTTAAAAAATACATACCTCTATTTTTCATTACAAAAGCAAACACACAATAAAGATTAATCCATAAAGCCAAAAGTTGGTCTTTGATAGGATGAACACAACTGAAAAGGGGCCACCAGAACATAAGCGAAAGGGTCAGACTGGGTGCATTCCTAACACTCTGTGTCAGCTGTAATCTGCAGCTCAGGCCTCAGTGAGGCAGCTGGGGGAGTGCACAGGGCCCAGCACAGAGGACAGGACTCGGCAGAGAAAGCTGGGCAAGCCCTCAGCCCTCTGCATCCAGTCCCGTGACATCTTGGGTCAGGATATCACGCACAGGGCACGCAGGCCTGTGACCGACCAGGGACTGTCCACAGCCTCATTACTGGGACTTGAAAACGACTGTGTCCCGTCACGGCTGTGAGCTGGCACACCCACTCCGGCCGAGCCTGACGAGGACGGTCAGCGACAGGGGGAAAAGAGAGAAGGGGGCATGGGCGGGCAGGTGGCCAAAGCTCTGGGATTCCTAACTCCATAAATAAGCCT
The DNA here is from genome assembly GCA_004024845.1 of Tonatia bakeri. Lineage (NCBI taxonomy): Eukaryota > Metazoa > Chordata > Mammalia > Chiroptera > Phyllostomidae > Tonatia > Tonatia bakeri. The sequence goes on along the minus strand of PVIA01000696.1, from coordinate 88,502 downwards.
ACTTAATTCTAAGTCAACCAAAATGTTGCAGAATCAAAGCCCTCCTTGTGCAATATCAAAGAGACCGCAGACGGCCGACATGGTTCAGCATGAAGAACAGAGCAGCAGATGACATAAATCAAGGCGACAACACAGACTCTGCCTCCGTTTTGCCAAATGTCACTTTGACATTAGGAAGAGCAATGGCTTATCTCCCCAACAGCTAAAGGCACCAGTAAAATCTCACTTCACGAAATGTACGTGTGTGTACACACACACACCCACAAACCCCGGCAGCAAAGTGACCCAGCACACACACGAACACACACACACAGATAACGCGGACACAAACACAACAGGCAAGATGAACTCACACCCAGGCAGTGCACACTCAGAAAAGGGGAGCATGCAGACACAACGATGCACGTACAACAGATACACTCAGGCACACGGATGCACACAGATGCATACTCACAGTCATGGGCAGACACATACATGCACACAGACTCGGGCACACGAGCTCAAGAGACATGCAGACACACACACACACACCAGACAGGTATACACAGACTAACACACAAAGATCCATACCCAAATATACACACATATAGAAACACATACACTCACACAAATGCACACTCAGACACAAACACGCAGACAGAAGACCACCTACAGACACACACAGCAGAGGCCAAAAGACACTCCCGCAGTGTTGACAGACTTGAACTCGTGGCTACGAAATTCCGCCATTCCTTGCTTCTGCTGCTGTGCTAGTTTGCACTTTCTATGACGAGCATGTAACTGTGTAAAAACAACATCAAACAACAAGTGCCTGAGAGTGGGGGGTGTCCTAGAAGCACAGGGTACTTCCCTGGTGGGCTCCACCTGTGGGCTGGGTGCTGCAGGGTTGAGTAGCATGGGCGCAGCCACCGCTGCCCTGGCCCCTGCAGTTGTAACCCAAAGAGCAGGCTCTGGGAGACCCCCGCTCCTCACCCCTCCTAGGGGCTGAGGCAAGTTCTTGTCTCTCGGGGACCCACCCCCTCACGGAGAGTCTGTGGGCCTTGCTGAGAAGCCCAATCCTAAATACTAACTTGATACACAAGTTAGCAGTAATCAGAAAGCCAAGGTCCCCACACCACAGACTAGCATTTTGCCGTAATCGTCAGGTTTTAATAATGTCCTTCTCCTTTCTGGGTTTTAAAATTCACATCTTTGAATATTAATATTCCTGCATTAACAACCCCCAAATTTAGCAATTTCATTTTTAACTGCTTATTTAAATGGAATTAATTTGTAACCAATGGTCTTCAAATATGCAAGGCAATTTAAGTAAATGCCAAAAGATAAAAAATAGGTGTATTCTGAATAGGCGGCTGATGCCAAATACCGACCACGTTCCCATGAGACAACAGCAGGGAACAGCTCTGTGTAACTCCCGCCCCCCCCCCACTGGGCCCCTGGGCACGGAGTCTGCCTGGTTTGGAGGGGGCTCCAGCCAGGAAGGTGCCCCCACTGAGCTGCACAAACTCGACGGGTGAGCGGCCTCGGCTCAGGCCACCTGGGCCTCCACAGACCACCTCCTTCCTGACACGGCCAGCATCTCTCGCTCAGGAAAATCTGCTCCGACGTCCACCTCCTCGGGTGCTAACAAAGACTCCTCCTGGCTGACCTTGTCCCCAGGCTGGTGCAGCCAACTGCTCCAGGCCGCCACTGGGTGAAACCCACAGGAGGAAGCCTGGGGCCCTCCTGGCTACAGAGCAGACCCCCACCCCCGCTTCTCCTAGCCCCCCCAATCCCTGTACCTGCTGGCCATGCTCTCACCAGGCCTGCCCTGACCTTGAGCGCCTGACACCATCCTCTGGCCAGAGCCCACAGAGAGGCCTGCTCCTTGCACCTCTTCTGGGGACTGTCCCTGCTCCAATCCAGCCACATGGGAGCCACGGCCTGGGCCAGAGCCCAAACTCTGGCTGAGGCCTGCACACCGTCCCCACCCCCATCTCCCTTCACCCCTGGTTCCCCAGGGAGGACAAGGCCACACCCATTGAGTCCAGGGAGCCCAGGCCATGGGCAGAGCCTAGTGTGTGTGTACCATCCCCACCCCATCTCTGGCTCTGTTCTCTCTGCCCCTGGTCCTCTACCGACCCCCCCACTGCAAGACTGGCCACGCTCCCTGCTGCAGGCACCAGGCCCTGATGTGGGAAGGCAGAGGAAAGTCCGAGGTCTCCCAGGACCAAACCCCCACCCCACCAAGACCGAGCCCAAGCGTGATAGAGCCAAGGCTGTCAACCCTGAGAAGCCACATTCAAAGGTCGCAGACTGCTCACCCCGCTGGACCAGGTCCCAAAGGGTCTGGCACGAGGAGTGGACAGGTGAGGCCACTATCCTACCCCAAGTCCCTCCTCTCCCCAGGCCAAGGGACAAAGGCAGCCTGGGATGGCTCCTCAGCACAAATGGAGGGGCCAGACCTGAACTTCTGCTCAAGCAGGTCAATCAAGAGTCCAAGATGGAAGGTGTCGCAGAGAAGTTCAAAAGGGCCCTGACCAGTGTGGCTCAGTTGGTTGGAGTGTCCTCTCACAAACCCAAAGGTAGCAGGTTCGCTTCCCGGCAGGTCACATGCCTGGTTGTGGGTTCAGTCCCCAGTCGGGGCATGTGTGAGGGGTAACCAACTGATGTTTCTCTGTCACATCAATGGTTCTCACCCTCTCTCTCTCCCTCCCTTCCCTTCTCTCTAAAAAATCAATAAGCATGACCTCAGGTGAGGATAAAAAAAATTTCAAAAGGGCCAAACCCCAAAATTACCAAAAATTCCAGGAAAAACACACTTCATTAGGGCAGTGAGAAGTGACCCGTGATAAAAGCAGTTGAACAGCAGAAAGTAGGACGACAGCAAGATTCATCTTGCTTAGGAGACAGGCTATTATTATCCCCACCAAACAGCTGGAGCTGCTCACGGCAATCAGGTGAACACGTCGCTGAGGCACAGTGGCCCTCAAGGACAAGGGCCTCCCCCACCTGGCACAGAGGCAGGGTGCTGGCAGCTGGTGTGGGTGGAAGGCACTGGCAGGCAGCTGGGGCCGGGGTCTGTGCCCATGGTGTGTGGAGTGGGGGCGAAGCTATACTGCCACAGTGGGGTGGGGGGCCCCTCTGGGGGGCACTAGTCCCCCAGGGGACTAGTGCCCCCCAGAGGACAGGAGGGGAGGGAGCACCACAAGCAGGCCAGGGGACCCCAAAGCATAGAGACACACAGGAAGGATCTCACATACAATACATCAGCCAAGTCAGAAAACCAAGCCCCACATGTCGGTGTGGGAACAATCCCAGCTCAGCAGTGAGGGGCTGGGGAACACCCCGAGTTGGACCCTCGGGACCAGAGCCTGGGTTGGAGAGGGGCCAGCCCCGACTCGGGGAGAATGCACAGAGGTAGTTCCTGGGTCTCTGAATTGCCTCCCAAGTGCTGACCAAGTAGCTGGGGGTCTGACAAGCACAGGACCTTCTGGGCCTTTGGCAGAGGCCCAGAGACTCAGAAAGCAACAGGAAACAGAGGTTGGGATCATGGCAGGACTGCTCCCTGTGGGTGGGGATGGCAGTGATGATGTCTCTGGGCCCCCCAACCCTATTTCTCTCCAGGAAACTTTAGGGAGCAGCTAGCAGCACTCTGCTCTCAGGGGCTACATCCTGAGCTCCCCAAGAACCAGGACTACCACACCACCACCAGACCTGTTCCTGGGGTGCTGAGCAGGCATTCTCTGCAGCAGACACCTCTGGAGGTGGCAGCCCACGGCCTCGACGCCCCCCACAGCTCACTGGCACCAGGAGTCTTGTAATCAGCCATCTTCCTGGGTTCACCTGGCCCACTGCACAAACAGGGAGACTGAGGCTCCGAGGGGCAGCGGTCTGGAGAGGGGTCCGCTTGCGAGCACCTGTTTACCGAGCACTGGTTCCACGCCGAGCTCCAGAGGAGAAGGACCTCATTTCACTCCCATGACAAGTCCAAGCGCACTGCCCTTGGGGGCTCCAAGCCTTGGAGGGCGATTTCTACTAAGGTCGCAGAGCTGGCCAGCAAGGGTGCCATCAGGGCTCCCTCCTCCTAGCTCAGGGCCCTCCCCTCAAAGCAGAGAACAAAGCAGAGGCTGGAAGGGTCAGCCCATGGACCATGGGGCCACTGCATGGTGTTGGCGGAGGCACCTGGCAGTGCGGGGTGATCACAGGAGGCTGGCCTAAGCCAGTTGGCAGCGGGTTATGCACCTCCCACAACACACACACTCTCCAAGGGTCGAAGGAAAGCCGGCAGGTCCACGGCCAGCATTTCAATGAGCTGGACTAATTGCTGGCAGAGGGGGAGGCACGGCCGCTCTGGGAAAACTCCCAAGAGGGTGCGGAGATCTGAGCGATGAAGAGAAGCAAACCTGACACCCGCTCCCCCTGCCCCATTGCTCTTATCACAGGGAGAGTGATACATATTTATGAGCTCATAATCCTTCCTAATCACCCCTACATCACACATATACACAAACTCCTGTGGCTCAGGCTCATACATAATCATAAGGCACTTCCTCTGTCACCGCCTGGTCCACCAAAGGACAAAGGACGAGCCAGGATGCAATGGTGCAGAGTAAGTGTGGTGGTGGTGGGGGGGGCTGTGATCGAGGTACAGGAGGCAGCTGGGAGCTGTCCAGCCCAGCAGCCCGGAGGAGCGGGTGTCCTCCCCCTCACAGCCCAGCTTACGGCTGTAGCCTTGGGCTAGCATCACAGACCTTGGGACCAACCAGCCCAAGCCCAGACACACATCCTCTGGGGGGGACACAGCATGAGGGTGAGGTGCCGAACTCTGTGTGCCTGAAACCCGCCTTCCTGCCTGGAGAGACCTAGCACGGGAAGCAGGGCTTGGGGGGCTAGGCCTGGAGCTGGACTGAGGAGTGAGGGCAGGTAAGGGGGTCCCAGCCTGGGTCTAGGGCAGCGGAGGCACAAGGGAGGTTGCGAGCAGGGCTGGGAGAGTTTGGGGGCTGGGAGTGAGGAAAGGGGGTTGACCAGAACAAGGGCCACAGAGCCCAGAGCAGGTCTGAGACCACAGCACAGGCGGGGCCTGCCTGTGCACACACAGCGCCCAGGGTTCCCTACGCACCCGGCAGGCCTGCACTTTTGTACAGAGCTCCAAACAGAAGTGGCTCCTGTTCCTCAAAGTAAAAGTTGAAGTGAATTTAGGCAAATTATTTTTCTGAGCATTTCCTCAAAGCACCCAGTCTGACCCTCTCTGGGCATCCTCCTGTTGGTGTATTTCTAGGCTGCAGACTGGCAAAGGCCTGCTGGCGAAGGTGTGAGCTGTGGAGAAAGGCAGTTCCCGGGCCCCAAGACTCACTTGCTGATGCCCTCGAAGGAGGCCTCCCTGCAGACACTGCCGCTGTCGGTGTTGACGCCGCGCTGGGGAGAGAAAGGAAGCATGAGGGCACAGGTGCACCACGCAGGGCTGCGTGGCATCCCCACAGCCTGCACTGGAGGGCCTGCCTCCCCAGCCAGGCTCAGAACCGGGGACGGACCTGGAGCCGCCACCCCGCCTGGCAAAGCCATTCCTCCCTGTGTTTCAGGTAATGCCTGGCCAGGCCCCAGCACAAGGGCAGGCCCTCCTTTCTGCTGCATCTTGAAAAGCAGAGAACAAGTCGTCCTCTGTCAGAGCATGTTGCAGACACCAGGTCAGCTGCTCAGGTGGGGAAGGGGGGTGGGGCTGGGCAAGAAGAGCTGGGCCAGGCCACCGCCACCACCCATCCGCTCTCCCAGGCTAGCCCCATCTCATGCACATGTGTACACACGCACTCTCCACTGGCTCTCCTGAAGGGCTCTGTCAAATCCAGCCCTTCTGGAGATGCCGTGTTACATTTCCCTCCTTTCCCCAATTGTGAGGACACTCCAGGTGGAACTTGGACAGGAGCAAAGACAAAAAAAAAACAAAGATAAAGATCTAGAGAAAAGTGTGCCATCCCCACAGAGGGAAGGCATTTTAAAGGCACTCACTTCTTTCCCAGAAACTGCAGGTGGGCATCTAATGGGCCCCTGAACAAAACACACTGGGCTGTCTGTGACCACAGCCACCTCACACAGCCTTCCTCCTCAGCCGTCAGACAGCAGAGCAGGAAAAAAGAGACCACGTGAAGCGCTAACAAAAATAACCAGGAAAAACGGTTTCGGTGAAGATCAGTTAACGCAGGAGAGAAGGGTCACTTTGGGAGGAAAGAAGGGTTTCACACTCTTGGCGTCTGAAGCTCCGCAAGGGCAAAGAAGTATAAGAAAGCAGCCTTCTCTTCTGCGTCCTTCCCTGCTGGCCCAGGAGCCCCCACGGGTGCGAGGGCTCTAGGGGCCCCTGTGCAGCCCGGCTGGGCCCCAGGCTGCGGCAGCCATCAGTCATTCGGAGCCCGCGTTCGAAGCCTGATGGCGCGCCGCCCAGCACCCTTGCCGGCAGATGCCAAGGGTGTGCGTTTCAAATTCAATTAACAGTGGAGGAGACACAGGACGGAAGCCGATTGATATTCTACATCTGCAAGTCCCACAAGCTCAGCCCGACACAAACGCACCCTCCGGCCGGGCTTTAGCCCTTGGAGCGGGTATGGTGTCTTGTCCGCAGTGGCCTCAGGGCAGGACACCCCAGGGAGACCGGAAATCGAGGACGTGGTCCTGGACACCGCCAGCCTTTCAGACTGACCAGGTGTCACTACTTATCACAAACAGCCATTCCTGCCGGTTTCTCAACCCTCCCTGACAGCTCTGACCTCTGCAGAGGTCAGAGGCTCCCTAAAGCCCCTCCCCATGCCCAAACACGGCCGGTCCCCGGGCACTTGTCACTTACCAAAGTGAGGAGGACAGAGGGGCTCTGTGCAGCCAGGACAGTGGCGATCTGAAAGGCCAGAAAGGAAAATCCACGTTACGTTACGGCATCCACAGGAAGCTGGAGAGGACGAAGCACAATGCCACCTCACTCAGTGATGACAACCCACATTTACCGAGCAGAGCCTTAAAACAGGTGGTGCTGGTGGTGTCCCCACCCAGCAGGGGAGGAAACTGAGGCTAACAGAGAATAAGGGACTTCTGAAAGCCACACAGCTGCCAAGGGGCAGCGAGGAGTTCGAACGCAAGCTGGCACACTTCTCCACACGCTGCCCTGCCCCAGGACCCTAGACCTGCCTACCCTCCAAGGCCAGCACCTCTGCTCACGGGACAAGTTCCTCCCGAAGACCTGTTCTGACAACCTCTTAGGCACTGGCCCCACCAGCCTCCCACCCCAGGGCAGACACTTTCCTCCCTGCCCCCCATTACACTACTAGACCTGGGATATCAGCCATCCCCAACTCCCTCCCCGCTGCCCTTCCCCCAGCCCGCATCCCGGCTCTCCATCCTTCCACCCCGTGGCCTGCTCCGGCCTCACACCCCTGTGCACTGCTTGCTTCCTACCCCAGCCTCGTGAATGAGCACACCATCTCTTCGAGCCAGAGCTCGGGCCCTTGCCGCAGCCTACGGTGCCTTCTCCCCATCTTCACTACTTCATCAGTTTGCACTCAGGACTGAGGCCCCTCACCCCACACCCACAGGTTCACCCACTCCCTCCTCTACGGCCCCATTGATGGACACCATTTCGCTGGCCAAGTGCCCGTCACATTGCATTTAGCCATGACACCTGTAACCCAAGGTGCAGCCACCGTGGTGGGTGCACCTGCTTCCTCGCCTGGCCCTTGGCTCCTGCAGCCCCTACTGTACGTGAGCCCGGGGGCAGAGAGAGTCTCCTCTCCGCAGCCCTTGCCGCTGCCCACACACCCACCCTAAACTCCTTAGCACCCTGACACGGGGCGCGAGTGAGGAGGATCTGTTGTTTGTTGATTTTACAGCTTTGTGGAGCTGCCGCTGACATATCCTCCACTGCACATATTTAAAGTGCACGTTTTGATGGTTTTGACATGTGTGTGCACATGCGTTTTAATACTGAGAGGCTCGCAGAGAAAACCTGAAAGATACTGGAAACCATAAAAAGACAAAATACACCTACAGTCTCCTCCCCAGAGACCTAGTATCTCTGCACATAAAAACAGAGATCCGTAACGACACTTGGATGGTGCAAAGGGACACGCTTCACTTATTCCCAGTCATTAAATATTCTCCACACCCTCGACGTCCACCGGCCACCACCTCCAGGGACGGGAGCGTCCGATGAGCCCGTTTCGGCCTGTGCGGGCACTGCAGACGTCACCTCACTCGACCACCCACGAGGCCGGTGCCGCCAACATCCAGACTCCACAGTGAGAGAGGCTCTGGGTGCGATCAGCTGCCCGGGATGGCAGTCAAACGAGAGCAGGGCCCAGGGGCGAGCCTGTGGCTGTGTGGCACTCTCTTACTGGACGTGCCCTCAGTTACGCATTCCTCTGTTGGACACAGATTATTTCTAGGATTAATGACTATAAATAATGCCCTGGTGAAGATCCTTCTACCTAAGCCTTTATTTGCTTCAGATAAATTCCTTAACGTTTTCAGTTCCTTAGAGCAAACAGAGAAACCTGACCCAGTGAGGCTGCTGGGTGGAGAGCCGTGTGCTTCGCCAGGGCTCCTGAGGTGCAAGGCCCTTCCAGACCAAACCGCCCACCCGCCCTCCGGCGGAGCCCGAGCCCCCACTCCCTGGCACCCCTCACTGACTCAGCGGTGGCTCCAGGAGCCACTAAGTCCCTTGGATAGTCTCGGCGGAGTCCCTGCTGCTCCCCAGGCCCCCTGGAGGAGGGGGAGGCGAGAGCTGTATGATAGGCCCTGGGTGTGTTGTCACGTTGGTGACGCGTCTCCATTCATCAGCACAGAACAGTCCATCCGTTAGGACAGCACAATCCGAGCGGGCCCTGGGAATTGCACGTGCGACCATCCTTAGGAGAGAGGAGCAGGTTGCCAAAGGCACGAGCTGATGGTTTTTCTCTCTGCAGCAACTCAGGGTGCGCTGCTCAGCGGTGGGGAGGACAGCAGCCCTCTTGGAGCCGCCTGATGTGCCAGCGGGTGGAGGCCGACATGGAGCAGGCTGGCGTCTGCTCGTCCCGGCGGGGCCACGTCTCCTGTTGACCACAGCCGCCCCAACGGTCCTGGTTACCTCTGCGGCTGCCAGGCCGCCCCCAGCCTGGCAGCTCCATCTGCCCGTCCCCTCCCCCGTGGGGACCCATCCGTGCTGCACTCTCATCAATATAGCCTGACTCCACGCCTCAAAGATTAAGGGGACATGACACAGCCATGCGCTGCCAGCTTGCAGTGCAGCTCGGGCACGCAGGACGGCATGGCTCTGTCAATGCAGAGCCTCATTTCCAGGGCGCGGGCCACCGGGGACCCACGGGCTCTCGCTGGCCAGTGCCGCACCGATCTCCCTCGGACCCGGGCCCTCCCCTGCAGAGGGTCGAAGGCTGCCAGTGGACACCTTACACGCCTCGTGCCCAGAGCCCCCGCCAGCCCGCAGGTCAGTCTTCACAGTGGTCCAGAAAGAGGGACAGCCCATGACCGCGGAGAGCTGCACTACTCTGGGGATCTGGGCGTCACCATGTGAGGACCTAAGCTCTTGAATGACCTGCTTTCTGTGGTGGTCTGTAACAGCTGTGCAAGGGTGGCTGGCAACGTGTTTAAAATTTTGAATTTGTTTCTAAAGTTTAAACATCAGGAAAGATCACACACAGTATAGAATCGCAGCTACTCTTGAACAATCTGAGTATCTAGCCACCCTGGCAGCAGTTCCCAGACGCCACCGCGCCCTGACGCCTCTGCACACCCGGGCCGGGGCAGGCGCAGGCGTCCCAGTGCTGCCACAGCGGGTTCTCTTACACCCGTCCCGCCTGCACCGGAGCCAGCGACCCCGGTGCCCCGCCACCTGCCCGAGCCGTGAAGAAGAGCGAGGGCTCACCACGCGCCTTCCACCGCGCCAGCCCCCACCCGCTAGGAATGCTGGCCTTCCCGCGGGCCTGAACAGCGACGCCCGGAGAGCCTCTTGAGGTTGTCCCCGGTGCGCCCGTCTCAGAGGAACACCGCTCGCTCTGCCCTCTCGATGACTTAACTCAGCGTCCTCTGTGGGGAGGAAGGGAACTAGAGAGCCAGGTCTGCTACATCAGACACCTGCATTTTACTCTTGATATCGAGTGACCAGCCAGGGCCTGGGGTTGGGGGCTTTCCTGTCTTCTCTCAGAGGAGACAAATGTCAGCTGCTTCCTAATCACAGACGACCAAGGCTGCCTGAACTTCGATGCGAGCACCGTGTATGTGAGCACCGCGGGACTGTCCCCTTCCCATCACCTTCCGGATGGAGGACGCCTGGGTACTTGTCTTGCCTCCAGTCCAGGTGCCTCGGTTGAGCAGTCTGTAGTTTGGTCGGGCTCCGTTTTGGGCCACAGAGGATCACAGGCACTTGACAGCCTGTGTCCCCTCCGCAGGTGTGTCCCCCAGCCCCGTCGCATCTCTACGGGGTGGATGCAGAGGTGAGAGGCCAGCCTTTGGGGTCCACCAGTCCTGGGGTCACGTCCCAACCTGCTGCTCCCTGGCTTCAGGGCTGCGGGGCTGTGGCCAAGGCCCTTCATACACGTCACTGAGCCTTGGCCTTACCCTCTGTATTGGGCGGGAGTGGTGGGCCCCCACGGGCCAGGCCAGGGTGGGGGCCCTGTGGGAGGGGAATAAGGGCACCCGTGGGAGCTGCCAGTGTCACCGGAGCCAGCAGGAGCCACCCAGAACGAAGAACCTGTCTCACTGTCAGCACGAGCCCCCGTTTCTACAGGGGCCACGGCGGCAGCAGCCAGGACTGAGCGGACAAGCAATAACAATGACAACGACCTGTAGAAAGCACCCGAGCCTGAGAGTCCGCCCTCCCACCGCCACACAAGCCGTCTTGTGAGGCTGTTTCATAAGCACAGGCTCAGGATGAGCGGGGCTGTGGGCGGCAATTCTACACTGTCATCATAGGCTTTCCCGCTCCGACACTCAAGACCTCCTCTGTTTCACTGCTTCCGGGGGCCAGGCCTCCTTCCTCTGCCCAGAAATCACAGCACGGATGAGGCTGGGTTTCTCCCAGGCACAAAGGCAGAAGTGCCTGACCACAGCGGGGAAGGTGGAGGCACAGGGATGTCCTGGCCCGGGGCGGGGGCTGCGTCCCGGGACCCATCCCAGGCTGCCCCTCCAGGTTTCACCCTGAGGGAACCCGGAAGGTCAAGTTCACAGAAGGCAGTCATGTTGAGATGCAGTTTATGGAGGCAGGAGGGATACACTTGCCAAAGGGAAGGGTCAGGAACAAAATCAGAGCAAAGGATGAGCAGGCTCCTCCTTCTCCAGCTCTTAGAAATGCAAGGTGAGTGGCAAATGACCTTGTCAGGGGCATGCAGACAAATGTTGAGGCCGTCTGAGGTCCTGTATCCAAAGAGACCAGCACAGCAGGTCACGGGATCAACACAGCAGGTCACAGGGCGTTAACAGACACTTCAGATGCCTGGAGTCACTCCCCGGTAACTTCATGTTGAAATCACACGACATAAAATAAAGATCCATCAAAACCCATCTCTCCACAATCCGACCAGGCGGAAAGTGCTGCAGGAACAGTCCCTGTGGCCCTGGGGACGTGAGCTGCACTCCTTCACTGAGGCCTTCTGACGGGGTGGCACCACGCTGTGGTGACCATTCACCCGCATGGTCCCTTCTCCACCAGACCCTGCCCCTGCCTGCTGACTCCAGCCCTGGGCTTCAGGCAGCTCCGATGCCCACACAATCCTGGGCCCGGGCAGGCAGGCAGTGTGAGAGTAAAGTCTGGTGGGGGAGGACGCTGCCGTAGTGACAAATACAAGACAGTCGAGAGCAGGGAGCAGACGAGAACGTGGTCAGGGTCCACCACGTCTACAACTTGTCCCGGGAGCCAGGGGAGGGGCGCCGGTGTGGCCGAAGTCAGCAGGGGACATGGGGGGCTGGCCCGAGGCCTCAGACGGCAGGGAGGAGGGACGGTCAGAGGAGTGGGCCAGGCCTTCCGGGACAGCAGAGCTGGAGCAGGATGGTGCCTGGGGATGGACTGACGCTGGCCTGCCTAGGATGGCCACACATGTCTGTCGAGGGCAGCTGTCTGTCCCCAACGCCAGGCCGAGATGCACTGGCTCCTCACAGCCTCCTGGGTCTGGCCAGGACCCCGGGCGCCCTCCTTTCACGCAGCACTGCATTCACGGACACGGCCTGTGTGCTGCCCGGGGGGAGGGGCGCTGCTTGGCCTCCAGCCTGCTGGCTCCTGTGGCCACTCCCCCACTGCCGCCCCAGCTCTAAGTGCACATCCACATGCCATCTCTATCTGGGAAGGGCAGCGTTGGAGGGCCCGGTCCAGCTGACCGTGCCAGGCTGGGGGTAAATCTCGAGCAGTTGGCACTGCCCTCTTGGTCTTTCTGTTCTGCTAAGCACAAACCTGCAGGGAGCACAGGAGGTGTGGCAGTGTCCAGGGCAGGACAGAGGGCTTCCTGTGTGCCTGGCGGTGGCTGCAGTTCGGGAGGCCTGCGTCCCACAGGACACAACGAGAGTGCAGAGCCACACCTCTCCCCTGCCACGGCCCTGCCCCATCAGCAGTGAACATCAGGGGCGGCCCCACTGGACTGCCTGGCTTCCAAACAGATTCAAGTCCGAGGGTGACAATCACACACCTACCAAGGCCACCTGGGCCCACGGCACCACTGGGAAACCATCACACAGAGAAGTCAATTAAAACCAGGGACCTTCACCTCCACCCCGAGCCACAGTCTCTCGAAGCCTGGAGGGTTTCTGTATTGGCATCTGGAGCAGGTGAGCCTGTGGGGATGGCCTCCCGACACAGGAAGGCCCAGGCCGAGCCTGGGGGCACTCAGAAAGGACCTTCTCAGAGACATCCTCCCTTGTGCAGCTCAGTGGCCAGAACCCAGGCACCGGACCCTTCCTGCCACTGAGGCAGGGGCGCTGCCCCGGCAAAGGAGAGGGCTATCTCCTGGGAGGTCTGAGGTTCATGTTTTCTACCTGCTGTGGCGGTCAGGGGATGGTGGCCTGCAACGCAATGCCAGCCCGGCTGTGGCAGTGGAAGGGGAGTGAATCCAGAGCAAACGGGTAACTGGAAGCCCTGAGCCACTCCGAGAGGGGGCAGCGGCCACTACTCACCTCGTCGGCATACCGGACGTCGTCCATAGCATACTTCTCCTTGAAGTGCTCCTTGGAGTGGATCCTCGAAGGGAAAAACAAGGAACAACACGGTCAGGGTTTGGCCACCTTCCCAAGCCCAGGCCCATCCCTGCCCCGCTGGTACCTGGCAACAAATGGGTCTGCCTAACACAGACTCAGGGACAGAGGTACTGGGCCACCGACTGACTGCTGAACCTCACCTGCCCCCTTGACCTCTGCTCTTCCTGCGAGTCAGTGACCCGGACCTCCGGGGGTGAGCCGCTGCAGACAAACCTCCTCCATCGCAGTGAGAGCACACCGAGCAGTCAGCTAGCACACCCCACCCTTTGGGACATGAAATAAGCTGCCTCACAGGCCCCCACAGAGACTCTTTAAGGGAAAGTTAAAGGTTTAACATTTTGAAGAAGTCCCTATCAGTATTACTCACTGCAATGACGAGAAACATTCAAGCTTACTCATCGGCCCTGAAAAATCAGCCAATGAGAAGACAGAGACACACGGCAGAGGAGGTTGGGCAGCCCTTACCCACCACATGAGGGGCTCCTGGTCAGGGCCGCTCTGGGCAGGCGTCCGGCAAACGCCAGCCCCAGCCCCAGCCCCAGCCTCTCGGCCGGGGGTGAGTCAGTGTCACTGCCTGTGACAAGGCTCCTAGGGGTGGAAGCCAAGTGGCGGGTGAGTGGGCTGCTGAGAGCCAAGTGCAATGACGCACACCCAGGATCCTGCACCATCCCACACCTGGGCACCACGTCAGCTAGGGGCATTTACCCCATCCTGCCTGGGGTCGAGTGGTATTCTAGTCAGTGAGTGTTAGAGTCGAGAAAGGCCTCAGAGGAAAACAGCAGATGGTTTCAGACCGTGCTTTCTGGGCTTTCAAGGGCGAGCAGATGACAAGGGCGTGGGTGTGCCGGACAGCGGGCTGGGGAGGCTCAGGGCGGGCAGGGCAGGGAGAGCACCCTGGGACTTGGAGATGACCACCTCTGAGAGGCAGCTCCACGTGCCTCCGAGACACCAACGTCTTTGAGACACTCCCAGTCACCACTGGCCGGGAAGCAGAGTCCCTCTCCCTCTCAGAGCCCAGCACCACTTCCTTCCCTACCCAGCCAGGCGTCCCAGACCAGACCGTGGCCACAACACACAGAGCACAGACCTGGGACAGGTGGGGGGCCGAGGGGACTGGCAGCAGGGTGCTCACAGCCGCACACAGTAAGCTGGGCCAAGGAGACGACGGTCTCACTGCAATGGGCTGCTTGGGGCCCCTGAAATCTCTTTGCGTTATCTCCCTTTTGGGGTCTCTGAAGTGGGCAATGGTGTCAAGCTCCTGCTGTGAATTAAATTTGCACCTTGCACCGTCAATGGCATCTTGCACCATTGAGACAGGACTCAACGGTTAAATGGTCAAGGTGCCTCCAGCAGCACCGCCCAAAGCAGCCAGGGCAGGAACTGATGACAAGCATCTTGCCTGGACACCGGAGGCCCCGGCTCCAGGCTCACCAGAGAGCGCGCCGACCCTTTGCTCCTAAGGGGTGAGTGACACTCTCGGCAGAGAGCTGGCGCGGCAGACGTGTACAAAAGCACATGCCAGAAGCTCAAGAGGCAGCACCGTCAGCATCAATGCCCTGTGTCCTCAGCAAGTCCCCAAACCACCTCTGGTGCCCAGTCACTTAATCACTTCCGGCTGTGACAGGCATAAAACGCAAACTCCCAAGACTCAAACAGAGCCAAAGACCTGCTTTCACAGCCAACCCGATGTTCCCTGTGGACAGGCACTGTGGCACTAGCCTTGGCTGACTTTCCACCTCCACACCTGAGGGGACCCCAACCCTCCCAGCTCACCCAAGCCTCCCGGCCAAGAGGTGCCCCAGAAAACATGACCCTGCCAGCCCTGCCTGGGAGACTCGGTCTCAGCTGAGCCCTGGGAGACTTGAGACCTGGCAACATATCTGTGCACTCAGCCTGAAGTCATGGTCATGAACAATATGGAACTAGAGGAAGTAGGGAGGAGGGGGTGAAGGGAAGACAAGCACAAGGCAGCTGTAACTTGTAGGTGGCCCCGGGGCTGTGTGCTCAGCTGTCCGCCCTTCACCTACCAGCCACAAGCCATTCCCCTTGCCCAGCAGCCTAGCAGCACTGAGAGCCAGCCCGCCCACGGGCGAGCCCCGGCCGCACCCTGGTGTCTGGGAGGAAGTGCGTGTCAGTGTCACCCCACTAGCTGCCTTTATCCTTCTCAAGAGCTGAGCTATCACGGGCCAGAGCATGCCCTGGGCCTCAAGGGCCCAAACGGCCCCAGCAGCCAGGGGCGTGGCTTCCAGCAGGAGCACAGCCTGAGAGGGCGGTAGGCGTCTCTTCTTGCATTTGGCATGTCATTCTTTTCTAAAGGGCAGAGATAATTAAGTTTGAATAGTACTTATTTTTCATGTTTTAGAGCTAATTACAGTGAAAACCACTTAAATATCACTCTAAGGAATAAGTGTGCCGGGCTACCATGTCAAGCTAGTGACAGAAGGCTCGGCAGCCCCAATGTGGTGGGACTGTCGGGAGGAGGAGCGGCACATTGGTCCACATGAGCCCTGCGGAGCTGGTGGGAGGGGTCGCTGGGCAGCTATAAGCCCGCTGAGGGCCAGGCTGGTGGTGGCCATACAGAGGGCTTACACCCCACCCCATGGAGTGCAGGGTCCAGCAGGCAGCTTACGCCGGTCCCGTCACATGAGGGACCCACAGAGAAGCGACTTGGCTGGAAAAGGGTGGCTCAGCAGGGAAGCTGACCCCACCCCAGAAACTCCCCTTTTGGGTGGGAGGGGTAGCATTGGCAGGAGAGAGGACAGAGTGCCCCCCGACTCACTGGGCTGTGTCCTGCAGACGGAGCCAGCGCCCAGG
The DNA here is from genome assembly GCA_004024845.1 of Tonatia bakeri. NCBI lineage: Eukaryota > Metazoa > Chordata > Mammalia > Chiroptera > Phyllostomidae > Tonatia > Tonatia bakeri. Next base: position 72,497 of record PVIA01000696.1, on the reverse strand, counting down.
GACCCGGCCCACCACGCAAGTTAGAGGAGGCCTTTCCTGGCACCGAGGGTCGGGGCTGATGCCGCGCATGCCGGCGCCTGTGCAGGGCCTCCAGCGGGAAGGAGGCCTCACACCAATGCCCATAGTTCAATTTCTGGAAGACGAAATTGCCAGGCACAGGTCTGGCCACTAGCTAACCGACCGCCTGCCTACAGCCGACGAGTAAGTCACAGCGATGTCATGGCAGTCACCATCGGCTCCCAGCGGCCAGAGCCTGCCTCCAGCTGCGAACAACGCTGCCGCCTTTCAGTCTGTTCTCCGCACGGGGCCCTGCGCTCGCTCTGGGATGGCGATCGGCACCCTTTTCAAGATTCTACCAGCTTGTCAGAGCAAAGCAGATCTCTCCAAAGCCATGCAGGCTGCTTCTGGGGACCACTCCCCCGAGTGGACAGACGGCCAGCAGCACTCCTCAGACAGGCTGGGCAGCGGCGGAGCTGGCAGCTCCAGAAGGACAGTAGATCAAAAGGAGGCCTGTGGTCAGTGGGCCTGGGAGAAGTTCCCGACTGGGGATCCTGGCAAACCCCTAGCCAGGCCTCAGGCTGCCCAGGACCAGGATCCCCGCAAATCGCCAGGGGTCAGAGCCAGAGGAATTCCCTTGGCCCTCCTCAGGAAGGCCCGCTCCCCAGCCAGTGCCTTGAAGACAGAGAGACAGAACGAAGCCTCCAGACAGGCTGAGGCAGCCCTGATCCTCGTGACCCCGGTGTGTACAGGGTTGGGGCAGTGACTGTGAAAAACCACATAAAACACACCCCACACATGCACCAGCCATCCACGGCCCACCCCAATGCACATACACACCCATGCACACACATGCACATATACATACACACAGGTTCCCACCTCAGACAGCAGTGCTCAGGGCCTCAGACCTGGAAAAATCCACTCACGCCGCTCCCGGGTGGTGCCCTCAGTACAGGAGCACCCTCCTCCCTACACGCCTGGAGCCAGGGTCACCGTTGCGAGCTCCAGGCCTGAGGTCTCAGCCAGGGACAGCAGCAGACCACAGCCAAGCTGCAAAGGCTCTGTCTAGGAGGGTCCCCCAACTTGGCCGGAAGGGGCTCACCCTCTGTGGGCACTGAGGCTGCCCAGGGTTTTTCCCAGCCCGCTCGGAGAACCCAACCCCCGGCCGTCAGCTCGACCTGATTCCGACCAAAACGATGGGAAACGCTCTCACATCAGAGAGGCAGCGGACTTTTGGGAGCAAACACTCCAAATGAAAACAAACTTGAAACCACCACACTCCTGTCCCAACAAAGCCCCGGGCTGAGAGACAGGCCCCTTGGCACCTGGCACCAGGACAGGCCGTTTATGCAGGAAGTGGCAGATCTGGAGATGGAGGAGCTGTTTCCCTGGGCAACTTCATCTGCCAGATGGATCTGCAAAGGCCATCTGATAGCGACTCAGAAGGAAGCTGAGCAGCCGAAGGTCAAACGCCCCATCTGGTGGTTTGGGTCGCGAAGGTCAGGCAACCCTGTCAGCCGCACTCTTCCCGGGCTCTGTGGGTTACGAGAGCACCGGCGAGCGGCCACACGTGATCAGATCAGCCGCTTCCCACTCCAGCTCCACACAGCCAGGCCCTTGGCTGCTGCCCTGTGGCAGTCATGCCTGTCTCCCTGAGGCTCAGCACAGGAGCCCAGGAGACAGTCACAAGAGAGCAGAGGGAGAGAGAAGCACGGTGGGGAGCCAGGCCTGCAGGAGACAGAGGCTGAGAGCTCTGCACCAGAGCCCGAAGACCCCTGGGGCCGCATGGTCGGTCTGCTGCCCAGAGTGTGCACGAAGTCTTTATGGCAGGGAGACCACCCTGCAGGCCCATTTGCATCCTCAAAGCCCAGCCACGCCTACATGTCCGCACCGACAATCCGCTGGCTTGGCAAAGCGGGAACAGACTAAAGCAGAACTTGCAGCCATGACTCTGAAACCCAGCTGTGGCCACAGTACAGAGCATCACCCCTGTATCACTGAAGATTCCCTTTCAGAAGAGCCAACTGCTGATAGCTGTTCCCTGACCAATCAGGTCCTGGGTATGAACCTTCAACTCAAGTGCCTCGTGGTTCCCCAGTCGGTGTCTCTGGTGAGATCTGCTCAGGTTTCCCCCTAGACAGTGGAGGTCCTGAGGCAGGGTCCAGATTTCTCCTCCCGTAACCCTGGGGGGTGCCCACCCTCCAGGACCAGCACTCCCCAACTTCTCCCAAGAGCCAGCTCTGCGTAAAGGAGCAGACAGACACACAGATGAGGAGGTGTGCTCAGAGCCCCTCCCTTCCGCCACCATCCATGCCCACATCTGGGCAGAACCAGGAGGCAGGAACACAGGAAGGCCGAGAGGGCATGAGCGCCGCCCAGGCACAGGGGCCCTGGCTACTCCTGGACATGCCACTGGCAGCAGGAGCTGAGGCCACTGCTGTGTGATCACACCAGAGTGCAGGAAGGATTCTGGGAGAATCCTCTTACCAAGACCAGATCTCAGCTCACCCCAGGAAAGTCCTCACTGTGGCTGCCCCAGTTCCAGGGCTCCGTCACAAACCACCCGACACGAAGGGGGCACGAAACGTTCACAGGCTGGGAAGGGCAGGGCTTGGGTCTGAGCCCAGAGAGGAGGACAGGCTCACAGGTCTGGACCTCAGCAGGAAGACTCGGGGGCTGGGGCTGGCCCCCTGTTCCGGTGGGTGGTGCTCGCCACCTGGGTGCATTTGGGCTTCCACACAGCATGGCAGAAGCCACGGTGCACTTCACGGCCCAGCTGCAGTAGCCCCACAGTGACCCTGCCACTTTCACGCATCAGAGCAGTCACTAGACCCCAACCTGAGCCAAGCAGGAGGGAAAAGATTCCAGCTCTCCACAGGGAATGGCCCCAAGAAATGCTGTGGCCACTTCTGGAAACTACAAACTGCCTGTTTCCAGCACCCTCACCACCTAATTTCAGTTTCACGGAAGTAACCGTCTCCACAATGACCAGTGCCTCTCGAGTGGCATACCATCGGTTCCACAGAAACGGAATCAGAGGCCCCCAACAGCGGCCAGACCCAGACCCAGACCGGCTCTGTGGAGAGGCCACACTCAGCTGTCAAACAAGCTTTCAACAGGACCAGGCTGGGGGACCTGCACAGGCCACACCACCATGCTGGGCCCGTCTCCTCTTTAAAACAGGGCAGTCACAAGGATCCAGCCAGGAACAGAAGGGAGGATGTCAGTAAGGGCCACAACAGGATGTGAAGGCAAGAGCTGGGCAAGGCCAGGCCACCTTCCCAGGAGCGCCCACAGGCCCTGGCCTGGATCTGCTGAGCTAGCAGGAGGAGAGGCCCTGGGTGAATAGACTGATGGGAGCCCACCCCTGGCCAAACCTAAGGCCAATTTCTCTGCAGGTGCAAGACTCACTCTGGTGAGGCAGGCAGTCTACCTCAGAGGCCTCCTGCAAGTCCCCCTCCACATCCCGCCCCGGGCTGGGGCAGCACGGAGCCCCTGGGGGCTCTCACAGGGCCCTGCTCTGCCATGCCCAGTGCCCGGCCCCTCCCTCTGAGAAGGAGGCTGCAGACCTCCCAGTGTCCCCCCAGTGCAGGTGTGGAGGTCTGTAGGAACCTGCTGTGATACAGCAGGGACATGTTTATGCCATCTACCCCAGGGGCCTCTGAGAGGCCCAAATCTAAGTGGCTGCCCAGCTAACTAGCCCAAAGGTCAGCGAAATCAGGCATGTCCACTTCCTGCCCTCCTCCTCAGCGCCAACCCAGGTAAACTCACCGCCAGGAAAGGCCCACCCACTTCCCTCACACTGCCAGTTCTGCCCAGAGCCAGGTCTGCATAGCACAGTCAGACCCGCCAGCCTACCTGGTAATGAGTGTTCAGGGACTCTAGGCAGTGAAGGCTGCAATTTATACATTCGCCCAGAATAATCACTCTCCAGGCAGAAATGACACACTGGAAAGGGTAAGCATGGAGCGGGGTCCTCCAATCACCTCAAGCATCCCCAGTTAAGTACAGCTTCTGCTGCAGCGCCCCTGAGCAGGCAGAAATGGTTCCCAGGACAGGTGGACACAGCCAAGGACCCTGGAGCTGGCAGGTGCCATTAGTGATGAGGGAGGGGTGGCTCAGCGAGGCCCAGGCCTCTGGTCCCATGCTTCTCACACAGTGCTGCCCCATCTCACAGGTGAGCCAGACTAGGCAGGTTATACATCTGTGGCCCCTCGGAGCTTAGCCAAGAGGCAGGCACACCACAGACATCCAGTAATGGCCTGCTGTTAGCGATGGGCCTCAGAGAAAGGCCCCAAGTGGGGCCACCTCCTGTGGATGCCGCACAGATGCACCAGTCCACTGGGGCCAAAGCCTCGGGCGTTTTCACAAAGCTGGGAATCCTGAATTCCAAGATTAATAAACAGCACCTCTGAACAAACATGAGCACAGTGTGCGGCTCTGCCGCTGACACCCCCAACCCCAACCCAGAGAACAGGGCTCTGGACCAGAGCAGGCTGTCAGTGGGCCTCCCCACCGACCCCGCCCCTCCATACTCCTTCCCCCCTTGCCCTCCACAAGCTGGGACCTGCACCCCCACCCCTGGCAAGCTGGAGGTCAGCAGCATGGTCACGTCACCCAGATTGCTCCTTACTTTCCCATCCAGGTGGCATAGTGGTCGGGAAGCCTGGGCACAAAGAGGGTGGACTTCCCAGTGTCGACGTCAATCACGCCGTAGCAGCCTGGCTCAGTGACCCCGAAGGCCCAGTGAAAGAAGGACTCCTGTGGCGAGAACAAGGACCAGCTTACCCTGTCTGCAGGACAGAAACGTGAGGTGCGAGGAGGGAGGTGGGGCAGCCAACCGAGCACCCGCCTTCAGGCCCACCGCCCTCGGAGACTGACCGCCGGCCTCACACAGCCCTCCACCTCAGTACTCCTGCCCCCACTCCAGCTTCGGGCTGCCTGTCCCTTCCAGGGCTTGGCAGGGGGCAGCCTGGCTGACTCTGAGCTTTCTGATGACACGGGTTTCATGCCCCAGCCCCATGAGCACCCCCACCTCATTGGCCACACCCCTTGGGCCCTCGATAGAGCACACGGGTCACCAGTACCCACAGGCACCACAGGGTCAGCTCAGCCCTGCCCACGCCTCTCTGCCACCCGAATCCCTCCGCAGCATCCATGCCCGCAGGCAGGCAAGAGGCCACCCTGACTTAGACACCAAGGCCGGACATCTGCACAGAAATGGATTCCTCCGTTCGGGACTCCTTACTTCCTTTTCCCGCCCCCAGGGCTCCGGATGACTTCAGTGTTTAGCAGTAAACACTGAGCTAAAATATCGCTAGAAAGGTATCGGGTGGAGGAAGAGTTCTTCTAAAATTAACCTTGCAGAGAGCAGCAAGGGAGCCAACAGCTGAATTTAGGAGATTAGTTTTAAACCACAGAATACGTAAACCTCGAGATGCATCGAGACAAGTCAGAAAAACTTTAGGGCTCATCTCCAGCAGCCGGGGATTGCAGCGTAGGGACACCTTCCAGCAGGAGACACTTCCGGTAAAAACACTGCAACCCCTTCCGGCACTGGATTGCACGCAGTCAGACTATGCCCTGCGGAGCGGACAGTCCATCTGGGGAGGCCACCCTTGCCCCCCACTCCACAGTGGACTCCCCTCACATTCCCCTACCTCCTCCCTGCTCAGGGTGCTGGATGGCCATGCTCCCAGGCCCTGCCTGCCCCCAGGGAGACTCTGGAGTCCCCAGTGTGTATCAGGCCCCAGCTCTGGGCATGGCTGGAGAAGAAAGCACTAGACTTGGAGTCTGGAGATGGGGTTGTGATTAATCCCAGCTCCACCCTCAGAGCGTCGGTTTCCTCATCTGTAAAGTGGGTGCAAGCCAGGATCAAGGAGAGTGGGGCCAGCTCAGGGCTCCCGTCCCTGGCTTTCTCAGTGAGCATCTATCTCTGTCAAGTGTCCTAGCTCCTCTCCCTGGGAACCCAGTTATGTCAGCGATGCTCAGCCAATGCCACCACCTCCAGGCTGGCTTCCCACAGCTGGGGCATCTGCCACCCCACAGGTTTCCAGACCCTCAAGGAGCCCCTGGACACCTCCCAGGTGAGGGTCACAGGGTTGGCAGTGGCCAAGCCGGGATGACTGCCCGGGCCTCCGGTGCCTGCACGGCACCCTGCTCACACGCTCCCCACAGGCCTCCCTGCCCCAGCCCTCCGTGCTGCTGGTGGAAGGACCTGAGCCCTCCCGGCTGCACCTGTCTGAGCCCATGGAAAGCTGCCCGGCCCACCTTCTACCAACCACACCTATGGACACCATCACCCCTACCTAGAGCACCCACCCCCCATCCCCCCATCAGAATTCACCCTGGCCTTCAGGGACCATACCAAATGCTGCCTCCTCCACGACACTTTGCCTGCCGGCTTCCTTAGGAACATCCTTCTGTGCTCGGACCTGAGGGCCAAGGCTGCCTGGGGACAGCTCTGCCACCAGTGAAGGCGGGCTTCCCGAGTGCCCGGGCCTGGGCCTGCCTTCAGAGCCTCTCAGGATCCCCCAGGAAGCAAAGCTGCCCACAGCCTGCCAGGGTGGATGCTGGGGGAGGACAGCCAGCGAGGAGCCAGGAGCCGAGGGCTGGGCTCACCTGGCGGAAGAGGACCCCGGTGTCCGTGCAGTAGCGTTGCGTCTCCTCTCCGCCCTGCAGCAGCACCACAGCGCCAGCCTGCACGGCCCGGTTCTTCCGCAGACGCTCACACAGGCGCTGCCTGTTCAGGGCGAAGAGAGCCAGTGGCACCTTCAGGGTTTCATTCCCCAGCCAAAAACACAGTCTGCGAAGATAAACACACACACCGCCACGCAGGCCTCTGTTAGCGCCGCCAAGCATGGCCACCACCCACGGCCACCACCCATGGACAAGCGGGCCAAGCCTGCCATGGGGCCCCATAGCACGAGGCTCCTCACCGGGCCTCCCCAGGACCAGAGGGGCTTGTCACACAGAGCCTGCCCTGCTATCCCTGAGCACCAGGCCACAAGGGGGGTGAAGGACAGCTGGGTCTGTCACAGAGGGCAAATGAGGCACGTGGAGGGAAAGCCTGCGATTGTGTAAAGACGTACTTACTCAGCTCCTGCCCTCAGGGAGCTTATATCCACGCCAGAACACACGCCCTGGCCCAGACGGCACAGGACCCCTGCCCAGGTGCCGGCATACTGCCGTCTTCTCTGCAAGCCACAGACCTGGCAGCCAGGGCCGGCTGTTCCTCACCTGGCAGGACACCCACCCGCCCCCTACACACACACACACACACACACACACACACACACACACACACACACACGGCACCCAGTGCCAGCCCAGGAGTTTGTGTAGATGACCAAGGAGAACCCTGGCAAGATGGGCCTGCGGGTGGCAGCCGCAGCAGTGCTGACCTCGAGGAGAGCAGCCTGCAGTGGACAAGCCGCTGAGGCCACATGGGAGGCTGGGCAGAGCCAGGCCCAGCAGAGCAGGTGGGTGTCCACCCCACCCCCAGCCCTGCGCTGGCTTCCCTCTTCCCTGAGAAACCCCCTTATCCTGCCAGCACCCCTCTCTTCAGCTGCCCCCGCCTGAGGCTTCTCCTCCCCCAGACGGGGCCTCCTCGCCCCCACGGCCCCATGCCTAGTCCCTGTGTTGCTCCAGCATCAACTTTCCCCTCTCTGGGGCATTCTCAGCATCTAGACACACAGGAAGCTCACCTGTCTTGAAAAAATAAAAATAAAAACACTTCCCTTGACCCCCATGCCCCCAGGAGTCTAGTTCTCCCCCTCACCCTTTGCAGTGAATATCCTCTGAAGAGTCACCTAAGCCCACCATCCCCATGCCCTGGGCCCCCTTCCCTGCACCCCTCAATCTACTCCACCAGGTCTCAGCCCACCCCCTCCCTGCACTGCAGTGCTTATAGGCCTGTGGGTGCCCAGAACCACGCTCTCAGACAAACCCCTGCCCAGCCCTGGCCCCTCCAGGCTCCCCCCACCTCATCTCACCCTCCATGCCGAAGCCCCCCCCACCACCCTGGCTGCGGCTCATCCCCATCTTCCACATGGACAACTGAAGGGAACTGTCAACTGCTCTCTGAGTCCCTGCACCCCTCATCCCCCACCCTCCACCCCCAACATCCCAGCTTGCACCCTTGGGGGGGGGGCCTTTAAAAATGCAAATCCAAGCAGGCACTCCCCTGTTCAAGCCCCACAGCTTCCTAGTGCATTCAGGACACAGTGCTCCCTGACTCCCCGGCCATGCGGAGCTGAAAAGCCGGCCCCGCTCTCTGGCGCAGGCATCTTCTGTCTTCCCAAAGCACCTGCACACTCCCCTGCACGGGCCTTCGCTGCGGCTGACCCCAGTGACAGAGCTCTTCTCCCAGCGCAGACGCCCTGGGCTTCCGCAGGCCTCTGCAGACACACCTCTTCCCAGAAGCTTTTCCAACAACCCATCCAAGCCTCAGCCCCCATTTCCTTCACTCCTCTCTGGAGCTCATGTCACTGCCTAGGTCACATGTTTACTTGGCTGTCGTCTCCCCAAGTAAAATATAAGCTCCAGGAGGGCAGGGACCCCGCCTCCTGCCAAGCACCTAAGGGTGTTGAATGTCTAAGTGCAGGAAGGAAGAGCAGCCCCAGCCAGGGAGGAGGGGGTAGCCCCGGGGGTCGAGGGAGAGTGGAATCAGGCAGGTGCTTTCTGGCTGGTGGGAAGGGTGGGCATGGAGGCTGAGGAAGACGGGTCCGGCTCGGAGCTGCTGTGAGAAGGGCTCTGGCTGGGACCGCAGTGAGTGAGCTGAGCCAGGCACACGGAACCTCCTTCACTGCACTTGGCCTCACAGAGGCCACGGGCACCTCCTGCACTCCCCTGGCCACGGGACCCTTGTTGGCAGGGACACTCCTGCACATCTTGGCTCCAATGCCACCTTCTCAGGATGGTCTTCCCTGGCATCCCTCGCCCCTGCCATCCCCACTTGGTACTGGGCTGGGTTTCCTCCACTCTCCCAGTTGCCCAGGACTTCACCAGCAACCTTCTCCATGCCTCTGGCCTGCAGGTGGCTTCAGCCTGCGGGAGGAGCCTCGGGAGACAGGACTGGGGAGATTAGAGGAGGCGAGGAGAGGGGGGAGAACAGACAACCCATTCTCCTGCTCCTTCCCTGGTGGAATCTGGAGCTACGATGGCTGGCAGTCGCTTCACACAGGGCCGCAGCTGTCCCAGGTGCCCTCCCTGCAGCACACCCCTGGATGGGCCCTGACCAGCCTCCCTCCTCTTCCGTCCTGGACTCCCTACACCTGCCCAGAGCTCTGTCAACCAGCCCTGCATGCGCCCTCCTCGGTCGCTTCTGAGTCAGCTCTGTCCAGTCCCTGGCTGCAAGGGCACAGTCCCCTGCTACCACAAACATGGCCTGTGTTCACAGGGGCTCAAGAGTGATGTCTGCTTCTGCCCACAGTGAACCCCATGAAGACTGAGACCTGGGTCTGCTCTGCTCACTCTTGTGCCCAGTATCTGGCACCCTGCTTGGCATACAGCAAGTGCTCAATAAACATTTGCTGAGTGAACAACTAGCACAACGTGGGGCCACACACATAGCTGTGCAGATCAGAGGTTGGCACATGAGCCTGGGCAGGGCAGGAAGCAGGAACCTCAGGCCCCAGATGGGCAGGATGGATGAGGGGGTCATGCATAGCCTACACGTGCTGACCGGGCTGGAGCCACCCTCCCTTCCTTCCCCTCCCCAGCATGGGCCCTAACTCACCCTCCCACGAGGGTGGACACATGGGTCAGGGTTCCCCCTAAGTTGGGCCATTTCCCATCAGGCTCAGCCACAAGGATGAAAGGGCAGAGACGACAGCTCCCAAACAGGCCTGCATCCCAGCTGGCCACGCCGTCAGGAACTGAAAGTGCGGCCGCCAGCATCCCTGCAGTGCCACCCTTTCCCCTCACGCAGCAAAGCCCGTGGAGTGGGTGGGGACAGGGAAGAACCTCGTCTTGACAGACTCCCCAACAGCACCGAGGGAATGACACCAAGGCACAGCTACAGATGGCCTGGCCCAAGGTGCCAGATCCAAAAGGCCTCAACAGCACAACTGGCTGAAAATGCCCAACCTCGGCATGCAGAGCCCAGTGCTACCCACCTCGTCCCCCTCCACTCCTGGCCTCTGGCACAGCCTCCCTCCTCAAACACACCAGGTGCCCACTCCGCCCCACTGGTGGGGCCAGCTAGCACCCCGCCACCTGGAAGGCTCTCAGACAGCTGGGCTTCCTCTTATCTAGAGCCTTCTGAAAGGCCTACATCTCTCAGGACACCCAGACTGTGGCCTTCTGGCCTGACAGCCAAACAGCCCAGGTCAAGACAGAAAATTTGGTAAGGCACCTCTCTGCGAGTGTCGGTTGCTACCACAAGGAATATCCACAGTAAACACTACCTGTGCGGTGCGGCTCAGAGAAAGGTAGCCCAGCCCAAGCCACCAGGCAGGCTGCTGAGCTGCCGTCATTCGTTCCTGCTGGCACCCCCAGAATCGAGGTTCATAGAGACATGCCCTTTGACTTCTTGTGGCACAAGCCAACCCCCTCAGAGAGAATGTTGGGCCCAGAGCCAATGTAGGTGACTTCTTTCTGCAAGTTCAGCAGAAGCAGCAATAATAAAACATCTCCAACTGGTTCCTGCTAGAACTTTCAATTGGCACCAGAATTTTAAAGGCAAAAGCCAGGTCAATCCCAAATCCAAGCATAGGCTTGGTTTCTTGCAGGCAGCCGAGGCTGCAGGCAATGCCCAGGGAAGACAGCAGGGGCCGGCAGACAGCTGCTCCCAGGCATCAAACAGTCCCACGGGACAAGCTCTGGCCCCCACAGGCCAGCCAGCCCAGGAAGCTGCCAGTGACCAGGAGTGGGGCAGCAGGGGCTGTAACCCATTCCCATACCCCAAGACTGTCCGCTTCCCCCCAACAGGCACTAAGCCACTTCCTCCTTTGCCTTCAATGGCTACCTGCCAGTGGGGATCTCACCCAAGGCCCAGGGTCCCCTGGAGATTCACAAAAAGAATTTAGGACTCCATCTACTTGGAAGGGAAAAAAAACTATGTTTATGTTCTCTAATCCCTCACTCAAATGTCCTTCCATTATTAATGCAAACAACTAACTGCAACAGTATGAGCAGTGTGTGACTGTCACAAACAAAAATCACAGGAAGTTTAGCCCTGATGGATGTGGCTCAGTGGGTTGGGCATCATACTGCAAACTGAATAATTGCCTGTTCGATTCCCAGTCAGGGCACATGCCTGGGTTTTAGGCCAGGTCCCCAGTAGGGGGCGTGTGGAGGGCAACTGATCAAAGTTTCTCTCCCTCTCTTCCTCCCTCTCTTCCCCTCTCTCTAAAAATAAATAAATAAAATCTTTTTAATTTCAATTATTTGATTTTTAAAGTATATTTTACAGAATATGCTATTATAGTTGTCCCAATTTTTCCCTTTTTGCCTTCCAGCGACGCTCCCCCCACCCCGCCTTTAGTTCATGTCCATGAGTTGTGCATGTAAGTTCTTTGGCTTCTGCATTGCCTATACTGTTCTTGTCCTCCTGACTATCTTGTACCTACCCCATTATGCTTCTAAATCCCTATGCCTTTTCCTCCATTCTCCCCCTTCCCCTCCCACCTGATAACCCTCCAAATGATCTCCATCTCTATGATCCTAAGTCTGTCCTGGTTGTTTGCTTAGTTTGTTTTTGCTTTTTAGACGCAGTTGTTGATGGTTGTGAGTTCACTGACATTTTAATGTGCATGGTTTTGATTTCTTATTTTTCCTAAATAAGCTTGGTGATGATGAACTACGTTAGCCTCACCTTGCCTGGAAGCATTTTGCCTTCCGTTCCATTCTAAATGACAGCTTTGCTGGATGGAGTCATCTGGGAGGCAGGGCCCTGCTCCTCAACACTTTGTGTAGATCTCGCCAGTCCCTGCTCGCCTGCAGAGTCTCTTCTGAGAAATCAGCTGACAGTCTCATGGGCACTCCTTCGTAGGTAACTCTGCCTTTCTCTTGCTGCTTTTAAGATTCTCTCTTTATCTTTAACCTTTTGTAGTTTAATTACGATGTGTCTTGGTATGGGCCTCTTTGGGTCCAACTTGTTTGGGACTCTGTGCTTCCTGGACGTGTATGTCTATTTCCTTTGCCAAATTAGGGAAGTTTTCTTTTATTACTTTTTCAAGTAAGTTTTCAATTTCTTGCTCTTCCTCTTCTCCTCCCGGTTTCTCTGATTCAGATGTTGGCCCTTTTGGGAATGTCCCAGATTCTTCTTAAACTTTCCTCATTTTAAAAAATTCTCATTTTTTCCTTTCATTCTGGTTGAATGTTTATTTCTTCCTTATATTCCAACTTATTAATTTGAATCCCAGCTTCCTTCCCTTCACTGTTGGTTTCCTGTGGGTTTTTCTTTATTCCCCTTAGTGGAGCCTCCATTTCTTTCCTTATGCTTTCGCTGTAGTGAATGAGACTTTTGGGCATTCTGACTACCACCGTTTTGAACTCTGCATCTGATGATAGGCTGGCTATCTCTGCATCATTTAGTTCTTTTTCTAGGGTTCTGTTCTATTCTTTCATTTGGGCCATATCTCTTTGTCTGCTGATTTTAGCAGCCTCCCTGTGTCTGTGTACTAGGTAGGGCCACTTTGATTCTGTTTTAGTGCACCTGTTAAGTCACATGGGGCAGAGCCTTGGGTATTTGCCAGGGTGGGGCAACTGTGTACATGTAAGGGAAGGATCGAAGAGGGGACAATGCATGCCCCCTGCTGGCTGACTTCTGGGGGCTGGCCTGGCCCTCACCCCATTTCCAGTCACTTCATCCACTGCCCACATGTGACTGGCGTCCCTTCAGCTGCTGTCCTGGCTGTGGTTCCTGGGGTGGGCGGGTTTGCGGATGTACCGGCAGTTTCTCCCACCACCCCAACCCCCACTGGGTTTAGAGCCAGAAGTTATGGGGCTTTATTTTTCCCGGTGCTGAGGCCCTGGGCTGTGCGGTCTGGCCTGGGACTGGGCGTGCTCGCTCACAAAGTGTCCCTTCGATTTTCATCTACCACATGTGAACGTGGGGCTGCCCGTCCCATCAGCCTCCACCGCCTCTCCACCTCTCTGCCCCGGCCCACGCAGCCACTCCGAGTCCTCCCCGCCACGACTCCCTGTTGGGTTGAATATAGCTGCTTTAAATCCTTGGTCGTTCGACCTCTGTACAGTTCTGGGTGTTTTTCTGGGTGATTTTTCTGGCGGTTCTGGCTACTTTTCGTTTTTAGGTTAGTTGTGTTCCTTCTTATGGCTGTGCCATGAGGCTAGGCACATCACCTGCGCCTCCATCTTGACTGGAAGCCCCACATAAATAAAATCTTAAAAATCACAGGTATTTTCATGTCACATCATTAATGTCACGATCTCTCCAAATATCACTTTTGCTCTCACGACGTCAAAGTTAAGGTGGTTATTAGACCTGTGGCTTTATTATTTAATGTGTTATTAAAAAAGTATATATTACTATACCACAAATTTATTTTTTAACATTTTGATAATCGTATTTCAATATAACTGGTTTTCCCTGGAACCCTCTGCATTTTATGTCATGCATTTTAAAAACGTCATGCTGAGAAGGGTGCCAAGGTCTCACTGATGCCCATGCAGTCCACTGCATAGGTAAGGACAAGACTCCTATCCCAGGCTCAGCCTGGTTGGGTGGTGCCTCTCGGCGACTGGACACCAGCTCCCGGCCTATCTCTTGCTCTCCAGAGGAGGGTTAGAGGGTTAGGCACAAACAGAGACTGAGAGAGCTCTCTGGGGAATCTGGACCAGGCCAGGACTCCTCCCACAAACCCACCCTTACCCCAGGTCCCAAGATCAACTCGATGCCTCTTCTTGAGGAGCAGAGTGTTCTGATCAGGGTGGGGATGAGCTTTGATCTACAACCTGACTCTCCCAGGTACTTTCTCTGCAGAAGAATGCTGACTCCAGTGTGACCTATGACCCGACAGGTACGCACCCAGGGCAGCTCAGCTGCCACTGTTCTCTGGGCAGCAGCTTCCTGGGAGCCACTCACTTAGGGAATTAAAGTTATTTCTTCATCCTACTCAAAACTCTGTCCCTCTCCCACCCATAACTCCTTTCTTTGATTTCTGAGAGCTTTCTGGAAAGCGGGAGGGCATGTTGGGCTAGTTTAGAGTAAATCCCCATTTTCTTCATTCAGCACCCTGTCATTCAGCATCAGTCACAGGGTGGCCACACATTGAACTGGTCCCTGGGCTCCAGGGATGCCAGTAGAGGCATGAAGGGCAACAAGCCCTCGCCCAGCCACAAGGAGCAGGCATGCAGACGTGAGAAAGCATCTGACCCGCAGGCAAAACTGGGACTCTCCAGGGCTGCGAGCAGATAGTCTTTACTGGAGATTGGGAGAGGGGGCGGGGGGTGTCAGGAAAGGCATCTAGGACAGAAACCATCTGAGCTGGTCCTGCAAGTGTGTGAACAATTGTGTCAGAGCACAAGGACACTCCAGGGCTAGCAGGTGGAGAAAGGAAACATCTGGGTGGAGAGGCAGGACGTTCTGGCTGCAGTGGAAAAGGTTCAACCCTGTCCATGGAAAGCTCAAAACATGGCTCAAGGAGAAGGGAGGGCTTCCTCCCACCAAGTGCCACAGGGCGGGGTTGGGGGTGGCCTCAAGCAGACCTCTGGGGGCTGTGGGACTCTCGGTTGCAGACTGGAAGTCCCTGCCTGGACAGAGCAGAACCTAACCTGACACGCTCCCCAGAGGACATTTCAAGTTTCTAGTTGAATCTGAGACACTAGCTCGGGGCTTCCAAAATCACATACAGCATACCCCAGTCAACCAGGACTCTCACGGCCTCCCCTGGTCCAGCTTTGGTAAGACTCTATACACCACCAGATCTGACTTCCATGGAGCCCCTGACCATGACTTCATGGTGTGGTGCCTCATTATGCCTGACTAACTGATCTGTCCTGTATGTGCAGCTGGGCGCCGAGCTTTGCTGGAAATACTTACAACTTCCTTCCCATAAGGGAGATGGTGGGGCTTGACCTCAGGATCCAGGTCCAGCAGGGCAGCCCCATATACCAGCTTGGAATGGCTCTGGCCAAGGAGGCCCTGTCAAGCTCTGAAAGCTCCCTGCACCTGTCAAACTGAGGTCTCCCTCCAGAGGCACACCTCTCCTAGAGCTCTGTCACTAACTTTTACCCTTTAACCCCTACCCCTTGCCCATACCATCCCAGAAACAGAGAATCAGCTTTGCTATAAGATCCTTCCTTCCAGCTCTGCCTGGTGTGACTCAGTGGATTGAGTACCGATCTGTGAACCAAAGGGTCGCCGGTTCGATTCCTGGTCTGCCAGCCTGGCTCCTCTGTACCTTTGGGAGAGCAGCAAGCCTCAGACCAGCATGGACCCCTGAAGCCAAATACAGCCTCTAGAACTCCCTGCGACCACCCGGCCAGCTCAGATATCAGGGTAACAGATCCATACCCAGGCACTGGCCTACACCTACTGCTCACTCTGCTCTGTAAGTCAGGGTCACAGGCTGGGTTCAAGGATCTGACCTTGATTTCCTTGACACTCTGGGACTTTGCATGCACAGTTCTCTGCCTGCAGGGCAAAGCCCACCCACTCTCCCCTGAGCTTAGAACCCACACCCCTCCATGGCACATACCAAGACTAGAGGCAGGCAGATGGATGACAGAGTCCCATGTGCCCATCTGTCCCAGTAACCTGTGAACAAACACCTATGGGTAGGCTCAGGACTGTTTCTGCAATACAGCAGATGCCACTATATGTTTGATCTGTGTGTCCTAAGCCCTTCCTTGAGGACCAATAGAGGAGGCCACTTTCTATTTTCATTCTCCCTACCTCCCAAAAAGAAAGATGCATTCAGCCTACCAGTTCCACCATTCTGACCTCAGCTCCCAACCTTGCATCTGGAGTTCTCCCTCTCCTAGCACTGGCCCTCCTTGCCCAGCATCACCAGGCCCGCATGCTGTCCCCCCACACTCCCCCTCCCCCTGAACTCACACACAGCCCCAAGCAGTGATCATCTAAAAAGCAGATCTACGCAGATTAAAACCCTTAACAGGCTCTAGGCCCTCAGGACAAAGTCTGAAGAAGCCATCTAGAGCACCACACCCTCCAGCATGGAGACACACACCCCTCTCTCCTGTCTCCAGAACAAGCTAACCTTTGCTCAAATGTTCCCTCATCTGGGACAGTATCTCTAATGCTTCACTGACACTATCTGTCCATACTTTCCCCCACTAGGACCACTCACTCATTCATTCATGCAGCAGAATTTATGAAACACCTGCCGTGTGCAAAAAAACTGTACTGGTGCAGCCCAGGAGTGAACCAGAGAAATGTCCTGACCTTACATTCTAAATGGGAAGACAAGAAGCAAGTGCACTATATACTTTATCAAGTGCTGAGAAGGGCTGCAAAAAGTAGAACAGGTGCTTGGGCAAGGCTTCTCTTTAGCGGGGCACTTGGGCCCTGAAGGAAGTGGGGAAGTGCCCCGCTGGGGAGGAGATTCCGAGCCCATCTCAAACACTGCCTCTTCCCTGGAGTACCCAGGGCCCCCGCGCCCTGGCAACGCGCTGAGTTCCCATCCGAGGGTCGTGACCGTGAACACGCGGGTCGACCCAAGCCCCCCACCTAGGCTGCACAATGGGGGAGATGGAGGCGAACGGGCCCGCCCCCCGGGCCAAAGGGTAGCGGGAAAGGGAGCTGCGGGCACAGTGTGGACCCTAGTTCAGAGGACGCAGCTAGCTTCCCACGAGTCTGAAGACGCGCGCTGTGCGCAGCCGCCCAGAGCGCCTAACGGGGGCTGTCGCCCACTGTTCAGCCAGGAGGCCCAGGCCCCCTCTCCGCGCCGCCAGGCAAAGGCCAGGGACTGGAACAGCACTCACCCAGCGGTAGTGGCCATGTTCAACCCGCTCCGGCGTCACGTGAAGTGCAGTGTCAGCTGAATCACCACCGCCGCAGGTCCGGCTTCGGGGGCGGGACCTGGGCGGGGTTGGGGGCGGGAGCCCCTGGCCCGCCCCCTCTGGTGCCAGGCCCCTCAGAACCCGGAGCGCTGGAGCCCTGGAGGGGGAGCAGGGTCTAACTACCCAATGACTTCCTGCTGCAGACGAGGGGCGGGGCCGGAGGGGGGCGGAGCTCCTTCTATAACAGGAAGGCGTGTGCTGAGACAGTCGATACTTTCTTCAACTGCCCCCCACCCTGGCGTCTCAGCCAGCCCTGGAAAGGACACCCCGGTACAGGGAGCCTCTGAGCCAAACTAATGGTGGGGCAGAGGTGACAGCTATTGCTTAAGGAGGGAAATGGCTTGAGCAAAGGCCGGGACAATTGGAGTAACACAAAAGTCCAGCATCCCGGAGAGGGGGCGTGGGAGTGAGAGGTGTGGCCTTAGAGGCAATCTGAGGTTGGGGAATTACGCCTGGTAGGACCTTTCCAAGCTCCCTCAGCTTCAGGATGGAGAAGGACCAGAAGGCAAGGCGGCCAGTGAGGATCTCTGAGGAGAAGTAGGCTTGTGGGGAGCACAGTTCAGGAGGGAGTGTCTACCAGAGGGCATCCCCATTGACACTGCTGGGCACTGGTATTGGGCGCACAGCCCCCCAGAGAACAGGGTGGAGGGGTCGTGGGAGGGGGGTGGGAAGTAGATGTTCTAGGAGAGCAACCTGGACTACAGGTCCCTGAGAATAATAGTAATACTACCATCTACTGTGCCCCAGTGCTTTGCAAATGTTAGCTCTTTGAATCCTTACAATAACCCTGTGAGGTAGGCTCTGTCCTGAATGCCATTTTACTGAGGCCCAGAGAGGTTGATATATAGGCTAAGCTCACACAGGGGCTGAGTTCGTGCAGTCAGTCAAACCCCTGAGTCGTGACTCACACTGGTTCTGTGAAGGAAGGGGGCCCAGTCCTGGGGGGTGGGTACTGCTGGGGTCCTGCCACAGGGCGGTATGCAAGTATGTGTGGACAGGAGGTGGGTCCTAAAGCATACCCCTGGGGCTCCTGACCCCCACCCTCAGCTGTTTCAAAGCTGAAAGTAGCTTCTGGTTGAAGGGCTTGTTTCTTTATCAAGATGAGAATGCAGGGGCTATGAGGTAGAGAAGCAACTGCTGTTTGTTTCTGAAAACTGGGAAGAGAGCGGGCCCCTTAAACTGGGGGAGGAATTGAATCTGACCATAAGCAGAGTGGGTGCCACCTCATGGCCACTTCAAATCCCAGCACCATCCCTGGTGTCCTCGTCTGTCAGGTGGGAGCTAATGGAACCCACCTCAGGGGACTGCTGGAGAGTTTCCCGAGCAAACCTCCAGGCACCATTAGCCCATGGCATATCCAAAGAGGCCAAAGCTGTGAGGGGAAGGTAGCATGTTCAGACAGACACAGATTCTACACATAGCAACGCTCAGGGGTCTCTGTTCTCCAGGCACAACCCCAGGGAGGGTCTGCGGGCCCTCTTGCCAGTGTCTGTAGAGGAAAGCAGAGGCACAAGGCCCTACACCCCACTTCCGACCATGGGTCCCCAAGAACTTGAGCCCCCCCACACATTAAACAGTTGCTTTTCCTCCAGCTAAAGAGATGTGATTCCCTAACAAGGGACACTTGAAAAACAACCAAGAATGAGCAGAATGCACTTTTTATGCTCCTTTGTGGAAGGAAAACCTGTTCCTGAGCTAATCACAGTCCCTCTACCAATTTTTAATATAAAATAGATCAAAATTAAGCTAGCTTCAGCTCTGAGTATGTATTAATGTGAACAAGAAGTAATTATTCCGAATCCACAAAGTGATACGAGGAGAGCACCTACGAGTGGAGCGCTCTCGTTTGTGAGCAGCAGTGGGAGGCCCTGCCCGTGACTCCTGCCCAGCCAGGCCTGTGTGGGCCATGGGCCTGTCTCACCACCATTACATGAGCCTGGCACAGAGGGCTGACCCCACCTGCACCCCTCTCCAGCAGAGCTCTGGCAGGGGCCCAGGACAAGTGGCCCTGGGAGAAGGAGAAGATTGCGTAGTTACTCATGCGGGGCAGGCCCTGGACACTGCTGGGAGCCAGAAGGCAATTGGGGAAGGACTGATTCTGGAGAGTTGGAGTGGGAGTGTATAAATCAGCAAGAGAGAGGCAAGCAACACACTCAGGCCTCGTGCAGGATACCTCAGAGGTCACAGGCCCTTGGCTGAAACAGTCTCCCCTCTGGTGACCTCCAGGTGGCTGGGAGGTGTCTGTGCTCAGTGGGCCCAGTGGTCAGAGCATCATAACCCTCCAGAAGTGCCCTGCCCCAGCCAGAGACCCAGTAGAAATGTGGCTTCCATGGTCCCTGTGACGCTGCGTCCCACCAGGTTTCCCTGCTCTGTCTATGCACGCCCTCCCCCCCCGCCCCCCGCCGCCCTGATCTAGCGCCATGCTCTCACAGCCCCCTGGACGTGGCTGACAGATGGCTGCCCAGGGAGAACAGGCCCAGAGGTAGCGACCAGCCAGATTTGGACTCACGAGCCACCCACTGGGGCCCTTCGGGGGTGTCCCCGGGAGAACCATGACAGGGGCCCCAACCACCTTCTGCTGCACACCAAGTACACTGGTCTGCTGGGAGTTTCTGTGGGGCCACACTGGAGGTGGCCTGGATGCTGGCTCTGTCCCCTGCTGCTGAGAAATTGCCCATGAAGCCAGTCTGTGACTGGCCACGCTGTGAGGAGTCAGGGCCGAGATCCTGCCCTGGAAATCTGGGGATGGAAGAGGAAGAGGAGCCCCCCTCTGGGAGGGTGGACAGCAGGGTCCATGCCGCTACTTCCTACTGTGATGAGTGGGGAGTGACAGAGATTCTGAGCAGGAGAGCAGTGGGGTCTGGGCCCATGTCTCGGGAGAGAGCTCAGGAGGCTCAGAGGAGAGACCTGGGGAGATTCGAGAGACTCTCCATGAAGGCTGCATCCTCAGGTGGTGAAACCCCAAGCGGATGTCATTTGGGGGCTTTGTGACTGCTTGTTTACTTTTGCTGAGAGCAGAAGGCTGGGCTCAGAAAACGAGCACCTAACAGACTGAACAGAAAGATGGACGGGTGTGGGTGTGTGGGGTGCAAGATGGGGGCAGGGTGGGGCATTTCAGCCCGACCTCTTCCCAAGTGGGGAAGGAAGGAGAGTGGTGGAAATGAAACGCCCGGGAGGCTGCCTCAGCCTTTGCCACATCAGCAGCAGCTGCCCCAGCTCTCCCTCTCCTGAGGCCATGTGACCTGCTGTCTCCCGTAGGACCACAGCACAGCTGTCCCCACAGTCACAGATCATCACATCGCTGTCCTCCTGCCCTTCTTCTCCCGGCCCAGGCACCAGAGTCTCTGTCTTCCTCCAGGAAAGAGGCAGCAGCAGCTGAGGAGCCTCCCCCAGGAAGCCCCGTCACTGCCTGGGATGGAGTGGTCCCTGCTGAGTGCTTTGCCCGGGTCTGTGAGGCAATTCAAGAAGAGAAATGGAGCGGTGGCTTCAGAAAGGCAAATCATTCCGACGGCACCCTAAAAACATCGGCGGAAACAAGTTCTTTGTGTGTGTGTGAAAATGAGGAATATATTGTTTTCCACTGTTTGGAAGACTGTTTTCTCATCTTGAAATCACAAGCTGTTTTCTTCCAGAGAGACTTATAAATACATCCAATTATTGACATTCAATACAGGAAATAAAGTTCTGAAATGGTTTTCTCCCGCGCACACACGGAGTGGGCTGGCCAGGTTGGGGGGGTGATAATTACTTTTACTTCCGACAAGTGTAGGCCTATCGGAGCAGAGTGCCTCTCGCCCCCACCTTCCATCGTTCTCACCTTTGCTACATTTCCCATGTTGTGCAGGGCTATTCATTGCTGGAACTTTATTACCACATTTCAAGATCTCGATGCACAAAATGAATGAAATTCCTACTATTAGAAGGGTGAGTGCAAAGGCCCAGGGCAGGGAGACATGGCCCTGCGGCTCACGTCCTGGAACCTCCCCTGGGGCATGGGCTCTCCCTCGCTCAGCTCCAAGTTACTGAGCGTCTCTGATGTCCCAGCCACACTCACAACTGCCCCTCTAGCCAGTTCGTGTCAGGCTGGCATTTTAAGGAGGATGCTTTCAGCCCTTCATGAAGTTGCCCACAGACTGTGTTGAAGAGATTAGATGGGGTGTCCCGTGAGACACTCAGCATAGCCTCTGGCTCATGATGACCGTCATCCTTACCTCAGTGGTCGTGAGAAGTAGGGCAGCAGGAAAGGACCAAGACCCACATCCCCAAGGCGTGGAGGTGGTGGAGATGCCCCCTGAGGTCATTCTCAGCCCTGCCCGCCTGCAGAGCAGCCCCAACACGAAGGGGTGGGCCCCTGGCCCCACGCCAAAGTGCTCGGCGCTCACTCTCTTCGAGAGGACTGGTCATGTCCGAGGGCTGCCCGACGGCATCTAGCCAGCCCTCGGATCCCTGCACGAGGGCTGACATTCCAGGCAGAATAAAAGCTGCTACAGAGAAAAGAGGGTGAGTGGGTAAGGCTGCCAAGAGGGGGTTACTGTCTGCACCCAGGGCTTCTGGCCCAACCTGGGGCTTCAACCCACAGGGCTCTGCTTGTGGGTGTGAAATTCCATGTAGAACAGAGGGTGCAAGGAGGTTTGTGAGAGGGGTTAGGGACATATAATAGATCACAAAACTGACTTCAAACCCTTGTCCTTGCTGCGTCCATGTCTTCACTTCGTGGTGCTGCAGCTCTTCCCATTCAGAAGTGGAGACTTTTCACCAGCCCTTGAGTCTGGGTGGCCAAGCAATTGACTGCAGATAGCAGGACATTAGCAAAAGCAGAAGTCCTGGAAGGGGTTCATCCCCTGGGGCTGACCCTCTGGCCAGTCTTGGGAGCCTGGGCCATGTGAAGACACCCTAGCTAACCTACCAGGGTGTGAGGCGCCCGTTCAGCAGCCTGCCAACCAACAGACCCACGGGCAAGACTGACCTAGAATATCAGCCTCCAGCCAGCCTGGGCTCAGCAGAGACCAGCGGAGCTGGCCCTCAGAATCCGGAGCTACACAGTGGTTGTTGTGCCAGGTTATCAAAGGTTCTGCGGTGGAGAGGGAGGGGGTCCTCCTCCTCCGAGAGGAGGCGGGCACCAGGCGCTGCAAGGGCTGTGAAGGGCGTCAGAACAGGCCTCCCCGACCTGTGCCACTTAGATATATGAATTATTTTGAGCTGAAAGAAATGGAGACCCTGCAGGCTCACCAGAAACCTACCTCTCCCTTAAAGAGTTTAATTAGGGACCTTGCCCATAAAAGAGTTATTACCAGAGATAACTTTTTATGATCTATCTATAGGGAAAGACAAGTCCCTAATTACTGCACATCTGCTCTTCTTTCTTATCGCCCTGCCTGCGAATGACCTTCCTTCCCTCTCAGGCCCCAGTGTGCCTCACCCCGTCTTAGCTGCGAGTGTCACATATGTGTCGTTTTCTGTCTCCGAACCTCTCATGTATGTGAGCTTTTGGTAAGTATGTATGTAATTCAATTTGATTATTTTCTGTTGTTAATCTGTGTCATTCTGGTTATTAGACCAGCTGAAAGAACCTAAGAGAGTAAAGTTTTCTCCCCCACTGCCATTTTTACAAAGAATCCAGGGAGATGCAGAGTGCCAGCAGCACTGTCGTGAGACCCTGGGGAGAAGGTGTGACCTTCACCTCACCTCTGCCTGGAGCACAGTCTGACTGCAGCTCGCAGAAGGCTTAGGTACCTCGATTCTGCCTCAGCACCAAGTGGGTGCCTGCCTTGGCGCCCCAGAGAGGCAGCCCCCCCCCACACAGTGCACGCTGCTGCTGGAGTGGGGAGAGTGGCGGTGCAGAGAGGTGGGCCCCGGGGGTTTCCTGGGCAGCCAGCTTGCAGCCCAGGAAGTGGGAGGACTCTCTGAGCTTCTGCAAGAATCCCCAGGAATATCTGGAGGAGACTTTCAGGGCCTCTGTCACACAGATGGGGCTGGAACCAGTTAAACCCAAACCATCATGTAGATGGAGCCTTGTGTGCACAAAAGCTGGTGACTCCAACCTGGGGACGCGGCCTGTACTGTCACACACCGAAGCAAGGCTGGCCTGCGGTGCACAGGCACGAGTTTGTGCTGGGTGGCCTAGATGGGTCACTGAGAGGTGGCAGCCAGCAGGGAGTTTGCTTCTAGGCTAGCCTTCCTGGAACAGACCCAACCTGAGCCTAGGTCAAGAGCACAACATTGACCCTTCCAAAGCAAAATTCCTCCTCAAGTTGGTGCAGAGACACCTGCCCAAGTCCAAGGCTAGGACTGTCCGAGCTGAGCGTACACCCCACTTCCAAGTGCTGACCAATACATCCGAAGCATCCTTTTAAAAGATGAATAGATATCCAGAAATTGTCACTGCTGTGCTCAGTCCAGATAGTAGCATGATCTCTGATTCAGATGCCAAGTTCACTGACAGCATGTTGAGCTGGTAGGGGTCTCACTCCTTCCTTGTCCTTTCTGGGCACTCAGTTCAGTCTTGGCGAAAAATCACAATTTTATTTCTAGATCTCAGAGATCAGTATTTAGGGCTTGAGGGAGAATCTACTGAACATCACCTCGCAGTGGAAATGCCAGAGGCAGGAGCATCTGCATAAGGACCCTCTGAAGAGGCAACTCATCTCAGTTCCCAGACCACAAATTTGCCTGCAGGATCAGACACGTGCCCAGCACAGGCCTCTCCCAGCTTCCTCCTGGTGATGCTGGCAGCTGACAGGGGCCGCCCAGAGCCCCAGCACCCGAGCTGGTTGAGGGTGGGCACCAGGCCTTTTTTCACTTGGATTTGGGAGAAGAGACCTAAAACCTCCATCAGCACCACCTCTGCTTGAGAGAGGAGGTCACAACTGGGCTGAGAAGGGCCTACAAAATCTCCGTGGATGTCCCCTGAATTCCAGGCTGTAGAACTGGTTGCTTGGAAAACCCTTTTTACCTTTGGATCTGGCACCAAGGGTGTACCCTGTACCTCTGTCACCAGGGGACACTTGCTATGTGAAGACTAAGGGTCCTTTCTAAGAGGGCTCAAGGCCTCAAGGCAAAGCCCACCCAGCTGAGGAACACGCTCCAGCTCTTTGCTGTGGTTTTCAGGGTGGGGATGGACCCGTGCAGCCCACCCCTCAGAGATCCTGATTTGGTGCACTTGTTACAGGGTGCAGCCAAGGGGGGGGACCCCAAATGGACATTTGAAATGGGGCCCAGAACACAAGGTGTCCAGGAGATTCTAAGAGGTTTTTTTACCCACCCCCCCACAGGTGTGAGTTGGGGGAAGGGGCACACAGAGCAAGAACATGCAGGGCAGCTTTGCAGCTAATCCATGGCATGGTCATTTAACATACCTATAGCCTTGGGCTGGTTGCTTGAATATGCTAAATAGCTATGGCCATGCTCTGGGCTAGGGGGATGGAAAGGGACACCTCCCCAAGATGTGACTAGGGGGCAGGTCCCCTGAGTTACAGCGCTTGTGTGGGAGCTCGGAGGAGATTGGTTCCAGGACATGGGGTGACACTTGCCCAGACCCATGATGGTGACCAGAAAAGCTGGAAAGGACAGCAGATTGAGGGCAAGTGTGGCCGAGTGTAGGAGGAGTCGGAAATGGGGCTGCAGAGGAAGATTGACGTGGGGATTTAAACCCAGGCACGGCAGCCCTAGAGGGGAGAACCACGCGGATTTTGGCTGAGTGGGGACTCCCGTGGTCCTGGGGGAGAGAGGACCACGTGGCTGGAGTGGTGGAGAAAGGACCACATCGCTGGAGCAGTGGAGAGAGGACCACGCACCTTTGCCAGAGTGGGTTCCCCCACAGCAGTAGTAGGGGGAACCATCACCCTGTTTTAGCAGAGATTCCGGCGACACAGGTGATGGTGCCTAGAACCGAGAGAGGCCTACCAGCCGAGCCTGGATTACTGGGAAGAACCAGACATTGCCTGAGACTGGTCTTCTATTTCCTTTCCTGAGATACGGTACCCCATACTGGGCAAGGGGGAAGGAAGGACTGTGTGCGTTTGTGGGTGTTTTAAGGGACTTTAAGATTTTGATAAAGACATTAGGTCACTGCCTTAAGTTTGTATAGTACTAAATAAACGTTTTCCTTTCCTTTTCACAAATCTCTGGCATTGAGAGATATCTTTCCTTTAAGGCGGCGGACAAGACGGACCTGAATCTCTTTCCGTAAGAGTATTATCATTCCAGGCCCCCTTTGGGTGTTTGGTTTTGTTCTGTAACACACTGAGGTGTGGCTCAGACACACGGATTTTTAACCAGCACTCCAGCTGCCTGTGGTGTGTGGCCACATTCCAGGTTCATGTGTGGGCAGCCACCCACGCAGCTCAGCCTCCCTCACGCCTGCAGTGTACTCATGCTACTAGGCCAGGCCCTGCCAACTGCCTGTCCAGGGGTGAGACAGGGGCTCTGGGCATCAGTTCTGAGTACAATGAACACCGCCCCCCAACCCACGTTTATCCCCACCTTCTCCTCAGTGACAGCCCTTCTGCCCAAAGCCCCTTCAAACCCCACTTCACCGCGAGGCCAGCTCCTTCTGCCCTCTTCACAGCCCAGTTAGCAGAGCTCCCTGGCCCGGCCAGGGGCTGCGTGCTGCCCACGGAGCTGCAGCCCCTGCCGGCCGGAGAGCCTGTTAGCCCGTCAGTCCCACCTCAAGACTGACGTCGAGTGAAAGCTTGCTGAGACCAGGTGTTATAAGATGTGGGGAAATAAATGGGAACATTTACTTTGGAGAGTACTTGAAAATATCTATAAAACCACAAAATGTAAAACTAATCCTTCTGACCAGTAATTGCAATTCTTATCACCTACACCAAAGAAACTTGGCCTCGTGGACGTAAGAAGCAGCTTTCTTTGCGATGGTGAAAGCTGGAAGCCAACCGCACACTCACTGATAAGTGAGCTCTCAGCCGCTCATGTGCTGTGGGCCCAGTGAAAGGAATCTCCCTGATCTACAGGCACGGACACAAGGACACTTCGACAGCACAGTTTTCCCGATACATGTAACTAAAAAGTTTGTTATCAAGAACTTTGGTGGGTTTTTAAAAAGACTGTCTTGGGCCCTGGCTGGTGTAGCTCAGTGGACTGAGCACAGGCTATGAATCAAAGAATCACCAGTTCGATTCCCAGTCAGGGCACATGCCTGGGTTGTGGGCCAGGTCCCCAGTGGGGGCCACGTGAGAGGCAACCACACATTGATGTTTCTCTCCAACTCTTTCTCTCTCCCTTCCCCTCTCTCTAAAAATAAATAAATAAAATCTTAAAAAAAAGACTTGTTTTAAGAATACTGAAAGATGACAATCCACCATAAGACATGTAGAAACAGGATAATGAAAAAACTCAATACCATCTAAATGACAAGGCCGTACTTCACGTTGTTAACCACACTGCTGGTGTCTGGCGAGAAGCAGCTGCACGGTTAACCTTCACGGAATTCGCCCCGCAGCTCGTGAAGGCCGCAGAGCCTCGACACTGTGCTTCCGGTTACCCGTGCGGAGGGGTTTGTAATCAAGCATGCGTCAGTGCAGAAAGTGCAAATCCTATTCACAGGGGTTGTTTGTCTCTTCAAAGCGCATCTCAAACATCTTTCACAGCGCGAGCCACAGCCGCACTCGACAGCGCTTTGTGGAGTGGAAAGTCGAAGGACGGTGCCTGCTGCGCTGCACCTCGTCAGTGTTTACAACCCGCAGAACAATAGGCAGTTCTGTGAATCCTCTGCGGACTCGTGTTTATGTGGTGAAAGTGCTTAAAAGGTCTGGAAGGAAATAAACGAGCGCTGTCTTCAGGGGTGGGGGGAGGGCAGTGTGCGAGAACTTGAGGGGATGTACCTTTATCTAACGGTCTAATTCTTCTGAAAAACGAGAGTATAATCATGCATACGCATAATTAAAATAAATAATCCTACTGTACAGGAGAAAATCTCAGTCTCAGGGAGCCCACCCCCTGCAGGGCTCCCCTTGCATGTGGGGAGCCTGCTGTAGTGTGGCCCCAGCATGTGCTGGAGCTGGCCCTGCACCCCACGCTGACCCATCCCACCACTGTGCTCACCCAGCTCCCGGAAACAGAGGGGAGGTTGGCTGGTTTGTATTTTGCAGGAAAAGGCCTGGTTTGATTTACAAGGATCACAGACGGAAGGCTCCAGGGCAGTGCCAGGAGGACAGTTGGGGCGTCCGGTGTTTGGTGGGGGGACGACCCTAGTTTGCGGAATCCAGAGCCTCTGTGGCCAAGCCCACCTCCCAGCCCTGCCCCCATGCCCCACTCCCCAGTTCCTGACTCCTACCCCCCAAATTCCACCTGCTTCTTCTGCTTACCCCATCTCCCAGCCTCCCAGACCCACAGCCCTACAACTCCCATTCTGCCAATATGCATTCTTGACCCCACCCCAACCCCCACCTTCACACAACAACCACTGCCTGACTCGAAGTCCCCACAACCCCTGTTCTCCCCCTTTCCCCCTGCCCTGACTTCGACCCCCACCTCCCAACTCCAAGACCTGCTAGTCCCTCCCAGAGAACCCATCCTCCCTCATTTCTACAGCCCTAGAGAGAAATGGAAGCAAATCCTTTGGTGGAGTGATTGCCAATGACAGGGAAACTGGTGATCTAGGCTTTTATTCATCAAGGAAGGGAATATCCCCTCTCCCCTCTCCCCTCCCCCTCTGCACGATTTGCAAGAAGGCGCTCAGCCTCCTCCTTTCTCTGAATTTCCAGTCTCCTCTGTGGTTTCCATGGATTCAGAGACTGCTCCCAGCACCTGAGCCCCAGTGAGGGGGAGGGAAGCGAGGGGAGTGGCTTAGTAAGCTGCGTGGCTGGGAGGGAAGCTGCTCCCCAGGGCCCTCCCCTGGCCCACCTGCTTGCTGCCCTTCCTCCTGGAGGCCCCAGAGCTCCCAGGGGGCTTTGTGGGGCTTGCTAGGGGCCTGACACCCTCTTTCTGGGTTTCATCTTCTTCTGGATGGCCCAGGGGCCTCCAGAAACCGTGCTCTACCCTGAAAGACCTCAGAGGAGCTCGAGAGACTGACACCTCTGGCGGGAAAATGCCGACAGTGGCCACAGCAAGAAGGAACTTGCCCCAAACTGTTGGTGGGAAGAGCAGCATAGTTTAGAAAAGGGGCCAAGGCATTGCCGGGTCAGTCTCTGTTCTGCAGGGGCCAGCCAAGAGCTCACGTGGGTCCCCTGTTCCCAGGGCTCTGGGGCTGTTTGCAGACTCTGGGCTACTGCAGAGACGGTGAGAAAGGGTGTGGTGGGGAGTCACTGACCAGCATCTGCTTGGGGGTGTCCATCCAGCTCTGTTTAGTCCCTTCTAGAACAGATGCAGGGAGTTCCCCACCTATCCCTGTGGCTGCCCTGAGCCCCCAAACCGTTTTTCTCTTGAGGGCTGTTGGGTATGCAGGCCCCAAGCATGGCCAGGCCAGTGCCCTGCCCAGGGTCCAGCTCAGCCAAGAAAGATTCACAGTGGCTGCAGAGAGCTGCTTTCAGAGATGGGCAAGCAGCCGGTGGGGCCTCCTGGCCAGGCTGCCCTCCGGGGTTTCTCCCCAGCCCAGTCTCAGCAGGTTCTGAAAGCTGCTTCAGACCCCTCCCCTGAGGTCCCTTTTCGGTGTTCATTTGCTCAAGTCTGTTTTCATTGTGACGAAGAGCCCAGCCTTGACACCCTGTTTCCAGCGGGTTTGTGGTCTCACTGGGCAGTGAGACTCTTGGGGACCAACTGCGATCTCAGGGGCCACTACTACGTGAGGTGCAGTGGCCCTCTGCCCTGCTTCCCGTGGAATTTCCCGGGGAGCCACTAAAAGCCACTCATTCCAGATCCCCGAGAACGAAGACAGGACCCAGTTCCCTCTGGGTCCCTATCCCTCAACTCTGCCCCTTCCTCCTGAAGGCATTCTCCAGGCCCTGCCCCCTCATCTTCTTTGTCCCTTCACCACTCATGCCACATCCTGTCTCACTCTTCCCACTCAGCCTGATGGCTCGTGAAACCTGGAAAGGAAGACATTCTTTGCGACCTTAAAGCAGAGAGCTCACGTCGGACCCAGCAACCCCAGCCCTGGGTATGCAACCCGCAGAAATGTGACCATCTGTCCGGCAGTGGACATGGACAAGGCGGCTCAGAGCTCCACTGTTTAGAAAAGCCCCAAACCGGAGCTACCCCAAAGCCCATCTGTGGGGGACTGGGCAAATAAAGTGGTGCTCTCACACAGTGGGTCTGCAGCGGCAGGACAGCCTCAGAAGTCTGACACTGAGTGGGACAGGCCAGGGGCAGGGGAGCACCTGGGTGTGATTGTGCGACTGCTGTTGCAGGACAGCGGCAGAGCTGAGGAGTCTGGAGGGGTTCGGAGCAGGCCTCCCTTGGACACGCCATTTCGGCATGTGATTCTTTCCAGTTGGAGGCCGTCGAAGCCCTGCAGGCTTACCTCTCCCTTGAAGAACCTAACCGGGTGCCTTACCCATAGTAAGAGTCATCACCAAAAATGCCTTTTCGTGACCTGTCTACATGGCAGAGCAAACTTCTCACCAGGGACCCTCTGCTCTCCTTACCCGCTGCAGCGACCTCCCTCCCCACTGAAGCCCCAAGGTGCCTGACTTCATCCTTTGCTCGGAAAGCCACATACACCCCATTTTCCCTCTGCCTCCGAACCTCTCGTGTCCTCGGGGTCTCGGACTCTCTCCTGTGGGGCGGGGGTTCCCGTAGATCCATACGTAAGTGAATTTTGTTATTTTCTCTTGTTGATCTGTCTCATAACAATTTAATTGTTAACCAGGAGGGAAAACCTAGAAGGGTAGAGTAAAAATTTTTTCTTTCCCACAAGTTGCAACAGACACCATAGGGCCCGCAAACTTGAAATATTTATTGTTCAGTCTTTCTTAGAACCAATTAGCCGATGCCTGACTATTGGGTAGTGGGGATGGAAATGGGCAGAATGGAAGCAAGACTTCCCAAAGGACACACTCTTATATCATTTTGGTTCTTGAACTTACAAATGAATGTATTGGGTGTTTATTTTTAAAAGTCAACTTTAAAGCCTTTAAAAGAACATTGGAAAACTTCATCTAAATTGTTGAAAGTCAAGCCAATGGCCTCCGGTGGCTGGCAGAGCCTGGAAGGGGAGCACAGGAGAGCCCTGGGGGCCGGTGCCCTGGGGTTAGCTCATCTGGCTGATTCCATGGGTGCACTGTGTTTGTGAACACGCGAGGGGCTGCCCGACGTGAGCGCTTTTTGGCCGATGTGTGTGGCAGACTTGAATGAAAGGTTGCTGTAAAGAACGGGGCTCCCTCAGGAGAAGGGTGGGGAAGGGAAGGGAAGCATTCATATTCCCTCTTTTAAAGAAAGGAAAAGAAACCCAAACTGTCAGTCTTCCATTTCAGAGCCAGCTGCACATTGGCATCCTGTTGGGGAGCCACTTTTTACCCCACACGTGGGCTGCCTGGGGCTCCAAGCAGGGGGCAGGCCTCAGCCTGGGGGCTGGCGGTGGGGCCTGGAAAAGGACAGCCAGCCCCACTCACCTTCTCTAGGTCCCCTGTCCCTCTGGACCTATTGGGTGCCTTTCAGCCTCGCCCTGCTTGACTTCTCGGCATCTTAGGGTGCTGTGGACCGGTACCTCCTCCTTGAAACCCTCTCTTGCTTTGCCTCCCATCTGCCCCCAACCTCCTGGCGTTCCTCCTAGCTCTCTGGCCGGTCCTTCAGCTGCTGGCAGTCAGTCCATCCTCAGATAACGGCCCCCAGGGCTCGTCTCAGAGCCCACATCCTCTCACTGCAGCAGCAGCAGCAGCTTCGGCCCCCCACCCCCCGGTCAGGCTCTGCCCTGGGCTCCGTTTGTGTGTTACCTCTCAGGTATCACCAGACAAGACCAACGCCCTGAAATGGTCACTACTTAGCCCCTCCACACCCCACTGTTGTTAGTCCCCATCTCTGGACACTGTCTCTGACCAAACTCAGGCCCCTCTGAGCCCTCTTCTCAACTGGCCTCAACCATGACCCATGAGGACCACAGACTCTGAGCACAAACAATTTCATTCACCCCTCCCCCCAACACCTGGAGACTCGAACGTATTCTAGCATGGCTCCTGACAGCTCAAGGCTACATCCAGCCCCCCTTGGTTGCTGCCTGAGAAAGCTCAAGGTTGCCAGAAAAATTACTGTTTTTTCAGTGAAAGCCTGAAGCTAGGTCGCCTGTCTTCCTGGCTCTGGGCGAGGGCAGAAGCCTGCTTCCATAAGCCCCTGTTAGCCAGCCCAGGGGTCCTATCACACTGACCACCCCCACTGTTGCAGCTTCTGTCTTCCCTGACTCTGCTCCAGCCCCCTCCTCCCGCTCTCTCCCCCTCCCTAACCCCCCCACCGGCACTTTGGAAGGTCCAGTCTCCTCACCCCGGAGCTGAGCCCAGCTCTACACCACTGCCAGGGTGGTCACAAATAAGCTCTGTCTTTACTGCCTTTAGCTAGCATCCGGCTTTGCTCTCTCTCACCTCCTCGAGTGTTTTTGTTTGAATGAAAGGCAGTCAGGAAGTGAATGGCTCCTTCCCCCCTTTCAAATGCAGGGGTGCTGCATTTGTCTGAGCCCCGTAGGAGGCAGTGAGCCAGGACTGGCCAGACCCTGCCCCTATGTGGGCTCCCAAGTGGATTGATTTCCTAGGGCTGCTGTAACCAATTGCCACACCGAGTGGCTTAAGATGATAGAAATTCATTCTTGTAGGTTGTGGAGGCCAGAAATCCAAAATCAAATTGTGTGCAAGGTTGGTTCCTCCTGAGGCTCTGAGGGAGAATTGTCCCATGCCCTTCTCGTAACTGCTGGTGGCTGCTGGGAACCCATAGCATTCCTGGGTTTGTGCTAGCATCACTCCATTCCCTGCCTTCATCTTCACATGGCTTTCTGCCCTGTGCCCTGTACCTTTTCCTTTCCTGTCCCTTAGAAGGACCCTCATCACTGGATTTTGGGCCCACTCTGACCCAGGATGATTTCATCTTGAGATCCTTAACTTATTAACAGCCCCAAAGGCCCTGATTCCAAGTCCTGTCACATTCTGAGGCTCCAGGTGGACATTTGGGGGGGGGAGTACCATTCTTAGGACTCAGCAGGCACCCACCCATCTTTCCGGCACTCATGCTGGCATCACCAGGATGATAAGACAGATCCATGGGGACGGCTGGGCAGGGAGGCTCCCAGAGTGTGGAAGGGCCTGGGACAGGGAACCTGAGACTGCGCTCTGGCAGACACCCCTCCCGTCCCCTGCTGTCTCCTTCCCAGCAACAAGCACTTGTTTCAGAGCCAGGCAACCTGGGTCCGAGCCTAACTCTGTCCCCAGACTGCTGCATGATCTCTGGTGAGCAGGTCCCCTCTTGGGGCAGAGATGAGCCGCGCTCCTGCAGCCCCAGCCCCGGGGCTGTGAGTGTGAGTTGCAGTGCCTCCTGTTCACATCTCAGGATCCTGGAGTCACGTGCCTGTCCCAGCATAGAATGATGCTGAGTGAGGGCTGGGTGTCCTGGGATGGGAGCCCGGCATCAGCCGGGCTCTCGGTGGATCTGGGAAGTTCCTGACCTTCCCAGATGGTCACGTCCTCTCTGCGGCTGTGTGCAAATCCCTTCTTCCTGCGTCAGTCAAGTTCCCTGCAAACAGTGAAGGCTGGCATATGGTGACCGAGCACAGAGAAAGACGCAGTGAATGAGCCACCGTGGGACTCCAGTTCCTCTGGTAACAAGGCGGGGCTGTGAGTCTTCACAGTCTGTGATGCCATCAGGGGACAGGAAGGATGAGAGGAAACAGGGGCTCACTCCCAAGACACTTGCGTTGACCCCAGACCCATCCTAGGTGTGAGAGAGAGCACAGCGGTGTCTGCCCCACGCCCACACCCAGCCGTGCAGCCTCCCCTGCATGCAGGTGCCTCCCTCCCCGCACTCCACTGTGGGCTCGGGGCCTGGCTGGAGCATTCGGGACGCGGAGTGCAGCTGGGATCACGGGCGCGTGCCTTGGGCAAAATGGTGAAAAGAGGGCAAATATTTGCTCAGTTCTGTCTCATCTCACTCTCATAATGTCCCGATGAAATAGGAACCGTATTTATTCCCATTTTGTAGATGAAGAAAGAAACTGAGGCTCAGAGAAACCAAGTAACGTGCCCAGGATCACACAGTTCTTAAATGAACAGGGCAGGATTCCAGCCCAGTTTGTCTGGTGCCAGCGTCGCTCTGTACCACCTCAGCCCTGCCTCTGAGGCCGGGCCGGGCGGGCGAGCCAGGAAGGAATAACGAACAACAACTCGGCTCATCGGCCGCACCCCAGACTCTGCCATTTTACCCCCCAAATATTTTTAGCAACAGTTGTATTAGGGGTGTGGGATTATAAGGGAATATTCTCCTGTTTTCCAAATATTTGTTAGTGTGCTTTTATTATCTTTATCATTAAAAAACATTAAAAATTATATACCAATTACTCTCGCTTTTGTCAAGAGTAAGCTAGGATAATTGTCATGCAGAGGAGGTTGCTCAGGGGACCAGCCGGCATTCACAGATTCTCCGAGCCCTGTTTTCCTTGTCTCACCTCAGACTGCCGGCGAGTTCCGCACAGCACCGCATTTCTCTGCTTTCACACACAACAGTTTTTACCAAACCACATCTTAGCACCGTGCCCTCAGTTTCCGCCGAGGATCAATAGACAAAATGCACACGTGTGGGTTTTCTCTGCATTTTCCATAAAACCTCTCTCACGGACACCATCTGCGGTGCTGTTCACATCCCTCGCAAAGATCCAATTGACACACTCCTGTCGGAGTCGTAGCTGGGGAAACGCTCTCTTGATCAACGCGTAAGCTCCTGAAGAGCTCAACCACGTCTGTTTCACTCACGTTGATTTCACAGTGCCCAGTACTGCACTGGGCAATTACAAAGCGCACACGTATTATTTGTTGAATGAAAAAAAGAGGAATTGTATTGACTTGCACAATTGAGAAGTCCAAAGGGGTGTCTTGCTTCAGGTACAGCAGGATCCAGGGATCCAACAGTCTCACCAGGAGTCTACCTCCCTTTTCGGCCTCATTCTCCGGCTGACTCCCCATGTCAGCCAAGACAGCCACACCACTTCACAGACCAGTTTGTAATCCAGAGGAAGAGAGGATTCTGGTCAGTCAGCTAGAGTCATGTGCTCATCACTGAACCAGTCAGGGTGGCTAAGGAAACAAGGTCCTTTTGGTGGTCAGGTCTGGGTCTTGTCCCACCTCTGAAGCCAGGGGGAAGGGTCAGCTGTGTTTTTCTCTGGAGCCCAGCAAAGACGGCTCCGGTTCCAGAAGAGGACGCAGAAGGAAGCGTGTCGAGCAGACAGAACCCTAGGCTGCTCCAGGCCCTAGAATGTCGCGACCTGGGCTTCAGATTTCACCCCTCTCACTGTACTTCCCCATCCTGATAGGTGGTGCAGCCCCCGATTCCCAGTTCCTAGAGCCAGAGAGCTGCACATTGTTCTTCGTTCCTTTCTTTCTCTCAGGGCTGATGAAAACTGGAGGCATGTGGCTAAACCTGGCCACCCAGCAGTCCAAGCCTAGCAGTTCTTGACACGCCCACCCCCCACCCCCTGCCCAGGCCCTTCACAGCCCTCACCACAGTTCTGAGGACCCTGGAGCATGGAAGGCACAGTGCCCATTTTATGGATAAATACACTGAGGCCAAAGCTGAGCTGACGAAGTGTCTCCTAGAAACACATAGGAAGCTGCTGGAAGAAGCAGGGCAGAGTCCAGGCCTGAGACCTGGTTGAGAAACACCACCACTCTCGCTCTACTCCACGGCCTGTGGCACTGTGCACAGCAGACCACCAATACGGCCAAGTCAGGCACCCCTGTCCAACAGCCCTGCCCCACCCCAGATAGCCAGGGCCCCAAGTCCATGGTCTGGGGGCTCTGGGCCCCCCTAGTGAGGAAAGGGAGGAGGCAAGGCTCCCACGTGGACAGGGTCCTGTGGCCACTGCTGGGACAGCATTGAGGACAGTTTTCCTTGGGAGATCCCTGGACACTGGGTTGTTGGATGCCAAGATGGATGCAGGTGAGTCTGCACATGGGTTAGGTTTTCCGTGAAGCGGGACCTACACCTCAAGTCAGGACCAACTGCTGCTGGGGACACACCTGCTTTTACTCATGAGCTCCGTGGCACTGGGACATTTTAGTCTCTGATGCAGAAGGAAGGAAGTGCTGAGATTCAGAGACTCCAACGCAGCTCGTGGCACTGAAGACCCCCAGGGCGGCTGGCAGGTGGAGGTCCAGCCACAGGTAGTGCTGCTCGCTCCACTCTAGGCAGGCCACGTGCTGGGAGCTACGTGCCTGGCCCAGCACTCCCGTCTGTTACCTCACTGCTTCCTCATTGCGGCTCCGTGCAGAAGGCTCCTTGTCATCTGCGACAGTGGGTCCTCTGGGGAGCAAATGCCAGGAGGAGGGAGGGGTACAGCATCTTTATTGGGGGGTAATGTGTGCCAGAGATAACAGGGGAGAAAGCCATTGAGCAGGGAGCACCTCAGACCCCAATGGAGAGGCAACAAAGTTTCGGCCAACTCAATGGGGAGCTCCGCAGCAAGACCTGCCCACCAGAGGGGCCCTGCAGTGGGCAGCTGATGCTGGCCCCTGCCATGCTCAGCTGCAGGCTGAGAGGCGCCAGAGAAGAGCCTGGCGGTGGCTGGAAAGCTCCCTGATGTGCAACAGCACTTCCTGGGATGAGGCAGAGGCCCGGCATGGCCCCACACGAGCCGTTCGCAGCTGTAGAAGCTGGCGCAGAGAGGAGTCAGATGCCCCCAGAGGCAGGCCCTGCACAGGGCAGAGCTCCTGTCAAGCCCAGCGGCCCCTGGCTCTCAGCTGCGAGATGCTGTTCTCAGCCGACAGTCAGGATCCTGGGACGGTTCCCCTCTCCTCCTCCGGGGAGAATGACGCTGCAGCTGATGGAGATGACGGGCTGACGGAGGACCTGGGTCCTCGCTGGGCCTCAGCAGAGCAGGGACAGTTGGGCGGCACTCCAATCGGCACGAATCTCATGAAACTCTCATTGTGTGATGATAAGCCACTTTGATGTGGTGGCTCACGTTCTAACAGGAATTCATTGAGGAAGCTGTGCCGTCCCCCATCTTTCTAGGTCCTGTGTCTGTCCAGGATCTTCCAGGGCTGTCCTTCTGACACCACCGAGGATCCTGCTCATTTCTACCCGACCCTTGCCCTGATACAACGCCAAGAGGTAATTTGGTGGCTGTTTTTTCAAACTCTTTCTAATTGTCACTTCATTCTTGTCCAGCAAGTCTTCCAGATTGGTTTTTAAGAACCGAGGAAGCCACAACTTTTGAGCCCACCTGGTGTCCTACACACAGAAAACTAACTCCTCTAACAGAGAGGCTCAGACTCCTGATGACATGATTTCTCCATCCCAAGACTGTCTTCTCACCCCACCCACCCCAGCGTGCCCCTTTCAGCAAATGGGTCCACTCTCCACCCCACTGTTCAGCCCCAAACCTCGGAAGTCCATGCTGACCCCTCTCCTCAGCCCCCTCCGGATCCCATGGAACAGCCAGCAAACCCTGGGGTCCTAGTACCCCAAGGGCACCTCCATCACCGTGGCTGCATGGCTGCGCTGCCTCCTTCAACTGCAGGGGCCGGATGAGATTTTACATCAGTCCCCACTCCTCTGGTGGCTTCCCCAACACCCACAGCAACAGCAGGCCAGTGTTGTGGTTCTCGACTCTGGATGTGCATTTGGAAAATCATGATGCCAGGATCTCACCCCCGAAACTGGTCTGGAGTGGGGCCCAGGCACTAGACATTTATAAAGGCCTCCAGGGAGTGCTAGTGTTGATAGGTGTTCTACTAGGACAGTCACAAAGGGCCGTCTGGCTTGGAACAGGGCCCTGTGCTTGAGATTTAATTTCTGCTGTTGTCATATTATAAAATTCTTAATAATCTTTATACTTGAACTTGCTTTGTGAGGGACAATGGAACATGTGCGAGGCTTGTAGTAACCACCTTCCACCACCTCTCTGTGTCTCAGAATGGGCTCCCAGCCACCTACTACTCATCCCCCCGCTGCACCCTCCCTGCTGGAGTGGAGTGGGGAAGCGGGCTAAGCACAGGCAATGGGTGGACTGGGTTGAGCGCTGAGTTGCTGGGTGAGGCCCAGAGTGTCTGTGAGGGTTGCATGCACCCCACTAGCATCCCCCGTACTCCAGGGAGGGTGGTATTAAAAAGTAGATAAAAAACACCACGACAGGAGGAGGGAGAGACTGTGGAAGAAAGGAAGAAATTTTTCCCTGCTCTTTGAACAAGGTGCCCTGTGTTTTCATTTTGAATGGTGCCCTGCAATTATGTAGTTGCCCTGCCGCCAGGGGGCAACAATAGTGCTGATGTCACTCCTGAGCTCACACCCAGGGCTTTCTACTGAAAGTGCCACCACCCCATCCCGGAGGGCTCTCTCTGGGAGAAGATGGAGGCTGCTCTTCGGGGGCAACCTAACCCACAGATGCAGGAGGGTCTCACAGGGAGCTGAGGGGGACCACCCCCACTCCCATGTCAGCCTCCGCGCTCATGCTCTCCACTTCCCCTCATTCCCTGCCCATCAGCGTCTTCCCACCCTCCCACCCCCTTGGGGCCCCATTGCTCGCACCGCCCCTTCCAGCCTCCCTGCTGGCTCCTTGGGCTCACCTCCAGTGCTAGCTTTCAGAGGGGCCCTTCTGAGACCCGCTGCATTTTCCTGGTAGTGCGTGTCTCTCTCTGAAGTTCCTGTTCTGTTGATTTGACTGCATATCTGCAGAGCTCTGCCCCCCCACACCCCCTAAGGGCAGGGCTCTTTCTGTTTGGTTCACAGAGGAGTCCCCAGAACTGTGCTGGACACACAGCAAGAGCCTGGTGAATATTTGGTGAAGGTGCAGGCAGAAGTCTGGCTGAGCACTTGGGCTGTGAGTCTCAGTCTAAGGAGCGACTTCCAAAGTGCTGGGCCAAGACCGAGCTGCACAGACGCCCACGGGGATGACCACAGCAGGGGGCTGTGTGGAGCTGACAAAACTCACTGCAAAATGCCCGTCTCGTTCCACAGCCTCTCTCGGCAAGGTGGCCGTGAACACCAGTGGCCCAGAGGGAAAACCATGGTGGCTTCAGCTTGAACGACGAGAGAGGAGGTGAGGTGTTGGATACACTCAATTATCACCCCGAACCCTATCATTGCTCATAATCTGCCTGAGATAAATCACAGGCAGGTAATTATTATGTCAGGTCAGGTAGCAAAGAGAAGTTTTAAAATAGCAATCAAAGAACTTGCTGGTTAATTCAAATCCATCCTAACTCCCTCCAGGGACAAAAGTGATTTGGCTGTAGAATTGACCAGGCGTAGAGAAATGTGATTGCTCCATGCAAAACGGGGACTCCTGGACTTAATGTTTCTCTCCGTCAGGTTTCAGAACAACACGCCTGCCAGGAGCCCTAAATCAATGATCACCCATCTGGAGTAACTCACAATGCAGGTACTCCCTGTTTTCTGGGTGTTGAACCCCGAACTGCTCAGCCAGCTTGCCAGACTGCCCGGCCCTCGGGACGACCTCAGACACAGGCCCCTCGCTCAGTCCTGCCTTGGGCCTGGAGCCCCTTGCTCCCCCACACCAGTGTGCCCTCCCCGTCCAAGCACCAGCAAGGCCCAGCTCAAACCACCTGGCCCCCTGAGCCCCCTCACTCCAGGCCCCCTTGAGGCCCATCCCTGGATCTGCCTCAGGAGGAGCTTCCACCTGTCCCTACCTTCAAAAGACATTGCTGGGTTTATCTGTCCCTGGGCCTGTGGCAGGTTCCCAGGGCTCTCCTAGATCTGGGTTTCCCCATTCTCACCCACTTGAGCAAACAGCCCCCTGGGGCCAGCTCCTCTGCCCAGCAGCAGAAGCCACTTTGGAATAACTTAAGTCAGAAGAGTGGGGGTGGATTGCTGGGAGGATGCTGGGCACGGGGAGCTCTCCTGAGTGGCAAAGGGCGGACACCCAGCCCACTCTGGGCCGCGCAGACCGCATCCAGGCAGGCTGCCGCGAGTGCGCCCGGACTTGGCTCCTGTCTCTGGGCCCTGGGCTCCGGCCGACTGTTGGCGGTGTTCCTGAGCTCCGCATGGCGGAAAGTTGTTCGCGTGCGTCCAGGTGCAGGTCCATTAAACATGGCAGGCACTCTTTCCCATTTGCTCAGACAAAACCCCAGGGTGAGTTCTACTGGGGCCTCGCCATGTGGTCAGTCACATGCATGTCACCGAACGGCAGTGCTGTGATGTGCCCGGGCCCTGGGTCACGTGCTGGCCCCACCTAGGGTGCAGTTCCGTTCACTGCACGCAGGCTGAAAACAAGGCAGGACTGAGTCCCATGGGTGAGTTGGGTCCCAAGTAGAGGAATCGGGGACTGGGCACCCCCAAACCAACAAACACCATGCAGATAGCTCCCTGGATCAACGAGAGAGAGCTGAGCAAAATCAGAGTGGCTCCAAGGCCAGGGGGCTGGAGTTCGGGGACCTTCCCCTTCCTGCGACTGGCCATGAACGAGGTACTCAGCTCCACCCACCTCTGGGTCCCCGGAGAAAAACTGCCTGGGCAAGCAAGCCCCTTCTGCAGCTGAGCGCTGGGCTCCCAGAGCAGGAGAAGGGGCTTTGAGAGCTGGAGGCTTCCTGCTGGCAGCTGCTAGAATGTGGCTGCTGCCACTGTCACAACTGGGCCACCTTCCCCCCAAACCAAAAACTGTACCGTTTTCTTTTTGTTATTACCGGTACGCAATGCAATCTCATAAGTTTAAACAAGGAACTTGGCCAGCACAATAAGATTGAAAATAAAGAAAAGCAGCACAGAGATTGGAAAGAAAGAGACAATATTATCATTCGTGGCAGATAACATGTTTATGTTTACCTAGAAGATCCAAGAGTTAACGCACAACAATTAGAGCCCCTGAAAGGGTCTGGAAAAGTGTTCTCATGGACGATTCATTGAGAGGAGTCCACAGCTTCCCAGTGAAGCGAAATGGAAAAGGGCCTCATCCATGACGCCGATAAAGCTACAAACCATATGAGCCTAACACGGAACGTGGAAGACCTAGATGAAGAAAACTCTAAAGCGTTAAAAAGGACAAAAAGACATGTTTGGTTGGAGAGAAATGCTTGTCTCCAAGTTAATCAGTTTTTCTCACAATTCCACTTTTTAAAATTCCCCCAAACCTTTTTATTAGAATTTGAGAGAAAACTGTTTTAGGTTCATCAGAAAAGGCAGCAATGGATGGACTGAGGGAGGCTGAAGTGGGCCCTTTCCCCACTCCCTCCCTGCCAGTGTCCGACACACCCTGCCAGCCCCAGCCTTGCAGGACCAGAATGCTGAGCTGAGGCCTGCTCTCCTCGCACAGCCCCTGTGCCGCCCTGCCAGCCTGTGGCCTGTAGTGTGTTCTGAATCCATCCTGGGAAGGCGGGTCTCCCCAGAATGGCTGTGAGCCCAGCAACAGCACCCATGGTTGAGCCCGGCTCAGTCTAGGCCTGGGAGGGTGGCTGCCTGGGGGAGTCTCCTGTGCAATGCTGGGACGGAGGGCGTGGCTTGGGCTTTCCGGGGTCTCAGCACAGTGCAGACAGTCTGGGGAGGAGGAGGGGGTAGGGCAGGGCGGGGAAGACTGTGAGGGCCATGCCGCCCACCCAGGGGGTGGCTGCTCCCCCTGTCCTGACCCTTCCCTGTGGCTTTCTGACACTGGGAGGCAGAGCCTAGAGTCCCTTCCGGTCTGTCACTTCTACTGTTGTGTGACGTTGGGCCATCCTGCCCCTTGGTTTCTCATTTTCTCTGGCTGTAACTTACTGAAGCTATAACTTGAGGGAGGGGTGTAGCTGGGTCTCAGGGCCTGGGTCTCTCCAACAGGACTGCCTTTCACAGCAGGTGAGAACTGCCCTCTTACACAGGGGAACCTGGATGTCAGAACGGCCGGGAGAGCTGGGTGAGCCAGGCCAGAGCTGAAGGCCCTGGAGAGCCTGGGAGAGAGGTCCAAAGTGGGGCTCTTCCAGGCCCCGGAAGTCTCAGCAGACAGACAAACGGGCTGCAGGGAGCAGGTGTGGACCCGCCTGTGTCCTCACCCCACGTCCAGCCTTCACGGGGCCCACACCCCTCCCAGACAGTCCTGGGCCCAGCCATCGGAGTTGGGACCTGGTGTGGGCGATTCTGGGAGCATCCCCTCTCCCTCTCCCCAGCTGGCCACCCCCACACTGGAACTGGGGACGCTTTGCCGGGGATTCATGGCAGGAGTGGATGGGAGCTGCAGGCTTTCCCACCTCAGAACTGAGGTTACTCTCAGATTCATGGGAGCTATAAACCCATGCCCTATTTCTGCTCTAATTGAAGCTATTTGTATTGTGACTAAAATAATCAGAGACAATTTTATTGGTACATTTTAAAAAATAATTACATTCCATATATTTAAGTTATGTAAGTGCATCGGTAGTCTGCTGGGGCTCCCCAGGGGCCCAGCTCACAGGGCGTGTGCTAGAGGACCCCACCCTGGCTCCAGAAACAGGTCCCCAAGGCCCAGGCCACAGTCAGGGGCCTTCCAGGGGCTGGGCAGGAAAGGGGTGGGGGCGGGCATGCCAGCGCTGCCCTGAGCACTGATGGGGAGCACAGAAGCAGGGCTCCCTGGAGTCCGACCAGACCCTGACTCAAAGCTGTCCTTGTGGCAGGTGTCGGTGCTGTGCCGCCCAGCAAGGAATCATTTGCCTTGTAGTCACCCCACTTTTCTCTGTGGACCCTCCCACTCTTTGTTCTCCTGCTCCTGGAGCAGCTGACTGCCCACCTGTTCTGGGGGCGGCCCCAATCGGAGCCCTGCATTCCCCAGCCACGGTGGTTGGTTCAGGGCGGAGCATGTGACCCAAAAACAACACCTGTCCCGATCCCCAGAGTTTTCAGAAACACAAACGAGTGTATCCCATTTTTGCTTACGTCTTTTGGAGCTGGGCTTTTGTCCTTGTAAGCAAAAGTGTTCTCACAGAGATCACTCCTGTAAGGAAAGACAAGGACAGCTCCTCCCCCGTGGGTTTGTCATGAGGATGCATGGAGATGAGCCGAGCACAGCACCCTCGTGAACAGTCGCCGTGCTGTTGTCGGGGGCATCACGGAGGGTGGGCGCTCGTCACCAGCGTTAGGAGACAGGGAGAGACTATGGGGGTGCTGCCGCCCAGGAGGGTGTTGGCCTGCCTGCTCGCAGGTGGCAGGAGCAGTGTGTCTGCTGGCTTGGCAGTGGCCCCGTGCCTTCCCCTTCAGGCCTCTGCTGCGTGGGCCGAACACAGCTGCCTGTGCTCAGCCAGGGCCCTGGGTTCCTGAAACCCCAAGCTAGCTGTCTTCCTCCTCAGCATCTCCTAGCTGTCTGTGGGCCTGATGGATGCCTCAGCACCCCCACTGCCCCCCAGAGCCCTGGGCCCTGCGCTTGGAGCTGAGCAGGAGCTGAGCAGGATCTGGATCTTCGTAGCCACCGGCCCCACAACACCCCCAGGCACCACAGGGCTGAAGTGAGCCGAAGCTCCCACCCACCCGGGGCAGGTTTCCACTCCCACAGCCACAGCCTTTCGTCCTGGGGAGGCCGCTCTGTCGAAGTTGCTGACAGGCAGCTGGAGCCTTGCCTCCCTTCTCCCAGAAAGCCTTCTGTCTGCTGGACTCAGACCACCTTGATCTTAAACAGCAGTGAGAACCTCGAGGACAGCCCTGCTGTCCACCTGGTTGGAGAGACACCGTGTGCTCCCGGCTTATCTGGGGGCCCACTGCTTGGAGAAGGGTCTGGGAGGCACGGGGGCTGGCCCATCCAGCTGGCCCCTGGAGGTCCCGGCACACCCACATGCAAACACACACACGCATCGCAAGCACTTGCATTTTCTGCCCGTCCCGGAGCAGAGGAAGCCCAGCGTCCTCTGCGGTGCCCCTTTGTGGAGCTCCACAGCACCGCACAGCCCGGCCCTGTGCTGTGTCTGCCCAGGAGGCCGCCTGCTCCTGGGCGTCCTTGCCCTCCCCAGTCCTCAGGGTCCCCAGCCTGACAGCGTGTATCCAGCATCCTTGGTCCTCGTGAACAGTGACTGGCCACACCCACCCACCCACTGGGACATTCTCTCTACCTGGCTTCACCAAGGTCCTGATCTCAAACATTCTTTGCTGTCATCAGGTGGCTGTAAAAATCCAGCTCCTCACAGGCCCAGACACGAAGACACAGAGGACCCCAGAGCTAACATGACAAACTCCTCACAGTCACAGGGAGACAAGTGGACCCAGGGGCCTTTGGCACAGCCGAGCTCCTGGGAATCAGTGTGCATGTGACAGAGGCCCCTCTGCCTCTGGGTTGGCTTATAGGCCTCCCCTTCGAGCGTAGAGCAGGGGACACAGTCTTTGTCCCCTGATGGTGGGGTGGCACAGACAACCTAGAAATGCATAGAGGAAAGAGGGAGAAGATGGAGGGAGGGTGAGTATGAGAGGGAAAAAGTTGGGGGAGAGAGGGACACTCAGAGGTGTCCAGAGAAGCTGTCACTTGCTGGGAGGTGAGAGGGGTGCAGGGCAAGTCTAGGTGGGCCTGCTAGTGGGACAGACAGACAACAGGCTGGGACATGGCCTTGCTCCCCATCTGGACTCCACGGAGATAAATAGGTCCACCCAGAAAGTACCCCAGGAAGGTTCTGCTCCCAGGACCTCTGTGCTGACCACCCTAAAGACCCTACCCACCCCACCGCCACTCCTTGTTCAGAAGAGGAAACTGAGGCCCAGAGGCAGCTGTGGCTGCTCCAGGTTACCCTGTGGGCTGTGGGCATGCCGAACCCAGATCCCTGAGCTCTGGCTCTCACCAGTGACTGACCCAAACCGCCATGCCTCTCTACCTCTCAATCGTCCTCATCTGCAAAATGGGGGTGTTGGGCCAGAAGGCTGCAGATGCCCCTTCTGGCTTGGACATCTAGAGATGTAGGACTCCTCCCTCTGAGTCTTTGGGGGTCCAGCAGGAGCACTGGGCACTGGGCACTTACTGTAAATTAGCTCTGTCAATTACAAAAACAAAAAACACCCGCTGGCTTGTTAAGCTATTTCAGAAAACACAGAGGAGACAAGGTGGGGTGCCTCCCAGCCTGGCCCATCTCCACCAGGTGCCCTATGGTCCATGCGAGCACAGGCAAGCCCGTCCTCTCTCCGAGCCCCTCTTCCCATAGAATTAAGGAGGAGCGTCTGGAGTGGGTGACCAGGGACAGCCCGGAGCCCAGGCTCGGCTGTCCTACTACGCACAGCAGGCCCTGCCTGTGTCAGCCTCACCTTTTGCGCCAGACCCCTGCTCAGAGCCCAGGGACGGGGCTCATTAGCCCATCCGGTCTAATGGCCCATCCGGTCTAATGGGATGCTGCAGAGTGACAGCTGCTCCGGGTTTAATTACTGATGGGCTGCGGCTATGCCAGCCCATGAATAA
This sequence comes from Tonatia bakeri, assembly GCA_004024845.1. Taxonomy (NCBI): domain Eukaryota; kingdom Metazoa; phylum Chordata; class Mammalia; order Chiroptera; family Phyllostomidae; genus Tonatia; species Tonatia bakeri. The sequence goes on along the minus strand of PVIA01000696.1, from coordinate 28,105 downwards.
AATTACAGTTGTTCTGCAATGCAAATACGGCAGCCTCAGTTTGAGGGTCTGAGGTGCTTATTTTGATTGGCTGGCTTTTTTTAATGAGAAAAGTTTTATTACATTTTAAAGCACATTAGTAATGATGAAACACACACCTAAAGATTTATATAGCACTGCAAACAGTAGCAGGGGAAAAGGAAGTTATTTATAACTTCAAATATGTTCCTGCCATCTGATTGCATTGTTTTAGGGAGCAGGGCATTTTTAGCTGATAATTGCTTTAATGATAAATGTGGAAACTCAAGAACCAAAATATACAACGTCTTTAAAAGGCAAAAGCCTCAGTTAAGACTGGATGTGCTGATCTTATTTAGGGAAGGGGGTGGAAGAGGGGGAGCTTGACCTCAGCAGGGCACAGGGGTAAGAACAAATTAGGGACATTTGACATCAACAGGTGGCCACTGAACACAGGTTCAGCCTGTGGAAACGGAGGCAGAAAAACACCACCCTTCTGTCGGAGCTGCCCTTGTTAGGGGGACACTTGTTTCTTCGTTGTCATTGTTGAATGTTTCCCTTCAGAGTGACGTATGGTGCTCTGGGGGACTGCCTCACCTGAGCCCTGAGCCAGCAGGATGCACAGTCCGGGAGCAGTGACCTGGAATCCATAAGGATTTGCATATAGTGCCTTTGGTCTGACTTCCCATCACTTAGCAAATGGACTTTCCCTGGGAAGGCAGAGTTTGCTGACAGGTGGACCTGGCATGTGGCAAGTCCCTCACTAAGTTCTCAGCAGTTCTTTCCTTCTGGGGACGTGGCCGAACTCAAGAATCGTCCAGCTGATAGGGAGAGCTCTCCCACGGGCCTGGGTCCTCTCCTCCAAACAGAACAGAACAGAACTGACTGCGGCTCAGCAGCATTGGGCGTTCATCGGTTCCTCCTCCTGCCGGCACGTGTTCATTGAGGGCTTACTGTGAGCCAGGCTTCTGGCATAGTCTGACCACGAGGATACGGCCTGCGCTTTCAAAAGTGACTCAACGAGTATGGCAGAGACAACTGAGCCCCCCTAAATGACAGTGTGACAAGGACAATGGACACCCTGCTCAGGGACAGCAGAGGATGGGGCTGGCTCTGCCTGGCTGGGGGAGGGGAACATTAGTGAAGGGGTCACCCAAGCCAGCCCCGAAGGGTGCTTAGGAGTTCGGAGCAGACACCCACCACATCGAGGTCTATGGGAGGAACAAGGACTTGGAGTGACTCGAACACAGGCTGCTGTCTGTCTGTGAGGGGGAACTGGAGTGAAATGGCCTGCCAGGCCATTGTGCTTAGTGCTGAGGGTGCTTCTGCAGCTCTGGGCTGGGGTTCAGCCAGACCGGAAGGCAGCTCCGATGGGGGCAGAGAGGGAGCCTGCAGAGCCAGGCAGGCCAGTGGGAAGGCATGTGAAAAACACAAGATGGAATCAGTGTTTTCTGCTTCCCTTCTCTTGGAGGTCACCCAAGCCGAGTGCCTTCTGTCCATTCAGCCACGGGCCCCGTCCTGGAACCAGGAGGCAAAAGACGGCACAGGAACCATAAACTGGCTGCAGGACTCCCTCCCGGCATCCTGCCCCCACTGTACGTGTGTGTGTGTACAGGCTTCTTTCTGCGCACGTGTTTGCCAATGTGCACGTCTCTGTACAGTGAGTCCTCCCTTAACGTCGTCGGTGGGTTCTGGGAACTGCAACGGAACGACTTACTACAGACCCAGTTTTACCTGAGGCCAAGAGTTCAGTCCCCACAGCATCTCATCGCTGTCGTCCTGAGAGGACGCCAAATGACACGCTATTCGAAGACCTACTGTGCGTGTTTGTGTGCATGTGTGTGCACATTGCGTATGCTCCCGCATGCGTGTGCATGCTGCATGTGCATGTGAAAATGTATGTGGCATGTTGCCATCTGTGTGAACACATGTACATGAGTCTACGTGCATGTGTCTCGTGTGTGAGTATGCATGCTTGTGCGAATGTGTGCTCGTGTATGCTCATGCGTGCATTTGCAGATTTGAGTGTGTGTGCACCCTCACCAGAGGACCCATGCCTAGACCAGACTCTGGGTTTGTAAGTAAAGCCTGACGCTCTGGAATCAACAGTCTGATATAATCACTGCAGCTTCTCAAATGAGTCCCACACAGCTACGCACACAGCTCAGACCCTTGGGTGGCTCAGGTTGCTGAGGTCTGCTTGGTCAGGGGAAGAAAATGAAAAACTAAATTTTTGGGCAGCCTGGGCCAGGCTTGGAGGGCTCTGGAGTGGGTTGAGAGGGCATCTAATGATAGCCAGATGGGTTCTGCCACCAGGGTCCCCAAGGGACAATAGGAAAAACCCAGCCAAGCCCAGTGCAGCCTCGGGGGCCCTGCAGACAGAAAAGGTGCACAAATGCCTGTGTGTGTAGGTACGTATGGTGTGTGTACAAACATGTAAGTGTGCACATGTGCCCATCTGTGCAGCTGTGTGTACACCAGTGCATGAGCATATGTGCGTGCTGGTATCCATCTATGGTCATGCATGTGACCTGTTTCCTGATCTAGGAAACTATCTCCATTGACCACAGAGTTACCCAAAGCCACAATAAAGGAAGGTGAAGCCAGGGGAGAGAGGGCAGGGCACCTCCCTCCCCTGTGCTGGCTCTCTGATCCAGCGGCATCAGTGCTGCCAGGGAACAGACCATGCTACGGGCTGGAGAGACAGCGCACCGGGTATAGGATGTAGCCCAGGCACCCTGCAGCACGCCAGAGTGGGGCAGGAACCCAAGCAGCCTGCACCAGAGACTTGTTCCATTCTTAATGGCTTTTTGGAGTTTAGCAGAGGGCAGCCCTGCAGTGGCAGTCATTACCGGGTTTAGGGAATCTTTCCTGGGTAGCCAAGTCACTTGAGCTCTGTTTCCTTTTCCTCCCTCAGTGCTGGAGGAGTGGAGGGGCTGGAGCTGGGTAGCCAAGGCATCTGGTGATTAGGTGAGTGGAAGCTGCCAGTCCTGCTGAGAACGGCTGGGCTATGGTTGTGACAGAGTGGCCTGACTGAGTGGGCCAAGGAGTGCTTGGGCGGGGAGTGAGGACACAATTGTAGGTGTCTTACCAAGCAGCTGGGACAGAGCCAAAGAGGGAAGTGACGCACTGGGCAGGACTAACAGAGTTGGCCCATCTGCAGAGCACTTCTCCCCACAGATGCCCTCTTACCCAGGAGCAGTGCTGTGAGCTCATCTCACAGGCCGAAACCAAAGCTCAGGCTGGGCAGCTGGGTCTGATCAGAGCTGTGGCCTGTGCTGACCAAGATACAAATACCAGGCTGGCCTTTGAATCTTCTCCCTGCATCCTAACATCCTACCCTCCTTGGGTGGAGCCTTGCCCTGCCCTTTCAATCTGTTTCTGCCTTCTTGATTACCCCTCCCTGCCTCTGCTCTCCATCGTTGGTTAATCTCAGATGAGATGTACTTGTACATCCTGCAGCCCTGCCCTTGGGCTGCTCAGCTGTCCCAGGGAATAGGATAGTTCTTGGGGACCAGAGGCTGGCAGTACCCATAAGCTGGGTCTTAGCCATTCAGGCTTTCCCAGAAGGGGTCCCTTTCTGCACGTGGGGTTTGAACAAACAGTGGAGAGAGACCCATCCTTCTGCATGCAAAGGCAAGTCAATCAATGAGACAAACCCTGAACAGCAGAAGCCATGTAACTGTTGGGTCACATTTTAGACCAAATGAGTCACCTGCTCTCCTGAGCTGGCAAACCACTGGGGGCTCGCCCAGATGCCACTTGGCAGGGTTGCCTGGTCCCTGACCACCAACCTAGCCTATGATCCAGGGAAGGAAATCGCCTGCCAACTGGTTTCTCAGGTACCTTTTCCCAAGGGTCATTCCAGCTGGCGAGCCTAAATATCATACAGGGTATGAATGTGCTGCATTTATTATTTTCACCATGGAGACGTCCAAGAAAACTGACCTTTTCAGCTTTAATAAAAGCGGATTTTCCTGTAGGTCCTTTGACAGCAGCTGCAGTTGTGAGCTGGGCTGAAACTCAATATTAAACACCAAAGAACAGAAAAAGGAGTTACTTTCTCTCAGCTTGTGGGTCTTACTGACACACATTTATGATCAGGCATGGGAAAGCACATGGGTGCCTGAGCCCAGCTCAGAGGAGAGGCCCAACTTAGACCCTGAGGGGTCAGGCACCCCATCCCCATAGCATCAGAGGTGACTGCTATTCGTGTGCTCAGTTCAGGGCAAGCTGGGCTCAGAACAGAGCTGTAGCAGCAGGCTGCTTTATAATCCAGCAGGAATGGCTATGGGATGCTCAGGACTCAGTGGCCCTTCCTGGGCCCGGGAGCCCCCAGACATCTCACTTTGACTCTTTTTCCCCTAGAGTCAGCCCACGACTGACTGACTGTCTCATCATTCCTTAGCCACACTGATGGGAAAGCCCTTGCAGGCTTTCTGCCCCATCATTTCTCCTGACCATGATACCCAGCATATAGGAGACAACATGTCAGTCAAAGAATAACAGCACTGCCTTGTGCTGAGACATGATGTTTAACAGCAAAATCTAGAGTTCCTGTTAAAACCAGTGGCTACACCTCAGGCATTTTCTCTTCCCCAACCCGGCCACCATGAAAGTGAAGCAATTTCAAGAGGTATAAACCAATCAGATAAATGAAGGAGTAATGGCAGGGAAGAATTTCAATGAATTTTGGAAAGCAGGAAGTAGAGGGAAAAGTGTGGCTGACTGCACAGAGCAGAGAAAGAACCACTAGGTGCCTTGGAGGGAGACAATGCTGAGCATGAGTGCTGTAAGCACAGAATGTCCAGGCTCAGTGGCAGCTGTGACTGTGAGTGGGGGCTTCGGGGAATTCAAAACAGGGGTCCTGAGTGATGTCACGGAAGATTGCAAAGTGGGAAGTGACAGAAATCTGTCCCTTCATCCAAACAATGATTGAGCTGGCAGGAGCTGTCTGGAGCAATTATCTCAGAACTGTGGAGTTTAGCTGAAAACTTGCAGTGTCCAGGGAAGAGCTTCACAAAGATGCCAGTGAATTTTGATAAAATCTCATGTTTTGCATACTGGCTGTCATCCTCCAGCCACCAGCACCTGACAGGCAGTCATGAGGATGACGACCATGGTGTGGCTTGCTGGCTCAGGGTAGGCAATAAAGACCTTGTAGTCCAAAAACCAAAGTTGTATGTTTTGATTGCTGATCACTATTTTTGATCACTGAGGGGCTGGAACAGAGGCCAGTCATTGTTTTAGATCCCCCGGGCTGAAGTAGCTTCCCCACGATGAGAGGATTTTAAAGAGACACTGCTCCCTTCTCCCAGATATTTAAAGAAATCTTTTTAAGGTCACTGACTGACTGCAGAGACAAAGGAACAAAAACTTCAGTGACCACAAGCAACAAGGAATTCACACCTTGAAGAAATAGTTTGGAAAAGTCACAAAAAGGCTTTGTCACAAACAGATCCACTATTATCACAACATAATACTCAGCAGGTCCAGTCATCAAAAAAAAAAAATACAAAACATAAAAAATAGGAAAGTATGGCCCATTCACAGAAAAAATAAATTTGACAGAAACAATCCCTGAGGAAGAGCAGAAAATTATTTCTCAGAGACATTAAACTGGGTGTTTCATATAGTCAATGAGCCAAAGGGAACCATGGGAAAGAGCTAAAGAAAAGCAGAAAAAATGATGTCCAAAAATTAGGATACCAACAAAGAAAATTATAAAAAGGAACCACACAAAAATTTTGGAGTTGGAAAATACAATAACTGAAATGAGACCCCACAGGAGGGGCTCAAGAACAGATTTGAGTAGGCAGGAAAAAGGATCCGTGAACTAAAAAGGTAAGACAGTTGAAATTATCTAGTGAGAGGCAAAAAGAAAAAAAAGTGAAAGAAAATGAATAGAACCTGTGGGACCTATGAGCCACCATCAATATAACAATATATCCATTACAGAAATCACAAAAGAAGAGAGCAAGGAACAGAAAAAAATACCTGAAGAAATAATGGTGAATTCAAAATATGATGAAAGACATGATATAAACACCCAGAAATCTTGAGTAATTCCAGAATTCCAAATAAAACTTGAAGAAATCCACACTGAGGTGTATTTTACTCAAATTGCTGAAACCCAAAGACAAAGAGAAAAATTTGAAAGCAGCAAGAGAAAAGCAACTGGTCATGTACAAGGGTTCCTCTACAAAATTAACATCTGATTTATCATCAGAAACCATGGATGCCAGAAGGCAGTGAGATGACATATGTAAAGTCCCGAAAGAAAAAACTTAACCAGAATTCTACATCTAGCAAAACTATCCTTCAGGATGAGGAATAAATTAAGACATTTCCAGATAAATAAAAGCTAAGGAAGATCATTATCAACAGACCTGCCCTATAAGAAATGTTAAAGGGAGTCTTTCAGGTTGAACTAAAAACACACTAGACAGTAGCTAGAAGCCATAAAAAGAAATACCACTGGTAAAGATAATTCATAGGAAAGTATAAAAGTATTATTGTACTTTGATTTGGTTTGTAGCTTTTCCCTTTTTCCTATATACTCAAAAAGGCAAATAACAAAATAATAATTGTAAATCTATGTTAATGTGTGGCAGACTTTGGCCCACAGAGTCTGCGTGTTATGACTGAAAATAAAAACAAATGCACAGGCTATAGCAGTCCTGTGGAGAAAAAGGGAAGGTGTGGTACTCTCTTAAGATGAGAGTCCCGTGGCCATTTCTCTCAAGTGGAGAACTCCTTGGCCACTCTCTCAAGGGGAGAGTGCACTGACCCTTGCCTAGACAGGTTCTTATTGTTTTTCTTGGGTCTTACATCACAGAAGAATTTATCTATCACATAGAATATTGTTGTCTACATTTTAGGGACAATCAAAGAAATGAAAATAGCAAACGCAGAAGGGAAAGGTGGTGAGCTGATTAGCTCCATCCTTGGGAAAATTCACACAGGCTTTGGAAACTGCCTTGAAGATAGGCAATAAACATCTGCTGTTTCAGACCAGGGTGAGGGAGTTTTAGCAAGAGCAAGCCGTAACAGTCTTTATGCATTTTCTAGGCCTGATTCCCACGGGAAAACCTGGTTTGAGGGTCTGACTCCTGCCCCCCCACTTCGCTTCTATAGGTTTTCCATACAGAGCTGAGTCATATTTGCCCGACCAAAACAAATGGGTTCCCTACGTTAATGGGCATCCAATGTATAAAGATATCTGTAACAATGATAACATGAAGGAGAGTGATGGAGGCATATTGGAGTAGACCACTCATATACTATTGAAACTAAGTTGGTATTATTTAAATTAGATTCTTAAAAGTTTAAGATGCTAATTGTAATTTCCAAGGTAACCACTAAGAGAATAATTGCAAAATAGATGAAAAAGGAAATCAAAATGAAATGCTACAAAATATCAACTAAATAAAAAAAAAAGGCAGTAAAGGGGAAATTGAGGAACAAAAACTGTCAGACATACAGAAAACAAATACATACATATTTGGTTTCCTTTACAGAAATACAGAAGTAAATTATTTTTGTCGGTAATCATGTTAAACATAAATGAGTTAAATTCTCACTAAAAGATCAGATATTGGCAGATTGAATAAATGAAACAATATCTATTTTCATGCTGTCCACAAAGACTCACTGTCGATACAGGGATACAAGAAGTGGAAAGTAAAAGGATGGAAAAGGATATTTTATGCAAATAGTAACCAAAGAGAGCTGGGTGGTTACATTACTGTCAGACAAAATAGACTTTAAATTAAAAAAAGATTGAAAGAGACAAAGATGGATGAGGGAAAAGATGGATGGGTGGATAGATAGATAGTTCGACACAGTAGGAAAACAGAACAACTATAAATAGATACCCGCTCAACAACAGAGCCCCACAACATATGAGGCAAAAATTGGTGGAACTGAAGGGAGAAATAGTTCTGTAATGCTAGCTGGAGACTTCAACACCCAGTTTTCAATAGCGGATAAAACAAGACAGAAGTTCAGCAAGGAAACAGAGGATTTGAACAACACCATGATGCAATTCGACTTAACAGCCATGTACAGCACTCTCCTCTCACCAGCCGCAGAAGACATGTTCTTCTCAAGTGCACTAGGAAGACTCCTCAGGGTGAGCTGTATTTTGGCCACAAAACAAGCCTTAACACTTTTTAAAAGATTGGAATGACACACAGTACCTTTTCTGATCACAGTGCAATATATCTAGAAATAAATAACAGAAGGAAAACTGAAAAATTTCACAAATATGTGGAAATTAAGCAACACACCCTTAAACTACCAGCGGGTCCAAAAAGAAGCCACATGGGAAATTAAGAAATACCTTGAGACGAATGTAAACAAAATCACAACACACTAAAACTATGGTGCCCAACAAGAGTGGGCTGTGAGTGAGATTTGCAGAAGTAAATGCGGACATTAAAAAGTAAGGAAGCTTTCAAGTCTATGAACTAAAACTGTGTACCTTAAGAAACTAGAAAAAGAAAAGCAAACTAAACCCAAAACAAGGAGAAGGAGTGAAATCATAAAGGTTAGAAGAAAGATAAATAAAATAGAAAATTAAAACCCAAAATCAGTGAGAATAAAAGTCGGTTCTTTGAAAAGACTAGCAAAAAATTGACAAACCTTTAGCTGAAGAAAAAAAGAAGACTCAAGTTACTAAAATCAGAACTTAAAGTGTAATTACACCTCCTGTGTAGTGGGCACGTTACAGAGGTAAAAAAATATTGTAAGAGAACATGCCAACAAACTGGAAAACCTAGATGAAATAGGCAAATTCCTAAAAGCACACAATCTACCAAAACAGAATCAAAAAGAAAGAGAAAAATCTCAGTAGACCCACAACTAGTAAGATCAAATCAGTAATCAAAACTCTCCTGCTCTGATCAGTGTGGCTCAGGGGGTTGGGCCTCATCCTGCAAAGTGAAAGTTTGTGGGTTCGATTCCCAGTCAGGGCATGTGCCTGGGTTGCGGGTTCAGCTCCCAGTTGGGGCACATACAAGAGGCAACTGATCAATAATTCTTTCTCACATTGATGTTTCTCTTCCTCTCTTTCTCCCTCCTTTTCCTTCTCTCCAATAAATAAATAAATAAATAAAATCTTAAAAACAAACAAATAAACCTCTCCTCACAAAACAAAGCCCAGGACCAGTGTTTTCCCTGGTGAATTCTATCAAACATTTGAAGAAGAATTAATATCAATCTATCCAAAACTCTTCAAAGAAAAGTATGAACTACAAAGTAAAGAAGGAACTATATTTCGAAAGGAAGCACTAAGAATACTAACACTAAGTACAACTTGGATTCTTTCTCACACTGGGCTGCAAAAGTTCACTTTGCCCATGGCTTTGGCAAAAAACGAACTCATGAATGAATTCTTCCCAAACTGCAAACATGTTTGATGCCAGTGATGCTTTGATATCCCAAAGAAAAGAATAGATATCAGCTTTCATTACTTTTATGCTTCTTTGAACTTCTTTTCATTACTTCTAAGCATTAAAATATTTTAAAATTGCAAAAAAAAAAAAAAAGAGGAGGAAACACTTCTTAGCTCACTCTGAGCCCAGCACTATACCCGCACCAAACAAAGCCAGAGGAAGACACTGCAAGGATGAGAGTGAGGGCTGCTTCTGCCGCGGCCTCTTCAGGGCCAACCACAGCCGGAGGGAGCAGGTCCCCACAGGCAAGCGCTCAGGATGCGGTAGAACAGAGGTTCCCTTGTCTTGGTGACTTTTTTTTGGTGCTCCTAGGCTAAAAGCAATGCCTAACAATTCAGTGTATTAAATAGGTAGCTTGGAACAACTTAATCAATATGGGTGCCCTAACAATTTAGTGGCCATGTGAAAAAAAAAAAAAAACCCTAGCACACGAAAGTTGCAAGAAAAATACTTGGATTCATTCTTTAATCACCAGTAACCTCCTTCTGTGATGTGCGTGTCTCTGAGGCACTGCACAGCTTCTCGACCCTTTGAATCAGCTGACACACCTTCACCCAGTGCTTGCTTTTTATCATAGACACTGCTGAAAACCCGACCTTGCAAAAGTGTGACATTGTCATCCAGAATGTAGTTCACTCCAACCTTGAAACAGTGAGCCCCCTGTTTGGAATGCCTAATAAATGCTAACTATCGACCAGGAACGGCATTTTCACAGTCGCAACAGCAGAAGCACGGACGGTGTGCGCTTGTGGGAGGGGCAGCCGGGGCAGAACAGAACCGGCCTGGCGAGGAGAACGCGGGCCCAGGTTCCACCCTCCCGGAAGTGCGGTGGGGGTGGCAGAGGGGGCACAGGCAGGGGCTACCCCGAAAGTGAGAAAGTCATTCGCACGGTGGGCTGTCAGTGATGCAGGGCAGACTGACCGGTGAAGAAAGGGCAGGGGTTGTGGATGTGGGCTGGGAACCGGGAGGTCAGCGCAGGGGGAGCAGGCATAGGAGCCAAAGGCATTGTGTCTGGGAGCAAGATTGGGAGGTAGGGAAATAGAATTATTGTTCCTTATTAAACGTCTTTTGGTAACATTTGACTTGCTGAACTATGTGCATGCATTGCTTTGATAACAACATTTAAAAATTAAACAAAGCAATAGTTAGGCCTAACAAATGTAACCCACATGCTCCTTATGATCTAGATAATGTTTCACCTTCAGCAGAAAGTCTAATAAGTCTCCTGAGATTTTTGCAAATCGAGCCTGAGAGAGGGGAGATGAATTATTTTCTTGTGGTGCTTCAGGCTCTGGCTGCTGCCTCTGCTGAATTCCCGTCCCCTGCTCTCCATCGTGCCTCTGTGATTTACTCCTCACAACTCACCTTCCCCAGGCTCGCCATGAAACCAAGACAACAAGGCCCACGCCTGAGAGTTTGTGGACCTCTGAGGAGGGACTGCGTATTAGACAAGACACCTTTTTCTCCGCATCCGGCCTGGGATCCCCCTTCTGGTCTGGCCCACTGGCCCCTGCCCCTGTCTCAGAGGTGGATGCCCCCAGGAGTCCCAGCTCTCACTTCCAGAGCTGGTTCCAGACCATCGTGGTTGTGTGTGTGTGTGTGTGTGTGCACACATGAGTGTGAGCATGAAGACGCACACGCACACTCTTAGGAAGGTCAGCTGAGGCAGAACAAAGCAATCCTATGAGAACAAACAACAGAGACCTTGGAATGATCTTCACGAGGCCCCACGCTCCCGGAAGAGAGCCGTGGTTGGAAGCAGCGTTTCCCCTCCACCAGGCGCCGCGTTCCGGTGCTGATGAGCGTGAGCACAGTGCCTCTGCGCCAAGACTCGCCTCGCGGTGGTCCCAGGTGTGAGGACGGCAGAGCTCTTCCCTGCCGGCTGGCTGTCCCCAGGCTCTGCGTGTCTGTTCGTGGGCAGCCATGCAGTGTGGCGGGGCCGCCGTCCACCTTTGCCGAATGAAGAGGAATGATTACTGCTCAAGTGCAACAACTTAAATCTCAACGATCCCAAACAACTCACTGGGAAGGCTCGTGGTGGGAAGCCCATGGTCAAATGTTTTCGGGGTAAGGAGTTGTGTCTACCTCACCAAGAACAGCTGACGAAGCACTTGGATGCCCTCGCAGCCCCCGAACAGGGTCTCGCTCCCACCTGGGCCGAGGATCCCGGTTTGAAGAAGCGTGTCCTGTCCCTGCAGTGTTATGTTAAGCTCGTGGAGAGCAGCATTTTTCTCCAGTGCCCCCACAGCATGTACCACAGCCCTGGCTGGGCATCTGGGGTCTAATCCCTCTTTCCGGGGCGGCCAGAACCCAGCTTTGGTCCTCCTGGCCTCCCTGAGGACTCTGTCTACACAGGTGCTCCAGAGAAGGGCTGCCTTGAGGGCTACTCCCGGGCCTTCCAGCTGGTTGGCCGTGGACAGAGCAGTCTGTGGGAAAGGCGTGGTGCTTCTGGCCAGCACCCGCATCTTTGGGCGGCACATTCACATGGCCCATACTGAGGTGGTCTTCTCCCCTGTGCCCTGGGGGGCTGCAAGGGAAGGGCAGTGGAGGGACCTGGGGAACACGCAGCCTCCATGAAAAGCACAGACCTGCAGCACTGGCAGTGAAGGGAGCACTGCCCCAAGACTCCCCCGAGTGCCCACTGGCTTGGCCACAGTGGCTTCCACTCCATCCCGAGTGTGAACACATGGGCCCTCCCTAAGGACTCCAGAGGATGAAGTCCAGAACAAGAGAGTGGACAATGGCCAGCGTACACCTGGCAGCTAGGGCTCCTTCTTGGGCCTGGTGGGCCAGCTTTCCTCCCGGCTCCTGGCCCACCCCCATCTGAACCACAGCCTTGGGGCCCGGCCTCTGAGGCCACAGCTCAGGGCTTCGCCTTTTTTAGAACCTACCTGCCCCTTTTTCCCACCCCTCCCGCCTCCCACCTGGGCAGACACATCCTTCTCCACCTGTCCAAGGTTCCCCATAGGGAGCCCTGAAGGTCACTGGAAACAGTTTCATCTATAGGAAGAACCTCTGTACCCCACCCCTGCCCCCGCCTCACCAGGACTCCCTACCAGAAAACTCAGTGGCCACTGGTCAGGCGCAGGGGGGCCAAGAGTCATTGAGGAGGGAATGCCAAAGTCCCTTCATGCCCACGTCACCCTTTGAGCAGAGTCAGCCTTGTAGCCACCGTCAGAAACCCAGCTACATGGGCTGGTGTCATGTCCTCCCTGTCCTTCCCCCAGGCCAGCACCTGTGCCCTGCACACACACTGGGCTGGGCCACTAGTGCTCTCCTGAGCTGGGTGCAAACACCCGCCCCGACCCACAAGTCCTCTGTGGAACCCCCTTTTGCTTGGGGCCTGAGCCTGAACCCCAAACAAACTGGCTATGATGGCCGAGTAGCTGCCCTGTGCCCCAGAGGGAGAGCAGGGCAGGGGGGAGCACACTGCTCTGAGCTGCTCTGCGTCATCAAAGCCCCTGCGTCTGTGAGGCAGGAAACACTCTCCTTCCACAAGTGCGGCTGGTCCTCACCGCAGGGTCAGGATCGATACCAGTGTGAGCAGAGCTCCGTCCTGAGTTGTTGGCTGTCCTTCCTGGCTTGGGGCGTAATCCATAATGCTGGGCTCCTGCTGCCCAGCTCCCCACAGGCTCCAGGGGTGCTGAAGAGTGTGGCATGCAGTCAGGGTGAGGGCAGAGCCCCGGGGGCAGTTTTGAGAGAATAATGAGGAGCATGAGGACTGAGCTGGCTGGCAGACCCTCCAGCCAGGAGCCTCACTGCCTCTGATCTGGGGGCAGCACATGCACCCCCGCAGGCCCAGCACCCAGTGCCTGAACCCTCCCCAGACCGCCTCCTGTGGCCAAGCTGCCCACGTATCTCCTGTCTGTCGATCTTGCTGAGGACAATTTGTTAAGAACCGTCTGCTCATCTGATAAAGAGGCTTGGCCCTTTGCTCTGGCCCTGGTCGGGGGTGTTCCAGGGAAACAGTTTTTCCAGTGATGCTTAGGCTGGGCCGTGCCGTATCCTGGCAACCAGACCCAAAGCCACGTCCTCCTGAGACCTAGGCTGCAGCCCAGTGCTGGGCAGAGTGGAGATTGGTGGCAGCACAGAATGGCCCACCCCACCCCTCGGCTAGATCCCCACTGTGCAGGGGGCACGGTCCTCCCTGGCAGCCACAGCCTGCCCTGCACTGGCCTGCTTTCCCCTCACCCCACCATTCTGGGCTCCAGGGCTGTCCTCAGCCAGAACCTCCTCTGTAAAGAGGCTGGGGCGGAGGGGGGTGGGCAGTACTATTCCTCCATTTCCCACCCGTGGGCCTGTGGCTCCGTGGCTACCCACACCCCTCTGCTGTTTCTCCTTCTCTGAACAATTTGTTTAAAAGCAGCAGCACTTGAGGCACCTGGGGTGGGGGTGTGACACCCACAGATGTCCTGACAAAACCTCCTGCCCTCCAGGCAGCCCTCCTCTCCGAGCCCGGCCAGACCCCGCCTTCCCCGCTGCTTCCCTCTGCTCTTCTGATCCAGGAGCTGGGCAGGAGGCAGGGTGCTGCTGGCTAAGGCCGACCTGCCCTCCAGGGGAATCCTTCTCAAGAGAATGCAGCTGCCTGTGGCCTGCACAGCCCAGAGAGGCATAGGGCGTTCACCAAAGTCCACTGGCTCAGGCCTGCTGACCACTCTGTCCAACCACCTCCTCCTCCTGCAGCAAAGCTTTGGGGAGACAGGCCAAAGCCTGCCGTGCCCACCACAAAGGGCTTACGTTTGACCCTTAGTGTCCCCTCAGCAGGCTTCTGAGCAGGTCTGTTTCTCTGGCGTCTCTCCGCAAGCAGCCCCGTCAGGGAACACACGCCCCCGGAGCCCGCTCCTCGCTCCTCGGAGGTGGGCACAACCCGAGGGTCTCAGAGCTGTTGCTTGCTGGGATCTCCCTCAGCCCCTCTCCTTGGAAAGTCACGGCAGCCAGGACTTTTCAGCAGAGGAGACCACTCCATCCCCTCGCAGAGCAGACCTTGTGGTGGTCCACCCACACCCCGCTCCTGGGCCGCGGCCACCATCCCTCAGCTGCTGAGAACAGTGCTGTGCACTTGCCCGTAATTGCCTTGGCAGCCAGCGAGCACCTCTCCAAGGTTATGCTGCTCAGGGGTGTCCCCACACCCAGGGGCTGGCTGATGTGGGGCACAAAAGCCTTTCCTTGCCTCAGTACGGGGACCAGTCTGAAGGGTGTCCCAGCTCCAGAGATCTCTGTAGGAATGGCTGAGGCCTCAGCTGTGACCCCGACGTGGGTCTGCTTCTCTCCACCCACTCCTGTGCTCCTCATTCCCTGACAGGGGTCCCTCCTCAGAGCCCTCAGCAGAACCCCCCCCCCCCAAACTCTCTCCCTCAGTCTATTTCCAGGGAACTCGGCCTAAGATGCCCTTGGGCTTTGGGGCCAGCTGGCTGTGGGTATGAGGGGAAACCCAGCCTCTTGGAATTTTCCCCGCCAACTCAGACTTGTAACTTCAAGTCTTAACCTCCAGCTAACTGCGGCCGGGCCTGACCCCAGCGCCTCACCCAGCTCACCCCCGCTGCATGGGACACCAGTGAGTCCCCTCCCACACCTCTCTGGCCCCTTCGCGTCCCTGCGCCTGTGCCCCGATGCTTCGAGTGGCCCTTGCATCTTCTCAGACGCTGCTCCAGGTTTTGGGGGCTGCTCTGTGCACAGACACGGGGCGTTTGTGTCCCCTGGGCAGCACTCGGTCAGTGACTGACCATCACAAAGTACAAGAGCCCAGCTCCTTTCCCTCAAGGGGGGGGATAGCTGGGACCTTGCCTGAGCTGGCAGCCTCACTGGCTGCTTCCCTGCCCTGTGCCCCCCCCACCCCCCGCTGCTTTGCCCTAGGAGTCATCCTTAGTAAACCACGCGCATGATCATCTTGGGCCCCACACCCAGGGCATTCTTCTCTGGCAGGGAAACCTGGAGCCCAGAGAGAACCCCGCTCACACTCAGGCCCACGGGCCTTGGCCTCTGCGACCACCCTGCTTGAGTCAGGCCCGGAGGACTTTCTCCTGCTCAAGGGCCCGCCGAGTGAGAATCACTCACCTACATTTTCTCCCATTGTCTTTGAGAGCTCCAGTTGTTATAACTATATCTTCAATCTACTTCTTGGAATTTATTTTGGGGTATGGATAGGGAAGGAAACCAATTTAATATTTTTCATAAACAGTTAATCAGTTACCACAGTACTAGTTATTTATTTATATGGTTTTTAAATTAAAAATGAATTAGCACATGAAATGATATTCAAGATACGAGGTAAAAAACAAAACGAACAGTGTATATAATAAGCTCTTATCCATTTAAAAGATGACATACAAGGGCTTCTATGTCCATGAACAGTGCTGAGAGGTTTGCAGAGACCCCTTCACGGTGCTTGTCTCGGGAGAGAGGTGCAGGGGCTGGAGTGGGGGGACCTCCTTTCGTTAAACGCCCTTAGACCTGTTTGAATTTTTTATCATGTTCAATTATGACCATTTTATTAAAAAATAAATTACTTTTAAAAATTCTAGGACTCTGTAAGTTGTAAGTAACAAAACAGCTGATGAACAAGGGAACACACATACACATAATATAAAATTTTTAGAGGGAGAAAGGAAAGGGGGGGAGGGAGGAAAAGAAAGAGAAACACCAGTTGGTTGCCTCCCACATGCACACTGACAGGGAGTCAAACCTGCAACCGAGGTACGTGCCCCGACCGGGAATGGAACCGGCAACATTTTGGCGCATGGGATGATGCTCCAACCAAATGAACCAGCCAGCCAGGGCAGGGGAACACCTATTTAAAGGGTCCAATGGACACCCATGGAGCCCAGGGCGGGGGGCAGCCAGTGCAGAGACACCTGAGACTAGAGATGCAAAGCTGGCAGGGCGGCCCTTTCTGCTTGTCCAGCTGTCGCCACCCGGGATCAGAGGAATTTCCTCCCAGGGGAAAATGCCTGCAACTCACTGGTCCCTGCCCACCCACCCCTCAGGCAGCCATGAGGCTCCTCTTCTCAGGGCTCCCCTTTTACAGGGAGCGGGTCCCTCGACTATTTCCTGGGGATAGACATGGGAACCTGTACCTGGCTCCTATGGGGCGGCCTGCAGGCCAAGTGATAGCACATCCCGTGGACGGTGGTGGGTTCCACTTAGAAGAGGGCACGTGTTAAGAATGTGCTAGAACAGAGCTGTGCCCCACTCAGTTGTCAGTCCAAAGCAGACACCATTTCTTTTTTTTAAAGATTTTATTTATTTATTTTTAGAGAGAGAGGAAGGAAGGGAGAAAGGGAGGGAGAGAAACACTGATCAGGTGCCTTTCTCAGGCCCCCAACCAGGGACCTGGCCCACAACCCAGTCAAGCGCCCTGACTGGGCATTGAACCAGTGATGTTTCCACCCACAGGCCAGCACTCAATGCACTGAGCCACACCAGGCAGGGCAGATACCATTTCTTCCTGTCCA
Organism: Tonatia bakeri; assembly: GCA_004024845.1. Classification (NCBI taxonomy): domain Eukaryota; kingdom Metazoa; phylum Chordata; class Mammalia; order Chiroptera; family Phyllostomidae; genus Tonatia; species Tonatia bakeri. Next base: position 11,199 of record PVIA01000696.1, on the reverse strand, counting down.
GGAAGAACGTGGGAGTGAAGGGCCAATGGATTCTTGCCTTCCACAGTTCTCCGGTGCCTTGCTTTCCTTGGCCAGCAGCCACCCTGGAATGTGCTGGTCATGGGGGAATTCCCAACCCCTGGTCCTATGGGGACACTCAGGAAGGAGCCCCAGGGAAGATCCTCTGAGGGGCTGACTGCTTTGACAGTTCACACCCAGCTAGAGCCCGATTCAGAGCCGTAGGTTTCCTGAGGGACTGAGGGTCACCAGCCCCTGTTGGCCAGGCTTTCTTTGGGGGGGAAGGGGGAAGCAATGCATCTCTTGTCAAAACCTGAGCCGTCCAAACTGTAGGGGGTCCCTTATAGCCTTACCGTCTGTCGACCCCTAATCCTAAACCCGAGAGCCAACAAGCATTGCGCTTGTTTCTCTACCATGTGACCCAGCTGGGAGGCTCCTGGGGACTGGAACGTCTCACCATTGACTTCCTCACCCCCATCCTGCTTCAGCCAGCTCATTGTCTTTCAAGGACTGTCTCCTTGTCACTCCACTTCTGATACTAAGGTGGAGATCTGTTAATATTCTTCTAATTATACCATCCAACTGGAACAGGCTTTTTAAAAAAACATGTTGTGTTTTGCTTTTTAAAAGCTGTAGAACCTGTGAACAGGAATTTAGGCCTCAGGAAAGTCCACCAGTCAGAGCCTGGACTCCCCTTGCCACACGGTTGAAAAGGTTGCCACCCACCTGACTAGGTTAGAAGCTCAGCCCCATGAGGGACTGACGTGGCAGCCAGAGGATCTCCCCGGCCCAGCCTGGGTGGGAGCCCACCCCCGGTCCCAGCCCTCCGTCCAGGATGGAGGCGGGGCTGGGGGGTGGGGAGTGGACATGCACGTTGTTCACGATGCCCGTTGGACACCCACCGACACTGTCAAGTTGAGGTTCTAGGATTAAAAATCAGTTTGAGTGAGGAGACACCTTTGAATGGTGAGGGGAAGGCGAATGGAATGAGAGATCAGTTTTCAATTGTGAGAAAAACCATGAAACTCAAGAAAACAGAAAACATCCTTGAGCCCATCTACTTAGACAGTTACTGTTAACATCTTGTTCAACTCTCCTGTCCCCTCCTCTGTCTCACCCTCGGGTGCACATTCTGTCAGTCTTTTGTTCTCTGTATTTATAGTAAGTTTTACATGTACATGATAGCAGACTATGAGTGTTCAGCCTGCTTTATTGGAGAATCTAAATTATTTGTTCTCTTTTTCTTTTTTTGTAGCATTAGAGAAACGGAGTACAAACATTTCACCTCTACTCTGGGAAGGTTTGCATATGAAGCCCTCCTCGCCCTTGAGGAAAGGAAGGGTAACCAGGTTTTTGGTCGCTAACTGATGAGCTTAATGGCTCATCAAATCAGGCCTATTGTGAGCGAATGAGAGAAGATGAGGGGTTTGTTGGCATTTGCGGTGAGCTATAAACAATACCCTTCTCTCTTTCCCTCCTCCTACCGTCAGGCTGAGCCAAGTGAAAAACGAAATTCAGTAACCAGGAAGATGAGGATGAAACGATCAGCGTTGGGTTGGATGAGGCTGATGTGCAGAAGTCCCTAGGATCTGCAGCAGGTGTTAAGCTTCCTAATATCACACCCGAAACCAAGCCCCTCCCCACCAGCTGGGACAGTGAGTGGTCAGCCACACTCCCCTGCATATGCATCTGCAAAAATACATCACGCCGTTGGCGGTGAGGACTGCACCGGGTGTTAGGCTGGTGGGGTCAGACCAGACCTCAGTCGGCAACCTCGGTACTTGAGTTCTGGCTAGGAAAGAATTCAAAGCCAAGAACCAAACATTTATTTAGAAGGTCAAGGAGGTAGAAGAAGTGAGCAGCAGAAAAGATGGGCTCAGGAAGCAAGTTGCAGAGGCAAAAGAAGGGCCCTTGGAGTGTAGGAGAGAAGAAAGTGAAGGGATTGAGCTTGAGGGAGAGAAGAGAGGGAAGGAAAAGTGTGGGTGTGCTCCCTAAAGGGAGAGCGGCTGGGTCCTCCATCCTAGGGGCTTTTCAGGGTTGAGAGTTCAGAGGAAGTCCCAGGAAAGGATCTCAATAGAACATTCACCCGCTTTGCAGGGGTGTCCTTTCAGGGCTGTGGTCTGCACTGATGGGTTGCACCAGGGCAGGGGTCATTAGTGCAGGGGGTCCTGGGGCAGCCATGATGTCGCTTGTCTGATTTTGCTGCTTTTCTGGGCCTGGAGCTGAAACACAGCTGAGGCCTAGATGTACGTGATGAAGGTCAGAGCCTCATTGTCCTGGGGGCTTAAAGCTTAAAGGTTGTTCTGTAGCCCCCTTGAGCATTCTCCCTCCACCAGGGTCTAACCGCATGACCAGCCACGTGCCAGGGGAGGAAATGTCAGGGGAGGGTCTGCGCTGCGTGTCCAGCGCTATGAAAAGTCAGGGGGTATGAACCAAATGACCAGCCATGTCCTAGGGAGTAAAGGTTACCCTGGGGGCAAGGGCCTTGTGTCCCCAGTTTTGTCCATTGCCGGGCACCCGGGGCTTTCCGTCCTGGCGACCATCTGCACCTGGCTGATGGCCCTTGCTTGGCTCCCATCTGTCTCAGTGCTGACCGTCACACCATGTTCATTTTGCTCTGAAATCTGATTTGTCCCTTGTCAATGCCCTTTGCTTTATGAATCTCCATTAAATGGCATCTGTGTTGTTTTATCATGGGGACTATTGTGAACATTCTTCTTCATATATTGTCTAAACCCGTTTGATGGTTTCCTCATAATAAATTCTGAGATTTGAATCATGTTACAACTGTGTAAGCATACTGCTACACATGTCTCAGAAAGATGACAACAGCTCAGGATCTGCCTAACGGTGTGGGAGCCGCGGTTTCCCACCTGCTCGTCAGCATTGGTAATTCCCCCTTTCCACTCTTTGCTGCTGATATACAAGACCAGAAACGTACTGTTTTAATATAATATATATATATATATTTCTGACGACCATTAAAGTTGAATGTCTTTTAATATTTGCTGGGCATTTGCATTTCTTTTGGCATTGATTGCAATTGGTTTTCATCTTTCTCTTATTGATTATTTTCTTAAAGATTTTATTTATTTATTTTTAGAGGGAGGGGAAGGGAAGGAGAAAGAGAGGGAGAGGAGAATCAATCAGTTGCCCGCACCTGGGACCTGGCCTGCAACCCAGGCATGTGCCCCAACTGGGAATCGAACCGGTGGCCTTTTGGTTCACAGGCCTGCACTCAATCCACTGAGCCATACCAGCCAGGGATTTTTCTTATTGATTATTAAGAGCTCTATATATACTGAGGACAATAACCTTTTGCTCATTATAATGTGCTGTAAATCAAATTTTGTTTTCTGGTTGTCTGGATGGTATGGGAAGCACTAAGAAATTTTTCAGTACAGATATGCTAGCTACATTTATTAAGTATTTCCTATATGTCAGGCACTGTTCTTGTTGCTTCTCGTGTATTAACTCATTTAATCCATAGCACAGTAACTCTACAGGGTACATGCTGCTATTATACCAATTCTACAGGTGCGGAGACAAGCACAGAGAGGTTAGCTCACTGGCCCAGTGCCACACCACCAGTGAGTGGGCTTCAAGCCCACTGCCTGTCTACAGAGTCCTTGCTCCAGCGTGACCCGATGCCACATGTGTGTACTAGCCCCGGAGAGTCCGACGTGTTTTGGGGATGTGGCTGCTGCACACATACTGACAAAGCCCCACAGGCCGTTTTGTTCACCCCCAGGATGAGCACCAGTTGTTAACGGTGTTTCACTTGTTTGTGTTTTGCCTTCCGGAAGCGTTACATTTTTACATTGGTGAAGCTGTCTTATTTCTACCTTATTTTTTTTCTTCAGTGTTGCCTTGAGAAAAAAGCTTTTCTTAACCCAAATGTATCACTTATGTTTGCTGCACAACACTCCACTCCAAAGCATAGTGACTTGAAATATCAACCACTATTATTTTTGATGATTCTCTGGATGGTCTGCGGGTGGCGTTTCTGCTGGCCTCGCCTGGGGTCGCTTAGGAGGCAAAGGCTAGCGGCTGGTTCTGGCTTTCGTCTGGGATGCCTCGGTTCTCCGCCACGGACTCTCTCACCCTCCACGAAGCCAGACTGGCCCGCGTGGCGTGGTGGTTTTAGGGCTATGAGAGGGTAGGGAAGAAGCTGCAACATGTCTATGGCAGAGGCTCTGGAATGGGCCCAGTATCACTTCCCTGCACTACACGGCCGGAGCAAGTTACGAGCAGTGGGGAGACCGGCACTTTGGGCATGCGCACGGGCACGGGAAGACGTGCGCCCCAGGGGCCCTCATTGCAACAGTCAACCACAGGTGCTGACTTTCCTCCACAGTGCCTTCTCGTCCTTTTTAAATGCACAGGTCAGTGCTATTTAGTATCCTCACAATGTTGGGAAGCCATCCTCTCTGTCTAGTTCAAAGACGTTTTCATAATCCCAAAGTGGAAACCCACGTCCATGGAGCAGCCGCTCCCAAACCTCTCCCTGATCCCAGCCCTGAAGACCATTGCTTTCTACTCCTGCAGGGGAACCTGTTCTGGACATTCCGCATAAACGGAATTGTTCAACAGGTAGCCTTTGTGTCTGGCTTCTTTCGCCCCGCATACTCTTTTCAGGGCTCATTCGTGCTGCAGCATGTGACAGTCCCTCCTTCCCTTTCATGGCTGAGTGCCATTCCACAGTCCAGACACGCCATAGTTTGTGTATCCACTCATCAGCTGGTGGACATGTGGGTTGCTTCCACCTTTTGGCTACTGTGAACTCTGCTGCTGTGAGCACCTAGTACCCTTAATTCTTCTTACTTTGAAATCTTTCCCACATCTGGGATTCAGTTTTGCGTGTGGTTTGATATAGGAACTCTTACTCTATTTTCTTCCTTTTTTCCTGATGACATGCACTTATAGGCTATTCTGACACCAGACTTCTCTGTCACTCATCGTGCAATGGTGTATGTTCTTGGGCAAGTCATTTAACCTCTTCGTGCTACAGTCTCCTCATCTGTAACTTAGGATGGGAAGAGTGGCCTATGTCACAGGATTGTCATCAGGAGTAAATGGCTTATCACGTGGCAAGTGCCTGAGCAGGGTGCTGGCCTGTGGGAAGGGCTCAGTAAGGATTGCTGTTGTCCTTAGTAATCCCAAATGTCTGTGTATTCGATGACCCATTTGGGGCTCTTTTCTGTTCTGTTGTTTTATTTTCCTATTTCTGATTTTAATGAACATTCCTTATATTCTCTTTTAATCTCCAGTAAACCAAGACTACCTTCATTGTTCTTATTAAAAAAAGGTTCTTAGTTCATTTTGGTCATTTGGAATTCTTCCAATTGAATTTTATCAGGTTCTTCTCCCTAAATCCTGCTGGGGTTTTTATTGGAGTTACATTTAGAGATTAATTTAGGGAGAATTGAAATATTTTTATTACTAAGTCTTCCTATGCCACAGTGTTTCTCTTCATTCATTAAGTTCTTATTTTGTATTTCACAGTACAGTTTTATAGATTTTTTTCTTATAGATATTGCAGATTTCTTTCAGCCTATCCCTAGATATTTTATATTTTTTGTTGCCATGGTAAATGAGATTCTTTTTCATTATGTTTAACAAGTTACTGTTTGTATATTGGAAAACTTTGGATCTCAGTTATTTTATTGTTGATGTTCTAATGGTTTTTTACCTATTTTTTTGGCAAAGCATGTAATCTTCAAATAGTTACCTTTCTTCTCTTTTTCCATCCTTATAGCTATATGTTTTCTTGTATTATTGCACAGGCTAAGACTCTCAGAACAACACTGGGCCGCAGGCGGCCGCAGGTGTGAGCAGGTGTTGAGGAGTGGCTGGGAAGCCCTTCCAGTGGAACAGCGCTCAAGGGAGTTTGTGGGAGGAGAGCAGCGATGTGTCTAGAGAATGGTCCACAGAGAGGAGTTGATCTTAAATTCCAGGGTGAGAATTAAGGATCGGACTTGGCGAGGGGTGGACATTGTCCTGGTGTGGTCAGGCTGCGTTCCGGAAGCACAGCTCCGACGTCAGTAGGGGAGAGACTGCAGGGAGGTGAGACCCCGATGGGGCGACCTGTGAAGTCCTAGTGGGGCATCAAGTGGGAGGTGAGGAACACAGGACTCTGTGGGAGGGTGCACTGCTGCCCTCTGTGATGAGGGACACCACTGAGAAGCATTAGGTCTTGAAACCCTGAGGCCCTGTGCAGCATGGGGAGCACATGCAGGAATGAAGGTTCATGCTTCTCCTAAAGAGGGCCAAGGGCAGCAGGACCATGGTGATGGCTGGCCCCAAGGGCAGCCTCTGTGCCCCTTCCTGTCTCACCCTCCAGAAGATTGTCTCCACTCTCAAATGGGGGCAGGGCTTTGTGGGTTTTGTTTTGTTATTGGATGTTGGATGTAACATAAATAACAATGCGTCAAAACTCAAGATTTCAAGCCTGTGGCTGTGGCCCCAGCCTTTAGCACCCCATCCGTGGGTCACACATCTGTGGTAGGAACTCAACTCTTTCCATCCATGGTGGGGCTCCCCACTCACCTCCTCCATTGTCTGGCCTTCCTTGACTCAGCCTCCTAAGTGGCTGAGACCACAGCGGTCATCTCCAGGTGGGTGGGAATAACTGGACCTTGGGGGTGTGCTGTGAGAATGGGGAGAGGCCTGGGAGCCAGTGACCCAGCACCTCCCTCTCCCCAGCAGCATCCCCGGGGCAGCCGTTCAGACCTCCTCTCCACCCTCCCCATCCAGCCATTGTACCAGCTGAAGAGCAAGATGTGGCCAGAAGCTGAGCCCAAATCTGGAAGCTAGAAAGGACAAGCCCACATCAGCAGGGCCAATGAGGAGTGGATGGGCAGCTAGCAGGCCAGAAGAGAAGGGGCAGCCCTGTGCAGCAGAGAGGGGAGCAGGTTGATGGGGGCTACTGGGGGGCCCTGTGAGGACTTCAGATAGTGGGGTATGGGTTTACTATGGAGGTACAACTGGGGAAGTAGGAACACCTCACAGTTCTTGAGGGAAATCAACACTTGGGGAGGACAAGCCCTAGCAGAGGGCCCTTTGCTTCTGTGACCCCAAACTCCACCAGAAGCCGGGAGTGGTGAGGAGCCCCTCTGGACCCCATCCCCAACCCCACTCTGGTTCTGCTGGGCTTCTGCTGCCCCTCCTCACCTTCATTCACATCAGCACAGAAGCAATGCTAATAGTGCCCGTAGCTTCTGGGATACCAAGGTCCAAGAATAGTGCCCTGATTTCCTGCCCAAGCTCAGCCCTGGGTTCCTGGCAGGGACTGATTTGGTAGCTGGCAAAACGGTATCCAGTGGTGACGCAGGTGATGGGCTGTCGGACAGGCAGAGCTGCTCCACCCGCACCTGGTGGTGCTCGGAGCCTCGCCCGGCAGTGCTCACGGTTTCTACCTGGGCAGGGCAGAAACCCAGATCTACTTCTGGCAATAGGAGGTGCAGAGTTTTCCAAAGCATCCAGGGCAGACCCAAACTCCGAATCAGGCAGGAGACCACTCGCCCTGGCAGTTGCTCAGTGCTGGTGCTGGGATCATGAGCCCTGCTTCAAGGAGGCTCTGAAGTGGCAGGCTCCTCTCTGTGCCAGGCCCTGGCTGCGGGCAGTGCCCCCACTCCTTCTCTGCTTGTCTTCTCACTCACAGTGGGTGTGAAGAAAGAATCCGGGTCTGACTGTGGCTGTGTGTTTGTGTGACTGTGGCTCACATTTCCCGGGGGGAGAGCCGGGTGGAAACCCACACAGAGTGAGCATTTTAATTAACGGAGCTGGTCTGAAACATTAGCTGATGCAACTTTGCTCAACATTAAGGATGATCACAGTTTAACGTCGGGAGAAGAGAGCAATGAAGGAAATAGATCAGATGAGGCAATATTGGGACTTTATGAATCCCATGCATTTCTTGTGGCTTCACAGTGATCGATTTTAAACTGGCTGTCACCCATGCATGAAAAATCACCTCAACCCGGCGTGGAGGGGTGTCGACAAGACAAACACTGGCACACAGGACATGGGCACTTGCCCGGCTCATAATTCTTCTGCTGCAGGAGTGGATGGCAAAGAGAGATGTGACCCTTGTGATGTCTTGGAAAAAAAAAACAAAACAGGAACCCTGGGGGCAGGGGAGGAAAGAAGAGAGCTAAGAAATAAATAACAAAGCAGGATGCTATTTACATACCCAGGGAAGGCCTTGGAGACTTTGCTCAGTGCCTTGGATGTCAGTAATAACTTGGTGATGGAAATAAAGAGGCTCATCTGCAAACCCACATTGCCTGAGTTGGTATCAGCACTGTTTTCCCCTTTGTTTCCAGATAAATTCCAGCACAGCAGTGGGCAAGACAGGCCCATCGAAGGGAATGGTGAGGTGGGAGTGGGGGTAAGTCTGGTGGTCCCCATGAAGACTCAATTATGTTGGTTGTGAAAAGATTAATTAGAATTGAATTTTCGATTGGTGTAGAACTGCCTTTTACACCTGCCGCTGGCATCCTCATTACTGGTTTTCTGTTACAGGGGATTATGTGACGCAATGAAATAAAGTTTATACTTCCTGAGCACACTCTTAAAATAGGTTTACTCTACTTAAACTGGTGGTAAAGAGGGTTACCTGAGATAAACATGATTTAGTCCATTTTTTCTTCCTCTTTTTTTAAAACAAGGGAACCTGTATTCACTTCTGTAAATTGTAAGGTGCAGACATTTTAAAGTGTGCAGGCCAGGCGGTCGGCTCCGTGAGGTGAGGTCGGTGCGTCTGCCTCTCTCCGTGCTGATGCGGAGGATGACGCCAGAGGAGCAGGGTGCAGAGGTCTCAGTGTGGGGAACTGGAGGCCCTGGGAATTTTGTGATTTGTCCCTTGGGAAGGGGGCTGGAAGGGTGTATGTAAGGGCAGCCTCTGTGGTCTGGGAAGAGACTGGCAAATGAATGCCAGGGACAGAAAAATGCCTGCTGCCCTGACCACCTGCTCCTCCCTGCCACAGCAAGCCCGTGAGGTGCGGGGCGGGAGTGGGGCCACGCCTGCCCAGGACGGGCTCAGTAAACATTTGTTAAATGAACAACAGAGGTATCACCCTCCAGAGCCCTAACCCTCTCCAGCTGGGATCATGACTAACCCTTTGGCCTCTGCTATCCCAGGTGTTAAATGGGTACAGACCAGGATGGAGGAGGCTATGGAAAGCAAATAATTCTCAGCTGTTTGTACAACCTTGATTTCATCTAAGTCACCTTAAGTGATTCTTCCTTCCAAACGTGCCCTGAATTGGGGTCTCTAAGGATAAAGGTGCTGCCTTATGTTAGTATGCAGGTGCACCTGGAATCGCTGTGTCCTTAGGGGCTCTGGGAGCTGGACTAGGGAGCCTGGATGGGAAGCAGAGCGGCAGAAGGCTACACACATTAGCACCAGCCTGCGCTGTCTTGCCCTGAGGTTTTCAGGATGAACCCATCTTGAGCCCTGGAGCCCACAGATGTCCCTGCTTCTCCCGAGCAGCCTCCACCACAAATGCTTCCCTGGATAGGAGGGAGAGGGAGGGGTATAGTCCTCCTTCTCTGAAGTGTTACTGATCTCTGGTTCACAGTGAAGGCGGAAGGATGATCCAGCCCCTCCCCTGCCCAGCCAGCTCCCCTCTGCTCTTCCTCTGGAAGCAATGAGGTATCCTTCCCAGATGTGGTTCCCACAGCTTCTCAGTTACCTTGTTCAAGGGGTGGGAAGGTTGGCGTCCAAAGGTGGGCCAGGAAGTGGCCTCGGAGATGCAGATATAACTGGTTCAGAAATACGGAGGAGCCAGGCTTTCGCGGCCTGGTTTCGGTATCTTCTATAGGACTGATTATTCTATGCACTTCACCCTGACAAAGTGAACCCTCTCAGGCCAGCCTCTGTCATACCTTTGTCCAACAGGTACTCCTTGAGTACCTGCTGCGTGTCAGGTTCAGCTGGGCATATAGCAGTGAGCGTGGCCGACATCTTTCTCGCCTTCTGGAGTTTGCACTCCAGTAGGCCGGTGGGCCTTTCTCATTAGTTGCTCAGTGTCCTTGCTCAGAAGCTGGAGCCCTCAAGCATCGTGCTGGGAAATGTCACAACCCCCACCATCGCCTCTGGGTATGGGCAGAATGAGGATGAAACTATGAATTGGTAACATTTTTTAAAGAAATATTTTCATTGTAGAATAAAAAGGACAGAAAAATCAGCCAAATGAATGTATGGCACAATGAGTTACGATAACACCCACCAGATCAAGGAATCGAATGCCCCCTGGCCCCCCACGTGCCTCCTGTCCATCTCCACAGCCTCCTTCCTGCAGGACGACCCCTCTCCTGACTCCGACACTCATCTACTCTGTCTTCACAGTTTCATCATCTGCATGTGCCTTCTAGACGTTTGTGGTAGTCTTACCATTTGAAAAAGTCTGATTTATTTTTTAGTCTTTTTTATAATCTACAGGTCTCTCTCCTCCATCTCTTTTCTTCACCACGTATCTGTTAAAGAAGCTGAGCCTTTGACCTACAGTTTCCCACCGCTAGGATTCAGCTGATTGATACTCGATGCAGTTCAAGATGTTCCTCTGAATTTCCTGCAAGTTGGCAGGTGCATCCAGAGGCTGGATCAGACTCAGTTTCAGTCCTTTTGGAAGACCAGGGGTGGTATTGTGTTCTTTCATGAGGAAGCACGTGATGTCTGTTTGCCTCATTTTTTGTGAGGTTAACAGCTGCTGCTGCACAATACCTAGCTCTGCTCATTCACTGGGGGTTCAAAACGGTGGTATTCTAATTCTATCCTTCCTTTTTCATGTAGTAGCCTGAGTACTTCTTTTTTCTTTTTTTAACATACTTTATTGATCATGCTACTACAGTTGTCCCTTTTCCCCCCCTTTATTCCCCTCCACCCTGCACACCCCCTCCCACCACATTCCCCCTCTTTAGTTCATGTCCATGGGACATACATATAAGTTCTTTGGCTTCTACATTCCCCATACTGTTCTTACCCTCCTCCTGTCTATCTTCTACCTAATATGTATGCTACTTATTCTCTGTATCTTCCCCCCTCCCGTTCACATGTGATCTCTATTTCTGTGATTCTCTTTCTGTTCTAGTTGTTTGCCTAGTTTGTTTTTGTTTTAGGTTCACTTATTGATAGTTGTTTGTTGTGATTTTACTGTTCATAGTTTTGATCTTCTTCTTTTTCTTAGATAATTTCCT